>OY740770.1:53486939-53939817 GCA_963513935.1 Aphrophora alni | reverse complement strand
ATAGATTTTTTGGGGAAAGTAACTAAGAAAGCTCTGTTGGTAGACCATTGGCACATAAAGCCAAAGGTCCTGGGTTCAATTCTGAGTCTAGGTCGTATATTTTTCACTTGAAATATTATATAAAAAATAATAAACTTTCACGCAAATTTGATATCATTTGACTCAAGTATTAAACCAAGACAAAACCATTTTTATTCTACAAACTAATCAACTTTACATATCATACACTATATTAAATACTCCATTTCAATTTAAGGAATTTTAATGTAACAGCAGATATTTCTTGTTGAAACTCCATATTCGAGGATTAAATAAAGCAATAAAGCTAAAGTTTCAAAATTATTTTAATAATATAAATGAGCTACAATTGTTTCGATTCTTTGTATTTATTGAACTATTGGTGTTGTCCGATGATGCCGCAAGGCGAAACAATTGTAGCTCATTTATATTATTAAAATAATTTCGAAACTTTAGCTTATTGCTTTATTTAATCCTCAATTTTAAGCTTTTAAAAATCAGAACTTTTAACTGTTTAACTTTTAAAATCTCTTATTTCTTTTTAACACAGCTTGAAATTTAGTTTCCTACAGATAAGTCCCTGATAAACTAATTAAATTTCAAATACAATAGAGTATCAGATAAATGCAACCGCATAGTATAAACACTATAAGTACATGATCAGTTGAATGTAAACAAACAATTCAAACACTAATAGACAAACGGTTGCACATATTTGTTGTCTTATTCTGCACTTCTTGGGAGTGGTAAAGGTAATTCATCATTCCTGCATACAATATCTACATTATCACATAGCCTAAATATAGTATGTATATATTAAGCCACCTATACACTATCCAACTTGGTCTGACGAACCAGACTGTACCAGGTTTGCTTGAAGTTGGAACACACAAATGTTCGGTCAGCAATTCTCCATAAACTATCAAACCTGGTAGGCCGCACAAGGCCCTAACCCGGTACGTAAAAAGTTTGAACATCGCATCTCTACACACTATCAAACCAGTAATGTACCAACCTTTCTAGCAACATGTTGAGATCATCACTTTGTCTGTTTTAATTTTTGTGTGGTAATTGTTTTTTTATAATTGCTATTGGTTTGTGAAATGAACTGAAATATTGGACAATAGGAAACGTTTCTATAGCCGCTCCAATATTGCTATTAGATGAAGCTGGGATATTTATTCCAGAAAAATCAAAAAGGAAACCTCAAATATGTTGGGTTAAAAGTTGGCTTCAAAAAAGGAATGAATATTCACATATGAACTTACTGTTAGAACTTAGAGAAAACAACCCGTATGATTTCAAGAACTATTTAAGAATGACAGAGGATGAATATAAGTACCTAACTGAATTAGTGACACCTCTGATCCAGAAAAAGAATAGAGAAGCTATATCGGTAGATGATAGCCTTACTGTCACCTTGTGTTTCTTTCCGACAGGAAGAAATTTTGAAGACTTAAAATTCTCTGCTATAATATCGGCTCAATCACTTGGCAAATTATCCCAGAAACCTGTAGAGCCATTTACCAAGTGTTAAAAGAGACATGTTTAAAGGTAAGTCAATATTAGTACTTATATAACGAATATACTCAATTGGATATATTTATAAATGGGAAAGAAAATATTCTCTGATTGTCATATATATATATATATTATGTGATTGTTTTTTGACATCAACTTTTCTTCAAGTTTTTATATACCATGTAAACATAAAAACTTTAATTTCTAAAATAATCCCTAAAAACCAATAAACTCTGTTGTGTTTTAATACATGATTAGTTTTTTTAATCGGAAATTGCTACTGAAAGGTTGAAAAGTTATGAAATTATCATTCCAACAGGTAAAATAATAACAAACGAGTTTGTATTCAAAATGCCATACTTTATTTCAATTAAGTAATATAAATTGAAACTTTTCTTGAAATATTCACTTTTAAAAGATCAGTAAGGAACGGTAAAAGTAAAAATTAATCAAACCAAATATTTATCAGGATAGTGTATTCTAAATATCCATTGAATATTGAATCGTCAAACAAAATGAAATTTCTCAATTAATAAGTTATTATCAATTACATAATTTAATTAGTAATTAAAAATTTGATTGTAAGCTCGCTATTGTATTTTCCTCTTGATAATTTATTAGACTGAAATATGTTATAAATACTACGTCTTGATGGTGTCGTCATCCAGGTATAATCGGAACTAGCATTGTTCGAAATAGAGATTGTCATTGATAAGTTTCTCTGCGTGGATTCTCTGAATTTCCTTCATCTTTCGTAACTTAGCTGCAACTGACTTTCCAACTACATCATATTCATCTTCATTCTGTTTCAGAGCAGTAATTGTGTGTTTATCAAATTTTCCCTTTGAGTTTCTAATATAGTATTCTGACTATGAGGCTTCTTCACCAACAGAGGTTCTTGTGCGGGTTTACATTTCATTGAAGAAGAAGATGGGTTAGTGTCCATTATCTGAAAAAGAGAAATAAACAGATTACATACCATCGACCTATATAACAAAAAGTACTTGGTGAAGAAAGTATCCTGTATCCTGTATCTTAATAATAAGTATTTGTCTGTCTCAGCTAAAAACAGGGGGAAACCACTAATAAATTGTTCACTTTTTTAAAAGATTCAAAATTGAATCTTAAATATTTTATCAATAGCTGATCAATATAATATTATATAATAATAACAAAACTTTATACTTGTGATTTACAGGTATTTGTCGTAGCAACTTTAACACATTGTTATTGTTTTCATGGTGACATAGATTACTTGAAACAACATACAACATTAAAAAAATTGTTTTATCTATGGAGTATTTTCAGAGATAATAAATTTGATATAAATAAGCATAATACATTGGTTCCATTCCTAAACCAAATTACTATATAAACTTACTTTCTTAAACTTATTTAATTACTATAAACTAATATATTTTCAAATAGCAAAGTATGGTTTGTAATACATCAAATGAAAGATTATTGAAAAATATGAACTTTGGCGAAAACAAAATTGAATTTGGTTCACTCGCTACACTCAAAAATGCAAAAATTCAAACATAGTTAATTATTTTTCACTATTTTTAAAACTTATCAGAAATGCTTTAAAAGGACCACAATTAATTATACATAAATATATTAATTTGAATCTAAAACACAGTTATCACCATTCAAAAAATAACAATTTTAAAAATAAAAATTGGAGAAATCAATTTTTTATCTAACGCTACGGTATACTTCATAACATATACACAGTATATGACATACAACACTAAAACATCCGTAAAAAAGAAAAGTTTTGGCGAAAAAAATTTCAAAATCAGTCTTATTTTAAGAAAAAAACACAGCAAGGTACTCTTATTCCCACATAACTTTCTTATATAAATATAGGGTATATTTGACACTTACCCCTGACTCAGGTGCATCGAAGATTTGGTCTTCAGTGTCATCCTCTTCCAGTGGTTCCATGTCTTCATTGACATCTCTATTAGCAGACAGTAAGGAAGATTTGCCTGCCTTGAGTAATTCGTGCACTATTTTGAATTCCAAACAATTACGGCCAAGATGGTAAACCAAAGGTTCAGCCAACTCGGTGTGGTGCGGTGCGGTTCGCCCGTCATCACACACAGCCCAACCCGTTTTGCCATCCGACCAAGTTGAATGAAACAACCAACCAAGTTAGATAGTGTATGGGGGGCTTTAACAAACTGTTCATTAGGGAACGCTATAGTGATTGTTCAGTTTATTGACAAAGAAACTAATTACTAGGGTGAGTTTGCGTGATTTCTTACTCGTTAACAAAGATATATTTTTTATTTTGAGTTTTCCAATACTCAATCCAGATTACAGATGTTATGGATTTTTAGGTCCCGAATTTTCGATATTCCACTGTATTAGATAATATGATGCAAGTGAAAATGAAATATATCTTCAATAAGTTTGAAAAAGGTATTTGCTCTGGTTAGCAATACATTACCGTAATTGAAATAAATAAGTTAATTATTTTTATTTATAAAAGGAATCTAAAAGACAATATGTTAATAGAATGGTGAAACAATCAATTTATTAACACATTTTTTAAACTGATCAAATAACAAATAATTAACATGTGACATAAAACTTTGAAAATCATAAATAAAGTTCTGTATACTTAAAGTTCGAAGTTCTTTTAGTTAGTGAAGAGAAGTTTGATGTTATTAAAATAATTAAGTTATAGCCTTTTTAATAAAACAAAGACTAAACTATTCCTTCCAATCAAAATCTATATCACTTAAACTATATTTCTTTCAATTTTGTAAGAAAGTTATTTTCGACAGTCATCTTCAAATTGGGTTTATAAACAAAAAACTAGTAACTCACCATATTGAGAATCTATTTACAGATTACAATGTTTTAACTAACAACAACCTTTTATTGATTTCATTCTAATTTGAGTTAAATCTGAAAATTTATGACCCAAACCCGTGTGAAATATCGGAAGTAAATAAATATTACGCTTCACGAATAATTGGCAAACAAAAACAAAAATTAATGTTGACCTCCATATTAAAAGCTCAATTTTAATCTAATGCAATTTATACTGAATACGTGATATCCGGCCTGGACTGTGGTGTAAATAATATTAATTTGTCTCCACAAATTTAGTCTATAAATCAGTTAATTTACAAAATGTTTAGATTGTAAGGGCCTTTTAAAATATATGCCTATACCTTAAGTTCACATTTTCCGTGTAGTTTTCCCTCAGGGGTTCAACCACCTATTGTGAGTATGGGGGTGGTATTTTCAAGGGACCTTAACTGAATCTACACCTTTTTTGTTGATAGTCTTGGTTAGATCCCTCTCTTTCATCTAGCTCTCTTTTCACAAACTCTTATAATTTTCCGAGCCAGGTGCTATTAAAATATTCTAGGAATATTGATTTTTATTTTGTTTCTTTTTCCATTTTTGCCTTTAAAATTACTTTATTAACAGAGATCACTCACTGTAGCTACCTGAGAGTTGCACTAAACTCTGTTCACGTTTTGTTATTACAAAATTATTTTACAATTCTATTAATTTACAGTACTCTGCTAACAGAAAAAAAATTAACAAAATCTATTGTTTATGCCCCATTCAGTTTTTATTGGTGCATTCCTATTTTGATTTATGATCAGTTGTATAATTTTTAACTGTTAGTTAAATATGAGTGACAGATGCTAGAAAAAGTGTCCCATATATGTAATCTTTGCTACATTCTTTATATAAATGTAAGATTTTATAAATATTTTTGTAGTTTTATTTAACTTTCCATTCATAATTAGGTCAAATTAACATTAATAAATTGTCAAAGCTTATAAACACAAGTTTAAATATGTTATGAAATGCTACTGATGTTATCACAAATTTAGATGTAGATTGCTGGATTACCTTCAAAATCTAGCATAACTTTTTTTTTTCTATCCGGCCAGTTCGACTACCACATTAGGTCGGATCCTACTGTATACAATTTTTTTTTATAAAAACAACATCCACGGTTCTTTTTACTTTTGGATTGACAACTACCAAACTGTATTTTGGTAAAGATTAGTTTTTTTTATTTTTTATTTGGTTTTGAGAATAGGTGAATGAGATAGTTTGTGCAATGTTTTTGCACCATTTATTTTATTTTCTTAACATTTTACATCTAGTGGCAGTAGGTATTTAGGTGGATATGTCACAAATTCATTTCTCTTATTTATTGTTTACTCTTTTATATGTATCTTACATCTAACACCATTTTATTATTACAGTAGAGTCTCGCAAACTCGTAACTCGATAACCCGGCAGTCCGGATTGCTCGGCGACCCCGGCGGGAAAAAAATATATTGCTAAAAACAGTGATGTTCGTAAAAGTTCGGCAGATCCCAAAGCGGGCATTAACTTCGATCGCTCGAATCGTAGATGGTACTTTTCCCACGTTAAACTCGTCACAAAGCTTTTTTACAGATTCCCCTCTGTCAAGTCTTTTAAACACATTTAATCGCGTCCCAAACGAAACCAACACACGCTTCCATTTTCGTAACTCGCTCATTTTCATTTACTGTATATACTGTGCGTAGATCATAACCAGTCAAAGAAAACTGAAAAGAAATGTTATATTTTCCATAATGTACGGTTTACTAAATTGATTCGTGGAAAAAAAAAAGCGGCCCAACAAACGTTTTTGAAGGTGTATGTCTGCTATACCGACGGGTGCCAATGCCGCGGTGTTTTTACACCGCCGACAATGGGATACCGCTATCGACAAAGTCGTTTGACTCGCCGCTTTGGTGCCGCAGTTTTTACACCACTGACAATGGGATACCGCTGTCGACAAAGTCGTTTGATATCGCCGCCGCTTTGGTGTTTCAATTACAATTTATTTTTTGCCCTTATTCCCGATAACCCGGCATTTCACAAACTCGACACACTTCCGGTTCACATTACGCTGAGTTTGCGGGACTCTACTGTATTATTAATAATATTATTTTTTTATTATTTTTTTTTATTATTATTATTAATATTATTTTATTATTATTATTAATATTATTTTATTAATATTATTATTAATATTATTTTATTATTATTATTATTGAAATGAAATGTGTATGAATTAATTTTGTACAATGATTATTGATATTACAATTTCAATTATCATTATGGAAATTTATAAAATTATTAATTTGAAGTTTATTTATGAGGGATGAAATAGCCAGTGAATATCTATTCTTGAATTATCAGAATTTCACATTATAGTACTAGTTTTTTTCGTTTCAACTTTTATTAATAGTATTCACAATGGACATTTGTGTTTACATATATATATCTAATTTGTTTGACCCTTTGTATTTAGTTGTTTTAATGTTATTATTCAGTTATTATCTATGTATGTTGGCATCACAGATTTTGAATTCTAATTACAATTATTGAGAAATTTCATATCTCACATTGTGAGGTCAATGCAGCACATGTGTATATATATTTTTTTAATAGATTGTTTGTAAACATATACTAGAACTGCTTCCCCTAACTTGTAAAAAATCTATTTCCTATAGCAACTCTATTCTAGTCCATTCTACATTCTCCATGTGTTTATGTATTTATTCTAATCAACTGTCTTTACATATTAGTGTTATAAATCAGTGTAAAATTCCAAATTATATAAATAAATAAAATATTGTCTATCATAAAAATATTTAAATAAATAAATCTGTATATATATATATATATATATGTGTGTGTGTGTGTGTGTGTGTATGTATGTATACGAAATACTATAAAAATTATCAAATGTAGAGAAATATATTACCAATTAATCACCATTATAAAGTGTATTCCTGTTCATTTTACTTCATTCATTTAATTATTAATGTAATACCAGAATCTTAGATATATATAGCATATTAAATAAGAATAATGATGAAGGTATAACAAAGCCTGAGTGAGAAAAAAAAGGAAAAAATGGTGATGGAAAATCTATGTGAATAAGGAGTCAAAAAATCATGTCCGGATATTAAAATATAAAACAGATAGCAAAAAACTGAATTTTAAAACATTAATACGGTGAGGGAGATGGTTTGAATAGGACAACATCAGTAAAAAAGAGGGAGAAAAGACTCACAACTGATAATTCTCTTTAAATTGAAAAAAATTACTAATTAAATAGAAGTTTTCTCTTAAACTGCAAGGTCTAATATTATATACTATAGAACTGTTAATACAAATTTTCAAAGGATTTGGAGGAAAACTGTTATATACAGATAATGTTAAGGACACATGTTGTGTAGACACATTGTTGGCAAAACTACCTGAAAAATTTAATACAAGCAACAACTTATGAACAAGATCCATGCTATTCTATGCATACCAGCTTCTAGGAACTCTCTAAAATCTGGATCCACACTGAGTACAGGATGAGATGCTGTTCTAGCTAAATATCGTTCAAGAGATGCTCTTCTCTTTTCTACAAACTCAGAAGAAGATCCTTGCTCATTTTGTGCTGACATTTTAATTTTAGTCATACCTACAAACAAGCAGCTTTATGAAAATACATTTAAATTATAATACAAATAAATTATTTACATCAAAATAATAATTTGTGTAAATTAACTTTGTCGTTGGCTGTCATGTTGAAATGAGGATGTTAAAATGTACATGTTGGAATTAATTACTTCTAATTAAAAGATAAGATATATCATCAGGATTTCGTCAATATCTTTACGGAAGAATTTGAGAAGAAAGTTATTAATTCCTCAGAGTTTAAACCAAAAGTATGTCTAAGGTATGAGAGCAACACTTTTCTCATATGACCTCATAGCGACACTAAATTAAAACAGTTTTTTGAATTGCTTAACCTAAATTATTTCTCTAACTATCCTAATACTCTCAATGAAGGAATAGTTCATTCCCTACTTGACAGCTAATAATATTTATTCTAGTAAAGAGAGGCTAAATCGAGAACTAAATCATATTAGGGATGACTTACTTACCAACGGATACTCTCAATCCATAATAAATAAAATACTTGTAAGGAAAATAAATAATCTAAAGACAATGATAAACCCTTATCGTACATGACTATCTCTTATGTTGTCAGGATTATCAAAAAAGTTAAGGGGGTGCTAGGAAATATAAAATATGTACTGCTTTTAATAATAAATACAATGTGAGGCAATATCTCGTCAAACCAAACCTAAAAAAGGCACTCAAGATACTCAAAACTGTATTTAGAGTATTATATTTTAATGTGACAGACAATATATTGGTGAGACAAAAAGACCTCTAAATATAAGAAATTAGTGAATATATAAAGAATATATGTTGAGGCCTAACAGATATATCGAAAATAACTCAACACATTTGGTCTGAAGATCACAAATTTAATAATTAATTGGGAACAGGCAAAAATAATACACCAGGAAAAAACTTATGTAAATGAAAACTAAATGAAGCCTCATATATAAAGCTAGTAAATGAAAACTAAATGAAGCCTCATATATAAAGTTAGTAAATGAAAACTAAATGAAGCCTCATATATAAAGCAAACAATCCTATCCGCCAAACTAGTTTAGAAATAAAGCCATTATGGCTTTCGTTAATAAAAACTGAATTACAAATTGGAGATAAAAATTCTTCAACTATAAATAAACCAAATTTTGCCGCTTATATCACAAATGGGAATCATGACGTGATAGAAGACTAAACTTTTGAATGAGGGGCCAAAAGTTGTTTACCCCGACAACAATTAGGACAACTTTCTCTTGGCTCGATCCCATACAATAAGTTTCTTGCCATTCTTTGTGTAGGCCTGTGTATTGTGGTTTTATTTGATCACATTTGTAGTTTTAGCTTTGACTGCTCAGACCTAGTTTTAGGCTTGAGTTTTCTTCTTAGATTATATATTTAGTTTTAGTTTCCAACATGGCCCTAGGATACAAGGTTATCTATGTTGTTGTTTTTCTATTTACATTCTAGTTTTACACTTGATAATAAGAGTTGATTTATTCTCTTGAAACATTGAGTATTAGTTTTCATATATACAAATAATGGTAAATGTCCGATTAAACCATAATAATAATTAACATGTTTTTCATAAATCTCAGTCAATCAATTTAAAAATATATATTCTTTTGTGGTAAAATAGACATATGTATATTCTCACAAGACAATACACTTTTATAATATTTCAATTATGCCAACAGAATGCCACAATTCTTATTTACTATATAACAAAAGTTATATATAAATAAATATTGTGATCATGGTAGAACTCCAGTCCACGATTTTGATCTATATTCATGTTTTGTAGACACCAAAATATGTTCAGACGAATTTTATGATAGTATGGGGGGGTTGTAAATATCAAAGTTTTTAGCAAAATTGTATATATTGTATAATCCCCCCCCCCCACATACATATAAAGATCATGTTATCCTCTAATGTGATGTTGTCTGCATGTGTGACAAAATATACAGGTGTCCAAATTCCTTAATAAACTAAATTTTGTATTCTACACAGAGTTTTGACAAATGAAACAATTTCAATGACAAACTGGATATAAATTTCAAGAATACCCAAAAATTGTTTGCCATTTTCTTTCTTAAATATTTTTTTTAAATTATTAACTGAATTTAACAATCTAAAATTTAAGGTTTATTAAGAAACATAATAAACACATTTTTGTATTGTTCAAAATTGGTTTTTCAATTTTAAGATTTATGAACTCAACTATATACCAATATTTTAAATTGTTTTTATAATATTGAAATTGAAAACATGAAAAAAGAACTTTTTAGGAGTGATTACTTGATTAGACCTTAGAAAGAAAGGAAGACAAACACAATGTTGCCAGAGATTATTTCATCTCCAAAGAAACTCTGTACAAAATTTGGAAAAGAGGAGTGTAATGATAATTATTGCTCTATTTCCATTTTACAATCACAGTTTTACTTTTCCATTAAAATATCAAGACCATTTAGAATAGTTAAATCATATTTAGTTTATTCCAAAAGTCTTTTGGGAAACAGTGTGGTTGGGGCACATATGTTGTAGCTCATTACTTTCAGATTTGAAAAGCCTTTCAAGGTTGTGCAGATTCAAACCAGGTTGCTAGTATTTGGCTTTTCTGCGTATTATGTTGCTTCTTTAACCTAATGGTCATAATCTGACACTAGGCACAAAAAGAAAAAAATTATTGAGTTTCTGATTAGCTCTACAAAATTAAATTTTTATGTTCTATAGTAGGCTATAGGCTGTCAGTTAAAAGGGAGACTACCAATGCGGCCAATCTCAGCCATAGTTTAGGGTTGCACAGCTAGAAATTTGGTTAATATTAACAGTGGAATTAACAGCTACGAATTGACAGTAAACTATCTTCATTAAACTCACCCCCTTATAACAACGCTAACAAAATGTAAGCAGCTCTATAAGGCTTCTTTTATTCACCGCGGCAGGGCGCAGCGGTCCATCGCTGAGACCGATTGTTGTCCTAAATTTGCGTGCGACAAGTCACTGCGATCGATCGGTGTCGCGTGGAGAGGGTAAAAGTGCTGCCAATCACATCCGGCAGTCACTCAGTGAACGTGGACACGAACACTGAAACCGTGACCGTACACAGAATGGATCCGTGTGTTTTGGCGTATGCATATTTACAATTACAGTCAAAAAAGCGACATAAAAGGCATTGGAAAGTGCATCCCATAAATCAAGCTCGATATATAGATGGTGCTTTTAGAAACCTGTATGGACTGTTAAGAGAAGACAGTGACAAGTTTTTTAATTATTTTCTAATGTCGGTGCGTACACGACCACACGACTACAGTACGCACAGCTGAATGACAAGATCACGTGTCGTGACGTTCGAGGTGGCTTGGGTTGGCAGCAATGCGAGAATGGGAGCGGGCTGCCGCGTGGAATAAATGGTCCTATACAACCCAATGCACAATAGAACCTCTCGCTGCCAGCAATTTCTAGGTGCAGGCGACTGAATTTACAAAATGCCACGACATACCGCTACTTCTGAGACCACTCCTTTTTGAATAAAAGTACCTATTTAGGGCAATGCACCTACAAAATCGCTGCGACAGGCCGCTGCGACCTGCCGTGGTGAATAAAAGGAGCCTTAATAAAAGCACACTTAAAGATCATTTACTTCTTTTCTTGACAAATGTTTAGACTGGTTCCACTACCAAAAACTAAGATTGAATGAATATTATCAAATTTACCTACCTTCTTTATTTCTGGCCATAAGTCTACTACAACAGTTATACATCAGATTGCTTTATGTTGAGTTTAGAATGTATGTTACTTGTTTATACAGTTTTATTAGAGATTATTATGTGTGGTAATTACTGCAACGTTATGGAGGTATATAGTGTGATAAATTTGTATATTGAACAATCCTTTTAGATCATGAAGCAAATACCTGATTTCAACAACCTTCATTCTAAGTTACGCAATTTTATGAAGATATATACATTCTATAGCATGATAAATGTATGTATTGAACTATCCTCTTAGATCATCAACCAAATAACAGACTTGGAAAACCTTTGTTAACAATTACTGCAATTTAGTTTTCTGTAGTGAGTATGAACTTCTGAATTTTTTAATATCAATCAACACTGAATACAAAAGGATTCTTCCTGAGTACTTGGACTGGTATGGTTGTGTTTTGAACTAGTTCCAATGTGGGAGAAATGACATCACTGTAGTTATACAAGTATGGTGTAATGTCACAAAAGTTATGTGAAACAAGTACAAGTGAAAATGAAACAATAAGGACGAACTTGGCATGTATTTTTATTTAACTATGAATTAGCTGTTCACAGAACAATTTACATTGTGTGATAAGTAAAACTTTATTCATTGAAATGCAAGATGGTGTAATAAAAACCAACCTTTGGTTTCTGTTATACAAAGAACAATATCACTGTAAAGATTGAACTTTCATTTAAAGATAAATATGTTTTTTTAATACTTTAAAATTTCTAGAATATGTGTTTTGTATTAATTATAATGAAAGGAGAATAAATTGTCTTGTAGCAAATTAGTTAAAATGTATAAAGTGGAATATTATTAGAAAATCTATTAATCTGGTAGAAAGAAGTACCCATTGAGAAGACAAACCTTTTAGACCCTTTAAATTAGAAAAATAGTCAATTATATTGAAAGATATATACAACAGGATTTGTTCATTACAGAATATGACTTTACAAAAATCATTGTTAATGTGTTACAAATTTTGATCAAGTTTTAGGGTTCTTATATACGTTACTCAATATGAATGTAAAAGAGGTTACAAAAACTGGCGTTTTTATTTAAAAACAAAAACTATCTAGCCTCAGAACTAGTTAAGTGATGAGTATAAACACTTCCTGGAATTTGCAATGGTTTTTTATATAATTATAGAGAGTCTTCAACAGCCTTAAAAATTCTTAAAATTAATTTGAGGGAAGAGATTAATTTCTATTCCATGAACCTTGATATATTATAAGAATTTTCTTGAAAGTGTACTACTGTAAAAAGAATAAAAAAATATTTAAGAATATAATCTGACAGACTCAGGACTCCAGTTTAGCAAGTATTGATTCAAATGCAAAACTCATCAAAAGAACTTGATTAGCAAGATATAATTAATGACTTTACTATAATGAAAGCATCTCAAATGGACTTATAAGAAGTGAAATGAAATCTGTCAATCCTTTTTTGTTATATGAACAATAATAATAGAAATATGTCAATTTAATATAAACAGACTTTTCACAATTGTTGTTTTTTTTTATAATGTTCTTATAAATTTTACATAAATATACAAATATAATTATATAATCTATTGTTTCTTAGCTTTTGAATTTTTTAGTTATACTGAAACACATTTTTTGTATACAAATTTTTTAAAAGAAGGTAAACATATTATTCGAACAGTTGTACGAGACCACTAAGCACGGCTGACCTTGAGCCACTAACCGTGAAAATCTACCAATGATATAACTGTGAATGCTAAATCTAAATGCAGGAACAGTGAAATATATTATGATAAAACTTATTTTAAAAATAAAATTTTAAAACAAGATTTTAATTAAATATTAGGGATAGACTAAAACATCTAATGGTGCACTTCACTATATTTATTTTGTCTATATCGTTCAACCTCTTATATAATGGAATTTTTGCTAAACTTGGGATTACTTTTGGCTATCAAGTGGAAACACATTGTGGACTATGTTCCTTCATATATTATCAGACTCATCTTAATTTTTTTTAAACCATAACCTTATTGTGACTTCCATATCTAGCATCAATGTCATGGCTACGATTAAACATAAAAAACTGATGAATATTTCTTCTTCAGTAAATAATAAATGATTATTTTTTCAGGCAAAGTATATTCAAGACATTGAATAAAAGTAATAATAATGATAATATTCCTTCATCCAAAATATGCAAATAATTTTAGATAGATATAACCTAACCATCAGTATCTCAGGTTTGTAAATAGTCGTTATTAGGCAGTAACTTATCAGTTTTTATTCTTTTTAAAGTCACTGTAACTAAGCAGTATATTGCAATGTTTATCGGTAGATCTTTTATCACTAAGCACATGTGTACACAACCATTACTAACCTACTTTTATCAACTAATATGACAATCTTATATTACTGTACTCACAAACTCATTGATTTATGTAAGACAACAAAGAGGTGACAGTCAATAATTATCCTTTTTTTATACTTTGTCAATTTTCATAAAACTAGATTATCCTATGATTTTTGTCAATGTCTAAACATTAATTTTTCTAACTTAAAACAATAAGTAAAATTTCAAAAAGGCAACCATAAACATTATAAATTCTTTACCTATTTCTATGAAAATCACTTTCTCTATGCTTTTTAGGGCGTTAAGTACAATTTTATTAGAAGTTTTTGCCTACCACAAGCAAGAAAATTAACTTTCAAAATGTAAAAAATATATTTGTTTAGGTATAAACCAACTGTTTAATTCATTAACGATGTTCATAAAACTCATTGTATCAGTGTCTCATGGGACACAACAGCAGGAATTTTAAAAAAAATTAAATAACATTATAATTTGAGTAAGCAACAATTTATTTCAACTTTGTTTTTATCTGCACCAATTTCGATTGGTTAGATATCGAAATTATCATTAATTCCATTATTATGGAATTCCAACAAGCACAGACTGTTGTCAGAATAAATTACTAAATATATTTGTTTAAAAAGAGTCCTTTAAATAAAAAGATTTTTTATTATGTTTTCTCACTATCTCTACTCTGCCCTATCTACGAGGGGGGACCCAAAAATAACGGTAATCGGGCTGTTGAGGAGAGGGGGTGAGCGTGGCCAGTCGGCCAGAGAGGGAGTCTCGAGTTACATTGCTACAAGTCAGTGTGCGACATTTGTTCGCTGTGAGTGGATCAGTTCTTCCGTGTGAGGTTTCTTTGTGAAAGACCTTTTTCCTATTTGGCGAGAACGTAAAATAACTGACTGCCGGGAGCAACGTGTGGCTGTGAAATTTTGTTTCCTGATTCAACACTGAGGCTGTTTCGAATTTTTCAGAAATTTTTGTTTCATTGAATTGTTTTGCCATTTTAATTGCACAATTAGCAATACTGCATTTGTTATCAGTGTCAGACTTTTTGAAAAATGTGTTTGTTATTTTAATTGTTTGTTATATTTGGTAATGATGGAATTTCTAGACTCCTCTGTATATTGCTGAAATATTTTCTCATATAACGTAGTGGTTTCTATATTTATTCTTTAGGAACTGATATTAACTGCATACAAACAATGCACTTAAATTTATTATTGTTCTTTGTGATTAAATAGTCTGATTCCCAACGGTCATTATAAATTTGATGTTAGTTTGTTATTTTTCTTTTCTGGGAAGATATATTTCACTAATAAAGCCTTAAATTGAGTTCCTGCGTACCATATACCAGAACAAAATGACTATAATTATGAACAAATAAACAATTGTCTTACAAATAACAATAAACTTCGCGAGCAGTATTCAACGTTGTTTTGTCAATGAGTCTCTATTCCACACTATTTGTAAGCATGAGACATCTCCAACCAATAATAAATCTGTAGTGGGTAATTTCAAATAAATGTAAAATAAATGCTTAATCTAGGAAATAAAGATACAATTGTTTAAAAACAATAATCTTAGAATTTTTAAAAATGGTAAAAGGAGAAAGGTGTTTTATAATGACGACAAGAAAAGTGAAAAGAAATAAATGAATTGTAAGCGAGAAGATTTCATGTAAAAGTAAAGACTCAGTATGGCATGACAAATTGTGCGAAGAAATAAGTGTTGAACGATTATAACGGAGTTTTTATGTGTTTTGATGTACCTATGAAGGTGGTAGATTAACCCTATCTCCGCCTTAACAAAACGAATTCACGTTTTTTTCATCGGGTGAAATAATTTCAAAAATTCGCCAAAAATAGAAATTCTATCCCAATCATAAAGTGATCCATAGCTTTTTTTTAGGAAAAGGTCCAAATTAATCATATATGTAACGAAAAATTTGATTGGTGCAAAATTGTAAAAGTTATAAGCTCAGGAAGCAAAAATTTTCAAAAACGGAAAATTGTTTTCTAAATTCAGGCCTAAATAAATACTATAAAAATGTATAGGCCTGGTTATACAAAATACACAAAAGTTTCATAATTTAGTTGTGAATAGAAATATGTAAAAACATTTACCAATTTCAAAGTAGTTTTTATGAAATAGATTTTTTTATGTCCGTACTACACAATGGCACTGAAATTTAGCCTATTTTGAAACATCAATCTAAAATGTATCCTTTACCCAAAAATGAAATTTTATATACCAAATTGTAGAGAATAAATCATAGAATAGAACTGTAAACTTGAACATTTTATATAACTTACCATTTTGTAATCAGAAATTACGAAACGAAATTTCGTTATGTTTGTATGTTATGAACTCACATACCGACATAGCCTACACTGTTACTAAATTTAGCTTGTCTAAAACTAATTTCACTAAACAAACACAATAACAAACACTACACTTATTTATTTATATATAAAACACAATTTCATAAACGTTATTCACTATAAATCAGCAAAATAACATTCAATTCAGATCAAACTAACTAACCTAAAACGTGGCTTTTTAGATACAATAACGGGCGGTTGATGTTCAACTGTAAAAATGCTCGGTTTGAGAGGGGTTTGCTAAAGCCTCAGTGGAACAAAATGTATACAAGACATACCAATGGAATCAGTGAACCTTTATCTTCAATACCTTGTAAAAAGAATTTTACAAACACTTCATCTGTGAGAAACATATCGACTTCCAAAGAAGCTTGGTAATTGGTTGAAACCTTGGCCCAATAGCAAAGCTTTATGCGGTTGCACACAAAACCTAAACCATAAACGTGATCTAAGATTTGAAAGCAGTGTTAGAAAGATCGAAATGCAAGCTTTCTATTGGTGTAAATATCATTGTCCTAAAGTCGGTGTGTATAACTGTTATAGGTCTTGAAAGTTGACGAAATTCTACCGTTCGTCGACGCACGGACCAGCTGTTTTATGTTCTGCAATTATTCCATCGATCATTAGACGTGTTAATATTCATTTTAGAAACATATGGTAAATACAAAGATTAAAGTTTGAAAAGTTTCCTTTCCAACGGTATAAAGTTTATTAAGATTGGATTACAATTAGTGGGTCAAATATTAGAATGTAGCGCGCACTGTTAAAAATGCCAAAGTTCTACAAGAACTTGTAGTTTGGCGGAGCTAGGGTTAAATAATTAGAGGTGTGGATGTAGCGAAACTGTAAGTAGGTGTTGTACTGTGGTCATTGGTATAAACAAGCATAATACAAAATTGTTAGATGTATAAAAGTAGGTTTAAGATTTTGTTTAGAATATTGTAAATTGTTTAAAAATTGACAGATTTAAATTTTCTTTTATGTTGAATAAAGTTTATGTATTAAAAAATCTTAAGATGAGTTTTTAAAAGATTACCAAAGAACACCTTTTCAGCTAAACACGTTGACGATTTTAAGGCTGGAAGTACAAAAATAAAGGAAAGAACCTAGTAAGTAAAAATTAATAATACTAAATTAGAAAATAACTTTTATTTGTAACGCTTCATTTTACAAAAATAATGCCCAACATGGTGTTTGGTAAAATAACTTTTTATTTTAACTGTTCACATTACAAAATTACGCCCAACGTGTCAATCCATTCACGTTTCAAAATGACGCCCAACACGTTTACCCACATCACGTTACTATTAATTCTGCCTATCCCACTTGTCTCAACCTTGTTATATGCATGTGCATGGCCACTCGAATACCATGTTTGAGACCAGTTCAGCGAAAATATTCCAGTAACTTTGTTGTGGCCTTGTATCAGTAACATCACAAGTGGCGTCACATAGCCTATGTCTATTATTTTATTTCATCATTGGTGTAGGAATGACTTGCTTGTGTATATTTTCATTTTTTAGGCATATTTTGATATTATTTTATTTCATCGTTGGTATAGGAATAACTTGTTTATGTATATTTGAGTTTCTTAGGCATATTTCTATATTTATCCGCAACCGTTTCACGGGCTGCATGCGGCCCCCAAGCCACATGTTGAACTACCGTCTTAGATATTGAATGAATCCTCTCTAGATAAAGTAATTTTTCTAAACTATTGTTTCCTAATATGGGACAACGTGCTACAAAATGGAAGACGTTTTCACATTCTCTTAGACAGCATAATGCACAATTAAAAATGACCCCTTCAACCGAAGGCTTTACAATAATACATATATATATCTAAATGATAAGATCCAAAATTCAAACTAGCTCTACGTTTGTAGCATCAAAAAATTGAAACAATACACTCTACTATATTTATTATTCTCCAATATTTAAAATTTAATTTGAGAAATGAAATATAACAACAATCCATTTAACCATTTAAGATTTTTAATGACCTTTCGTTATAACGTCAAAACATTATTACAATATACTTTAAGATGATTAATTATAATGAATAAAATTGTTCATTTATTTATCAGAAAGAGTAAAAAAATAAAATTATATTGGTCAGGGCCGGAACTAGAAGATTTGTCAGGGGGGGGCAAAGATCAGTTTGCCGCCCCCATCACCCCTCCCTCCTCCCTCCCCCACTATTAAAATACAATACCTCCGTAAGCTATTTTTTACATGCGATAGTTGAAATTACACACCATATGTATATTATGAAGAAGTCTCATTTATGAAAAGCACTTACTTATTACATTAATACACTTATACTTGAATAATACAAATAACTTTTTTTGTATTTGTAACTCAATTGCAAATACGCAAAAAATTACGTCATAAATGTCATTTTAGCTTTTTCGGAAGTTGGAATGTTATTTATTATTTTACACAAACGGGCTTTTAAGCCCAATTTAAACAAAATTAACAATGTTATAAGAAAACAATTAAATTACAATAGAATTAAAGTAGATTTAAAGTAGTAAAATGATTACATTAAAACATATATATATATATATATATATATATATATATATATATATACAGTACTAACACCATTAGAGGTAATTATCTCGCTAAGTGTGTCAGGTGGAAGTCGGATTAGCGAGTTTCTATTGTAATTAATATATTACTAGCCGCTCCACCCACCCTCCGGGTGGGTTCGCGACCGGCATCAGCGCTTTGCTCGCTAAGGGGGTTGAATAATCAGAGTTAAACCTCAGATTCGTTTTCCCCGGTCCAAAAACCCCCGGATTTCGAGTTTGGTACAAATCTATCAAGATTTCCTTACAGAACTAAACACCTATGTACCGCCCAAGAAAACCAACCGCAGATTCGAGTTACTTGGTCCAAAAACCTCGTAAACACGGAAACTCGATTCGGTAAATTTTGCCGTTTTTGCGTGGAGTTGTTGTCTACGTTGGTATATCTTTTTGTGCTTTAGCGGCTAATCGGTGGGTCGAATCACAAAAATGTATAGGACCTTATTTGTTCGTCTTGGCGAGCTAAATCGAATGACATCTTATACAGGAAGATCGGGGGAAATGTAAAAATTAGCGCGTTTGCGCGTGAGGGCGGCGCATTGGGAGACTAAGCTCCCCCCATGTCCTTCTCTGGGTACCCAAACGCCTAGATACGGGAAATGGTTTCGAAATGTCCAGCCATTTTGGCGTGAGTGACACAAAATGAGCGTGTTTTACGCACGCTCTTGTCGCTTTAGCGGCTAATCGGTGGGTCGAATCGCAAAAATGTAAGTTCGCAAACCTTATTTGTTCGTCCTGGCGAGCTGAATCGAATGACACCTTGGGCGGGCAGATCGGGAAAAATTTGAAAATCCTGCACGTTTACGCGCAAGCGCGGTTCATTGGTAGACTAACCCTCCTATGTCCTTCTCCGGGTAACCAAACGCCTAAATACGTTTCGAAATGTCCAGCTGTTTTGGCGGACATTAGAACCCAATGTCATTTTAAGGGGAGGGTGTGGCATCGCATCAAGGCCACACTGTTTTTGCGCCCCCGACCCCGCTACCGAGCACTCTGGCTACTAATTCATATCAGTAGTAGGCATGACACTCAATCCAGATCCACGAGCTGCGTTAATTTTGGTCTTATAAGACTTAAGAATTAACTTGGTATACAGTATAATGAATTTTATAAATTATGCAAAAAAAATCAAATAAAATTAAACAATATTGATTGTATTGTTATTATTTTGAAAACGTTTTTTAATGACTTAATATTTTTTTATAATCTTTTCAAATTTTGCCGCCCCCTGAAATCTGCCGCCCGGGGTACGTGCCCCTCCTGCGTCGCCCTAGTTCCGGGCCTGATATTGGAATGGATTAATGTCTATTATAGTCTTTTCTTTAAGTAACAAAAAAATTTCACTCTTAACTCGGGTGGGGTTAGGTGCTGACTTTTTTCCAATCTTATAAAAAAAAATATATGGACGTTAATTATAAAATAAAAGATTAAATTAAGTTCAACATTTACACATATATGAACGAATAACTATGACCAAAAAATGTATGAATGAAATGATATAGTTCTATATCTGTCCACCAATTATATATACATTATACACTGGTGAAAGTCTACTATAATGAATATTTGCTCCAAATCTAGGCTATTAGCTTGATCTCACCATATTAGAAAGTTTCCCTCATATTCAACTGTTTCTTGTTTCCCTCTTCACAATCGTAAATCGAACATCTTTATACTAGACAACTACCGCACTATTTCACTTGAACAAATCCTCTAAACTTGGATATACATAATATACATTTGCTCAGAACGAAAACTGGATTCACACATTTGCTCTAATAATTAATATTTTGCCCAAATCGAATAAACCGCCATCTAAATCACTCCCCACTTTCACAATGATCTCTATGTATGAATAAGTTGATGATAATGATAATTTTTATTTATTTATTTTTGTACGAATTTATGATTTAATTTTGAATAGTAAGTTTCTTTATTCCAAATATTAAATTGTATATACATTAAACAAATAACTTCTATATTTTAACATCTTAATACTAATCTCTATATGTATATATATTTCTTTTTAAATTTAAATTTGACGGGATCGATAGACGATTCAGGTCTCACGTGTTATTGCGCCAATCAGTGACATAATTTTAGTGTTCGCTATTTCCTCACACATCACTTTGATGTAATCAATTTTATAAAATTCTAGTAGACATTTCGAATTGTTACAGCTTATAATTCAAATATAATATTTCATCCCTACTGTACACTTTAAAACTGTTTATCAAAATATCTTACAAATTATGGAAATAAGATTTACTACCCAATTCTATATCTAAACTTTTATAGATAACATAATAACGAGCATTCCTAGCAGCACACAAGTTATCTTGTTTATTGGTACACCAGATAGCTTCTACAAGAACAAACACTTCAGCCCTTTCTACTTATCTACATTTGATAGTCATTTATAAAAGTCATCCCATATTTGTCTGCTAGTATTTGCCATTCTTTGTACCAAAATATGTTTCTGTTTATTACTTCTCTTGCAAAATGGTTGGGGAGCCGTTCTTCCAACATATTTAAAATATTTAATACATAATGTAAGTACAATATGAAAGTATAAACATACAGATTTTCTAAACCTAATTCTATTTTCAAGACATAATTTGGCATATAATCGGGTAACTGTAAGTTGGTTGACAAAAAACATAAAAGTTGTTTTACCTTTTATATTATTAAAACTTGTGCTGCGTAAAGATGGAGCTAAAATTACACCTTAATACTTATAATTATTAATGCATTCTACCTCGCTTCTTTTATACCACCAACAATCTCTTGACACAAAATTCCTTCTTTCCTAAAACCATTATTCTGGACTTGTCTAAATTAACTATTAAGGTGCATGTTTCGCAGTATACTTGCAAATTATTTACCATTTATTCCAAATCTAAATATTTTTTTTAAGACCAATATAATGTTGTCCACTTACGATAGAACTCTTACTAGACGATTTCCAAAGAGACAACCAAAGATTGTTAAAAAATAAAGATAGGAGAGGACTGAGGAGGCAACCTTGTCTTAAACCCTTCCATGTTTCAAAACTTTCTGATATCCCCTGAACACACCGAACGCCTGCCAACTCCCATAATATAGACTTTTAACCCTTACAACTCATATGTTGGGTGTCTGCCAACATCAGACTTTTCCCGTTTCTATTATGAGTCGGACGAAACCCAATATCAATATTACTACATATCTTAGGCCTATTATGTTTATTCGACTTTGTGACACTCTGTTGTGTACTATGTGTTATCTACTAATCTTTGGGATAATCCAAAATTGGTTAAGTAATTTTATTTTTTAAATATTTGGATAGCATGTAGCATTACAGCTGATTTAAATTTGGTATTTTTCTATGTATTTACTAAATATTGAATTTTTTTAGTATATTGGGTGATAAAGAATTATGTGATAAGGAAATTGATAATTTTATTTACGAAATTTCATAAAATAAGTGTAGATTTAATGGAGAAAATTAATATAATTCGGGAGATGAAGTTAATTAAATAAGAGTGGTTGATGAAAGTGGTAACGACAGTGATTGTGATGAATGTAGTGTCAATATATTTGATTGTGATGAAATTGAAAATGTAAATATAAAAGAGAGTGATTAGATAGTTCTAGTGTATATATAGTAGGCTAAAAGTGAGATTAGGCCTATAAATATTTCTTCAAATGTACAATACAACCAAGTAGAGCTAGGCCAACCCCAGTGTTCTGATGCTGATAAATCAAATTATGATGAAAATAGAGAAAATTTTGAGAAAAAAGCTATAATTCCAATATTTTAGGACCAAACCCACTTGGACAATGTTTACATACGAGTGGAAATATGTAAACATGCAGACCAAACTACCAAATTATAAACCATTTGCATTTAAAAATATTGGAGACAGTTTATATTACTCTAATAGTCAGCGATTGCTTTGAGAGGTTCCATACCCTTCATCAATATAAGCTTTAACCCAGCATAAGTCACATGTATGTCTTTTTGACAGACTACTTTGTTTTTTGTAGCCCTTTGGCTAAATTTTAAACAATGGGGGTTTCTGACCTTGACTTTGTCAGGATATGAGTGGAGAGTGTGTAGTGAAATGGGGAAGGGGAACCAGCCACTCCAATCGAGATGAGAACGTCATGAAGTGTGCATCTGT
Source organism: Aphrophora alni (assembly GCA_963513935.1). Classification (NCBI taxonomy): domain Eukaryota; kingdom Metazoa; phylum Arthropoda; class Insecta; order Hemiptera; family Aphrophoridae; genus Aphrophora; species Aphrophora alni. The sequence continues at coordinate 53,916,552 of OY740770.1, read as the reverse complement.
CTATTCGGCCGAGTGCGACTACTCGTGTTACAATATATTTTGACTTTTTGACACTGTGCGACCAACGCATTCCAATTTTTTTTACTGATTATTAAATCTTTTTTTTTTTACTTTTATATCGCTAACATTTTTATAATCTTTTAATTTGTATTTTTGTTGTACAAAATGGATCAAACAGGAAGAAACATTTGAAGCCCTACTTGTAACTGAAAAGAAAGAAGAAAGACTAGTAAATGAAAGAATTAAACAATAACACAAATTCAGAGAAGTTCAATGAGTTAGATAACAAAAATGAGGATGTTTCAGTTCCTGAAATTAAAATACAGCTACAAGAATCGACAACTCAAGAAACTGCATCAACATCTTCAGGTCTACATATAACTGAGTTCCAATGTCCTACTTCAATATTTAGAGAAGGAACCGGTTTACTTCAAGACCCTGCAACCCGCCAACCACTTTCAAAAGAAGCACCCCCACTTACTAGAGAGTACACAGAAGATGGTAAGAGATATTAAAATAAAAATGCCTTATAATTTTATATAATTTTTATTAAAATTAAAATGTCTGATAACTCAATGAAATATTGATTATCAGACATAAGGCGAGCTTATTAAGCCGGGCTGGAGCATATAATATTGTTTTGAGATTCCCAGAGCCTAAAGAAGACTCCCAACATGTTAGAAGTCCTGAAGGAGCTTTTTATATATTTTTACCAGACTCAGAATTATAAACTGAATATTCCTGAAACTTTGAACTAATAAATGGATAGATAAAGCAAAAAACAACTACACCAGGAAAGAGATGCCTTCCCAACAATCTTGTGGAAATAAAGTCTTTATAAGGCTTTAACTATTATATTTAAAGGCGTACTCATCTATGCTGGCCTAATGAAATCCTCTCATCAAAACGTATGCGATGTGTGAATTGATGATGGCACAGGAGTTGATATATTCCGCTGCTTAATGAACCAGAGGAGATTTAGATTTTTACTTTGATCCCTACGTTTTGACAACATTGACGATCGTTTAGAGCAAATAACAGTCAATAAACTTGCTAAAATTAGACCTGTTTTTGATCCATTTGTCGATAGGTGTGAAAATGCATGTATCCCAAGTGAGTACTTGACATTAGATGAAATGCTGGAATCATTTCGTGGGTTCTTCAGCTTCAAGCAATACATGCCAAAAAAAAACATCAAAATATGGAATAAAGATGTTTTCTCTATGCTGTGCGACAATTTTTTACACTGGAAAGTTAGAAATATATGCTGGGAACCAACAGGTTGGTCCCTACCAGCAATGTAATAGGGTAACAGATGTGGTATAAAGAATCATTTAACCTGTGATTGGGACTGGACAAAAAGTAACCATGGATAATTGGTTTATGTTGGTTCCCATGGCTGACAGTTTGAGACGCAATCATAAGGCTTACAGTTTTAGGCACTATCAAAAGAGATAAACCTGAACTGCCTTTGATTTTTAAAACCATAGAAAATTGTCCTCTGTATACCAGCATATTTGGTTTTCCTGCAAATTGTACTGTGGTTTCTTATTCTCTGAACAAGAAAGAGCCTGTTACACTTTTATCAACAATTGATCCTACAACAGGTGATGCTAAAAAGCCAGAGTTGTTAACCTTTTACAACTTGACTAAAGGTGGGGTGGATGTTGTAGATGAAATGAAATCCTTCATTCTGTTTCTTGTTTAAGCAGGTGGGGTGACCCCTCACCCTGTTGTTTTCAATGATCAACATTGGTGGTATAAATAGCTATTTTGTTATAAATCAGAAACACAAGATGAACTAATTTGGCGTTAATATTTTTTTTAAATCTCTCCTAGATTATTTGTGAAGATTCAATGAAGCTCGGAGTTCAAATCCAATCTATACTGGTACAAATAAAACTTAAAATAAGACATATATTTGAAGTCAGAGGAGTAGCTCTTCCTTTAGTAGGTAAACATCCATAACGGCTGACAGCAGATGGAACTGGACGCTGCTACTTTTGTGGAACATAAAAAGGTCGCAAAACTAAAACACAATATGCTGCATATCAAAAGTTCATCTGCCGAGAACATACAACAACATCATGTATTCAGTGCACAGGTGCACGAACCAGAACCTGTATTAAAGAGTGATAGTGACTAAAAAAAATAACTCGTTTACTTCATAGGGATTTTATATTGAGTTTATTGTTAATGTTTAATTTTATTAAAAATGATATGAAAAACATATTTAAAATTTAATTGCATATAAAATTTTCATTAATTATACACTATATCAATAATTACATTATGTAACAATTACAAACATTATGACATATTTTTTATCATTATTGCATTTCAAATTAAAAAAATATATAATTGTTATTTTGTTTAAGAATTATTTTTTAATATGTTTCAAACAATAATAAAACATAATTCACGGAAAAACACGGCTTTGCTGCTTTTTCATTTACTATAAATCCATGATTCTAAATTTCAGTCAAAATGACCGAATGCGACTATTGGCATTATGATATTCTTGCAACGAATACCTGGTTACTAATTGAAGGTTTTTGAGTCTTTTTAAAATGTAGCCATAATAACTATCCAAAATTAAATGAAAACCTATTGTTTACATTAAATAACAAACCATATATTATGTTATATATGATATATCCTTGTTAAAAAGAGAGATCTGGGGAGGGGGAGTTTCCAGGATCTAAGAAATGACAATTTATAAAATAACACGACTCTATCTGGGTTATCAAGAATGCAGCAGAAAACCTATTGTTTACATTAAATAACAAACCATATATTATGTTATATATGATATATCCTTGTTAAAAAGAGAGATCTGGGGAGGGGGAGTTTCCAGGATCTAAGAAATGACAATTTATAAAATAACACGACTCTATCTGGGTTATCAAGAATGCAGCAGAAAAATCTACAAAAAATAATAAAATATTTTCTTTTGAATCTGGCTTAGGTTGATGATACTCATTAAGGTGAAAATATTATTGGTGATAGAATAACTTTTCCAATATCCAGTTTGAAATTCAATAATAATTCTACACTCCTTTGACCATTGTATAAAACAGTTTAATATGACACCTGTGAATATCTTCACGATTGCATATATAAAAAAAATTCCTCTATAAATAGTTACATTATTTATGTCTCCTTTAATATGCAAAGGATATACTATACTATAGCTTTTTAAATGTCTCATCCACTTTACCTAATTCAAAAATTGTCTACAAAATAAATAATAAATGAATTAGAAGGTGACAGAGCCATTTTTTAAAATGTCAAATGATACACCATCAAAATCCGGCCGCTTTATTATTTTTTTTATAAATAACACATTTCATTTCTGCCATAGTAAATGCTGAATCCAATTGGTCATCTTTAATCAAAGGCTCTGTCCAAGCTGTAGCTGGTAAATTACACAAAGCCTGATTTTAATGCAGACAGAGCCATGGGCAAAGCTAGTACTTTATATAAAGAAATTCATCATCATATAGGCTGAAATATCTGAATAGTCACAATATATGCAGCAAAGTTTTTTATATTGTATTAATTAAAACTGTCTTATAATGAGCTCCACCCTTACACCTTCTATAAAAATCCTAAAATACGTCGTAAAGCCACTTCCAAAATTATGAAACATAACTATTGAATGCTATATTCCATTTTTTAAGATAATAATCTGATAAGACAACTTACCTATTACGCTCTTCTCGGGTGCTGGTGGAATTATACGCCCTGATCTCAGATATTTCTCCACTAATTTATCATGAAGGCCAAGAAAATCACTAAATCTACGTTGAACTGTAAAACTTTTTTTACGAAACAATGGAATGTTAGTTCTAGTATCTACTTTATATGCTACGTAAGCTCCCATTCCATCTCCTATCCTGTTAGCTTCTGTAACGGTAATTTCTAGGAACTGATCTTTCCCTTCACCTTCAAGCTGTGGAAAATGAAAAAAAACATGTTGTCCAATAAATATATACAGAGTGATTCAAAATTGCACTGCAATATTTCAGGAGCTAATTTTAGAACTAAAAATAAAAAAGAACAATAATGTCCGTCTATGTGACTTTCTAATAAAATAGTTACTTACTTTATAATTAATGTTTTAACGACCTCAGCAGAGCGATATTCTGAAGATGGAACGAATTCCGAAACGCGCCATATAATTATAAAGTAAGTAACTACTTTATTAAAAAATTCACATAGACGGACATTATTGTTCTTTTATTATATAAAAAAGAGTGACTTGGATACAAACACAATGAGTTTTAAAAATAAGAAATTAAGTTTATAAGAACATAGGTTGTAATACCAAAAATGGTAATTTTAACTTAGATAACCAAAAAATGGTTATATTGAAATTTGAATATTTAAAGTAACCCGGGAAACGTTAAAGTTGAATAAGGGAGAGGGTTTTAGAAGTCAAAAAGGTGACTCAAATACATATTAAGACAAGGGAGTATAAAAAGTAAATAGAGGTTTCCAAAATAATAATGTCATGTATAAAATATTAATTATAATTTGTAATAAGAATTTAGGTAGTGTTTGTGTTGTAAAAATAATAGACAAAGCTTGTCGTCAGGCGAATATTTTGAACAGTGTATGTGGTGCTATGTGAGAATAATTCTCGCGGACGTTGCAAGACGAGAAATATAACGGTAAAGGAAATGAGAAATGCACCCATGCGGTCGAGAGAGTCTAGTTAGAACGTTCAAGGTGGTAGGACGTGTTTTGTGTTCAGAGAAACTTTTTCAAAAATTTAGTTTAAGTATTAAAAACAGACTTTAGGTGAGGTCTGAAGTGATCTGACGTGTTTTTAACTCAGAGAAACTTGTTTAAAGTAATACACATGCGGTCGAGAATCTTAAGGGAACAGTTGAAACATTAATAGTGACGATTCAGCGAGCTCAGAGACAGTTTTGTCATGGCAAGATGTAGTTTGCGTTTGAAGAGTGTATCGGACAATAACTCTTAGTAAAGTGATGAAATTTCTATACGCCGTGAATTTGAAAGGACAATTGACCGTAAGGAGTGTAGATTGAGTCTGCAAGATGTCTGCAACACAGAATGATAGGATTTCACCACGTGGAGGTTTCCAGTCTACAGGATCGGTTATGTGGTAACAAATAATCAGAGACATTTCCATAATAATAATTTTGTAAAAGAAAATGAACTTTCTAAATTTATTTATATCAATGATCTTTGTTTAATAATTAGTAAATTTAGAGCACTTAATTTTATTTTTAAATAATAATAATCTTTATTACATGAGAATTTAAAAAACTCACCATAAAAAATATTTGTTTCAAGTTGCAACTACTAATTTTAGAATCACAAAAAAGGATTTAAGCCTCTTCAAGGCAGAATTTTAAAGTTAAAATACACTGAGATTTCAAATATTAGTAAGATATGTATTATGAATATGTATGTATAACCTTGTATAACTGTTTTAATATTTTATTTAAATAAATCATGTTTTTAGTTTCAGCACAACAAAATAAGATTTTTTTATTTCACCAATAAAGCCAACTGTAAGTACACTTTTAAAAGGATTTGCGACCCTGAGGTATTTTTAACAAATAAATATTAACTTCTTTTTCTAAATTGATGAGTTAATTCCATCTGGCGCCCTTAGCTGAGCAATTTTCATAAAATAAATTTTCAAGTTAAAGATGTTACAATTTTAAATTCAAATAAATAATAAAAAATAATTGTACAAACTTCCGTTAATTTAAATTCTTACAAGGTCTGGAAACACTTCATTTTCCGTCTGTCGGTCATTTTGTTTTTTTACAAAAAACATTATAGCTTTGGAAGTAGATAAAATATTCAGTGAAGATTCGGTATACACACTAATTATGTAATCTTTTACCAGTATACCAGATAACAAAGACATTCTATTGTACATTAAAAAATGGCGGACAATTAAATTATGATATAAAAATATAAACATATTTATATATCTTGAAATTACTCACTGTTGTTATTAATAACATACTTGAATGTTGAATATCTTAAACAACAAAAAATAAACTATTTTCCTCTTTAAAAGAAAAACAAAATACCTTTTTTAATTTGTTTATAGGTCAAAGGATAATCTAGTTTTCAACAAAAACTAAAACTATAATTTCATGGTAATTGTCTACATAACCCAAATTAGCCAAACCAAAATATTATGTAATTATTATAATTGTTAATAATAATATCTGTTGTTTAGAAATGTTCAAATTTGAAAACGTTTTCCTTAAGAGTTTCAAAATGCTGTCTGGTATTTTAATACAGATTAAATATTTTAAAATTTATTCCCATAAATTGGCAATAACAGTTTATATATTTTCTGTTTATTTTATTTGTGATATTATTGAAATTTAAACTTTTACAAACTTATTAAAATATTTTAAAACGGTAAGCATTCAGAATGGGACATTCTGCAACCAATAAAAAATTAATTAATTAAGTTATTAAGGATATTTGGTCATATAACTAAGTAATTAAGAAGTTTGTATAGCACATAGAAATTAAAATTATTCAAATGATAAATTACAAAAAACTTTGAACAAAAATATTTAAATTAATTAACGATAATCAAACAATTTAAATTAAGTGCCTACCATGAATTAATGTAACGCCCCCTACGCTGAAATTAACAAAAGGCGCGGATTGTGTCAAGCACTCAGAGCACTAAGCCAGTTGGAACGGAAAAAGTAGAAAATTCTTGGATTTACAATGCAACCTAGGCAGTCAGTCGAGCGTTCCGTTCCAGAGGATTCCAACTCGACGTTCAGTAGAGACTGGACATGTTTTGTTCAGAAGTAAAATGGTGCGTTTTAGGAAGAAATGTATTTGGTAAAGTGAATTTCTTGGTCATGAATAAGTTGTGTTACACATCGAAACTCATGGTAATCATGATGAGTGTACAATCTGATAAGGTAACAAGTTGTATTATTTAAAGTTAACAAAAATATGAATGATTTGACTTCAGACATTTTCTTTTCATCAGAACACTAAATATTGTAACAAATTTGCATAACGTTTATAGGACTGTATAAATTTCACATGTTTGTATAGGATAAGTATAGTCTATAAGATAATGATATTTGTAAAGATTATAGAAACTAAATTGGCAGTAAAAGCAAGATTTCGTTTAAAACTAAACATGCTTGCCTAAATATTCATTGAGTGCATCCATCCATTCATGTTTCACATGTAGCCGACCTGGTAAGTACCGACTAGAGCCAGAACCTTGTTTTTTCATAAATATACATTACATTAAATCAAGAAATTGTATTAAGAAAATAATCTTCACACTAACTGAATCAAACTAGTAAAGCTTACATAATTAAGTGTTGCAAAATGGCGTCCATACACAAAATGGACGCCTAACATTAGAAAGACAGTCTTGATATTCTTTTGTATATTTGATTTTTTAATATTTGCAATCCTAACTAAAGACGACAACTCATAAAATAACAAACACCTACTTACAAAATAACGCCCGAACAGTAGTTTGGACAGCAGCAACTTACAAAACAAAAAATTAAAGTCGCCAAGGATACAAAAAAAAATATATGTTTTTAGATTTTTGTCGACAGATCGCTTATCCATTGATCTGCAGAAAATAATGTAAAGCATTTTGTTTTTCGTTAAAAGAGGAAGATCTTTTGTTTCTTTTAAAAAGGCCAATGGTTTTCGAGATTTTCAACAATAAAAATATAAACATCCGCCATTTTGAAAATGTAGAAAATAAAGTCTTTGTTTTCTGCTATACTGATAAAAGGTTAGAAAGATAATGTGTAAACCAAATCTTCACTTAATATCTTATCTACTTCCAGAAAATAATGTTTTTTTTTTAAATATAAAATGGCCGAAAAACGGAAAACAAAGTATTTCCAGACCCATCTTTGAAAAAAAAAAAAAAACTTTTTTTCTTATTTTTAGCTCTATAATCAACTCCCAAAATATTGCCATGCAATTTTAAAACATCCTGTATACAAATATTTCGTTAATTTATTAATAAAAGTATGACACCTAAAATTTTAAACATTTTTATTTTAAAAGTGTATTCAACTCTACTGACTTGATCTATAATACATATTACCTGTCAATATATATATATATATATATATATATATATATATATATATATTAGACTATTTTTTTTTTTTAATTTAATTTTATTAAGAATAAAATCATCAACTAATTATTTTGTATTTACCATGCCTAAAAATAACCCACACACTCAATGACCACTCATCAACCCAACCAGACAATAATTTTTTCACTGTTCAAAATATGTTTAACATCATCAAAAACATAAAATAATAAATAGAAGATGGGTTTATTTCACAATTGCAATATACGAGAAAACAAGGTACAATTAATCAACAAAAATGGTCAAACAATCAACAATTTAGAATAATTTATCATATAACAATAATACAGATAGTACATATAGTTATATGATTTTAATTATAGGGTACAATTTCACTTTTCATCCAAGTCTATCTTAATAATTGCAAACACCATATCTGTCTTCCTACTGTTATCAAATTTCTCTTCCGTAAAACGGTTCTAGTAAATTTCTATCTCGGAACTACAGTACAACCCCTCTAATCTGTCACCTTCGGGACTGGGGGCATCGTCGGAACGAAAAAAAGGTCGGATTATCCGAAAAAAGCCAATATTTATTACATATTATAAAAAGAGACTTTTTTACAGTGAAATAAGTGATATATAAACTTTAAAAAGTCATAAGTTAAAGTTTACAGTAACGTGTTTACATTTTCCTCCTGACATGTTGAAAAACAAACAACTGTACATACAATGAGTCTAGCAAGTACAATGACAAATCAATAGAAACACGAGAGATGACACAAAACTGAAGTTGGCAAGCGATAACAAACTGTAAACAATGGTGATTGGCGCGCGATGGGCCTTGAGTCATCGACAAGTCGGCACAATCTCGCGAGCTCGAGCACAGTCGGATTAACCGGAGCGACGGACCAGCCGAGGATGGATTAGAGGGGTTCTACTGTAATGTACTTTTCATGGAATCCACATGAAATTTTAAAATGGGCCTGTGTATCTATACTATAATTACAATTAAGTACGCCACTAACAACACTGAGTAAGCTTAAATAAACTACTTACATCATTATCGGTGAATTGTTTTTTCTGAACTGATGGTGGGCTTTGCAGTACCACTTCTTCTTCAAAGTCTTCTATAGGAGTTTGTACAGGAGGTTGTTGATCCTTTTCCTTATAATAAATTAAACATTTAATTAATATTTGTTATACATCTTCCTATTTGTTCATTTGATGTATAATAATTGAATAAAGTTACAACAATAATGATCAAATACTTACAAAAGTTAGTTGAAGTTTTGGAAGTTCAGCTAAGTTGTTTGTGACAGGAAAGCGATTGTCATCATGTAAAGCTCCCAAATCCTACATAAAAACATTAATATTTTTAATGTAGTAACTTAAATGTAATAAAAGATGCAAAAACATTGCACAAACTTTCTCACTCACCATCCCCAAAATCAAATAAAAAATACTATAAATTATTCATCACCAAAATGTCAGTTTAGTTATAAAATTGTTTATCTAAAAGTAAAAAATGAACTCAGTCTTTGAAAAAAAAAAAATTATTTATTTAAAAAAGGGCTTAAACCTTCTTTGCTTGTGCCATAAACACATTCTCAGCGTAATCAATTTGATTAAAATCGGGCTTTTAATGATTGTGGTCAAGATTCATTTTTGTTTTTACCAATTTATTCTTAAACCATATTACTATTGTAATTTTGGACACGGGTATGCATTTTACTAAAATTTGAACGAAATGAGTAGAGACATTTTTATGACCATTTTTCATGATTTCTTTTATCAATAACTCGCAAATGGCATCTTTTTAGAAGTTCCATTTTTTTTATGGTAGCCACCCCCAAATATTAGATTACCAAACAAAGTCTTGAGATATGGCTAAAATATTCCCAAATACCAAATTTTATTAAACTGTAAAAGTACTCTACATACAACAGACAGACAGTTGCCAGACAGACATTTTTTAGACAAGGAGACATCAAAAATTGGTTTGGTTGCTACAGGAATTAATTGTTACAAAAATAAATGAATACAGGTTTGGTTAACTACAGGAATTTTTAGTTTTATTTATTTTATTCAATATTTATAAAGATTTCCAATACTTTGAGAAAGTAACAATTTGAAACGATCAACACGTTTTCTATAAATGAATTAAAAAAAGAAGACCATTTTTTAAATAGTAAGGAATGACTCAGAGTGGGAATAATGACAAAGTTTTAACTTGAAATACAGTGACAAGAAGAGAACTATTATATAGTAGGCCAGAAACATGTAGTATCAGTTACAGTTTTTATTATAGAGTAGCAACATGCTTTACCTTTAAAAGATACAGATTGTGGTTATATAGTGATAAATGTTCATGCTCCATCTGTTATATTAAGACTATGGGTAACTTGTGACTATCATCATTATGATGGTGTACAAAATTTGGTATCAGTCAATATAATTATGTTTATTATTGTATACAGTGTCCAAAAATTATCAAAACGGTGTTATATTTTTTAATCATTGCAGATTAAGCAATAAAACTTAGCACATCAATACTATATCTTAAAATCAACTTTTTGAACCAACTATCAATTTTTCATCACCTTATGGGTACAGTCCACAGGGAATCAGAAGAAAATCTTAAATGAAAACATAGGTCGAGTTTTACACCATATTAAAGGTCTCTGTTAGGAGAATACAATGCTGCAAATCCGATGTCAAAAGGTTAACTTTATACAAAATGGCGGCAGTTTAAAGTTACAATGTACGCTTTTTGAAAATGGCTTAATTTTCTTTCTTGGTATGAGTTATTTAAGTAAAACCCCGACAATTCACACTGGATGTAAGGAAACAATTTTCTGGATAGTGATTGACTTTTCACCTTTTCACCTCCAGTAGAAAAGGTCTACAAAGGGCGGAACATTTTTTTAATCTAAACTTAGGTTAACTAGCACATCAAATTTAAGTGCTATTTGAGTAACTCCTCGAAGACCGTTCCCACTGGAGGTGAAAAGTCACTCAATACACAGAAAAATTGTTCCTTATGTCCAGTGTGGATTGTCGTGGTTTTACTTATGTAATTCATACTAAGAAAGAAACCTAAGCCATTTTCAACAAGCCCAACATTATAAGTTTAAACCCCTACCATTATCTATAGGAAGAACCTTTTGAGATCAGATTTGCGGCACTGTATTCTCCTAGCAGAGACCTTTAATATGATATGAAACTTGACCTATGCAATCATTTAAGATTTTCTTCTGACTCCCTGTGGACTGTCCCCCATAAGGTAATGAAAAATTTCTTCAAAAAGTAGATTTTAAGATATAGTATTAATTTGCTAAGTTTTATTACTTAATCTGCAATGTATCAAATAATATAATGCCGTTTTGATACATTTTGGGCACTGTGTATATATTTTTTAAATGTTTGCTGCCGTGAACAGACAAAGCTACCAACTGTATATCATTCGATAATAGCTAGAAACTGCTCTAATAGTATGTAGGACCTCTTTTTGTTATTATATCAAAATTTAATTGATTTATTCCTACGTCGGCACATTTGTTTCAAGTATTGTGATTTTCTAAAATGTAATAGAAACTTTAACATCTGACAAATTTGTCTACCAACATAATATTCTATATTGATTAAACTAAAGTGACAGTACTAAAATAATTAGTTTTTCAGTGAAATGTCAAACATCACCATCATCAAAGTGATTAAATGTAAATCCACTTATATATTGTTGAAAAATTTAATCAGAATGTGTCGAATCGCCCATGACTTCCTTATAACCCGGATATGGTACCACAATTTCAACAAGATTAAATTTGTAATAACACATTAATTTTAATGGAAACCATTGCACTTGGTAATACACATTAGTGATAGATATCAGATGCTTTTTTATTTCAATTTATGAAGGTTTATTTATATATGTTGCATCTCCTGTCTGAATATATCAAAAAAAAAAAAAAGACAACTTTTTTTTATTTCTGTGTTTTAGTCTAAATGTAGGCTATTTCTTTTGGGAGAAATGACATCCAACATTTCGTTGATTGTGTGGTGAGAATTATATGTGAATTTTTTACTTGTTATTTTTATATGACTTAACAATGGAGGGTGAGAATCTCCCAATTGGATTTGCCTATCCTAATTAAAAACAGCTGTCAACAGTATGTAACCTAGTTTATAATAATATCTAACAGTTCAGGAGACAACTTGATCATAAATAAACTTCACACCTTATAAATTTCTACCTACATTTGTTGCAGGGATTTTCTTCTTATATATATAATGTCCCCAGTGTTTGCTATGAACCCATAATTGTGAATCTCTAAATATTAATGACTGAAATAATGAAGATTGATTTGGTAGCTGAACTGTTTGTAAAAGCTTTTACACTAAATTTAGTTTCAATTTGTTTTTCTAGTTACAATGTTCTAAATAACACTTATAACATGAAAACAGTAATTTATTTTGTCTATGAGCAGATATCATACTCATATGAGCGCATATCATGTTAATGGCATGCCATGAGTTTCTGCTCCCCTGCACCACTCTTGCCCTGTCATTGTATAATCGAGATGAAATTGATAACTTTCGATAATTGAAACTAAAATCAGGGAGACTGTTGTACCTATGGACAATTTTCAGAAAATACTTTTTACTCTTAAATGAAAACATTTGTTGGTTTTCACTCATTAATATGTGTTTTTCTCATAACCTAGTTCTGTAAGGTTAGTTAGTTCAAATGATAAACATAAAAAGGTGTGTTATGTACAAAAGTACAATACACATGTGTACCTTGGACACCTGTATTGTACCTTTGGGAATATTTACAATGAACACTTTTAATGATTAAAGAACTTTATTAAGTATTGTAACCCTATATAAACCATTTTTTTTAAATAAACATAAATACAAAAGGAAAATACATGTAGACAAGAACATTATGTATTTTATAGATTATCAATCATAAAGCTTTAAAATTTAATATACATTAAGTAAACCAAAATCAACACTGAATGATAAAAGAGAAATTTGCCTTTCGGAACCTCCAACTGCAGTAGGAAAGGGGAGTTTTCTTTCTATATCACCTTCAATGATATTCACTTCTTCACACTCTCTTGTAAACTTATTTTTATTTTCAACTCTTTTTAAATATTTCAGTTGGTATTCAGAATAATTGCTAATAACACTGATTATTTCAGCTACATAAAAAAAATAATAATAAATCTTTTTTGCCATCATTTTAACTAAGATTAATTCTCCTTTTTTCACTGTTCTGTCTTTTGTGATGTTTCTACTAGGACTGCTTCTTCTTCTCTTTTAAAATCTTCAAGTAGGTTATGAAATGTTTATTTTCTGATTCTGTATCTTCGTCAATTAGGTTTGTGTCTTCTTCTGAACTTGAATAAGCCATTTTTTTTAATTAAGGTACTTCCTTCTTTTCTTGATTTTCTACAATATTCTTTTTCTTTTAGTTAGATTTCGCTTCCTCAATCGCCAATTTGTGTGGTGTCTGTCATAACCATAGATTTTCATTTTTTCCGTCCTCTTTTATTCTTATGTGGCAAACCTTAGGAAAAGATCTGATGACTTGTGGCGATATTTTTGTTTGCCCAGCTACTGAAACTTGATTGCCATCAGTTGATGCGGAAGATTCTGGTTCCACAGTAATATCATTATCTTCAAAGTTTTCATATGGTAAATCAGTCACAAGAGAGGGAAAATATTCTTCTTCACTAAATATGTTTTCATTCAACGAGCACATACCAGTAACTTCCCAGACCTTTGTAAACATAGACTTGTAATACAGTCATAAACTTGACTCACATTGTCATTGTATACGTATTTGTAATAACCCAAATTAGCCTTAATTCTTTGTATCAAGAAGTGTTAGTTTCTTCAATATTCATGGAGTTTTACAATTGAAAATGGTTTCGTGTTGTTAAAAAATATCTGATAAATGACAAAGAAGGTAAATAGTTTAAGTTTGCATGATTTTTAGGGACTAAAAAATAGGATAAACTTCCATACATAATTACCCAAATATATTGTGATGTTTAGAACTCTAAAGCAGATAATTATAAGGTAAATATGGATTTTACATGGTAATCGGATTTTGTTATTACAAATTATGAAATTGTTAATTATTTACCCTGTACTCAAACTATTAGATTATATTTTTTTGCCGGAAGACAGTTTTCAACTCACAAAATACATTAGTTTACTAAAAAATAAGAAATATACAAGTACGAAATCCAGCTTAGGTTAAGAAGACTGCCTACGTTAATATTGATAACTACGTTAGTCAAATCAGTCAATGTGTGTTCACTTGTTGAATCTCGCATCTCTCGATAAGAGCTAGTAAAGGAACTACAGGTCTGGGAAGGTAACACTATACAGGGTGTCCCGCAATAATATGGCATAACTTCGGAAATTGATATAACACGTAATAAGTAACAAAAAACCTCATATAATTTTTTTCTAAATTGCTTCATTTTTTGTCTGACTAGTTTGTGTTTTATACTAAAATAATTTTATTTTAAAAAATACAAAACAGAATTTCACGAAATTTTGGTCAACCTTTTGTATTGTCATAGTTTACCCTAAAAAAAATTATTTTGTATTTCCTTCATAAATTTCAAAATGGCGGCCATTTAAATTTTGTGTACTAAAATAACTCAAAAAGTAGCAAATAAATATAAAAATTTTATTAAAAGAACAACTTTTTTCCAGAAATGTAATGCCAAACCTAAAAATACCTGGATCATAAGATTTGGTTCATAAATAAGCGAGAATCGACTGTTTAAATAAGATTCAAGTAAAACAAGTCAGTATGTTTAATTCAAGCGAGGCAATATTGAGCTAGAATAACATGTACTCTAATAAACAAATACTTAGAATTAACAAGGAAGAAACAGTTAAATTATAATTACTAAGACACATTTACTGTAAGTAACTAAAGAATTCTGTGGAATACATAACAAATCTTATATGACATTGTGAAAGTATTGAACTTTTGGATCCATAACACACTATTATCAGTAACCTCACATGGCCAGGAATTTGTCATGACAAATGTATGTTTTAATAATAATTTGTAGTAACAAAATCAGATTACCATGTACAATCCATATTTACCAATTATAATAGCATTGAACTGGATGAATGGTTTTTAATATGGCCTTTATATCACATTTTTAAAAAGTAACAGGATGTAAAGCCATTAACTTGTAGGCTTTGGCCTGATTGGTCAATTTTCCAAAAATAGTTATCAAAAATTTCAAAAATGAATAGGCCTCTATCTTAATACAATATTAGAAAACATAATAATATTATTAAAACATGAGCAAAATACAAAATTGGAAAACTGTCTAGGCCCCTAAACTATACACACTTAAGAAATCTTTATATAAACAATAATTTATAACTTTATGCATACACTAATATTGAGCAGGTTATGAATCAAAGTATTTTTCATCTTACATCAATAGCAGAAGCAAATAGATCGTCATTTTCCTCTTCTTTATCAAAAATATCCACATTGTCGAACAAAGGGGGAGGTTCCTTTCCGTCAGACATATTTTAGTTTACTCAAATGCCACAATTTAGTGAACTTAAACTTACTGTACTGATAAGACAAGCGAAATCTGGGGCAGAAACTTCAAGTTTAAGTCCGTGTCAACCACAGCTGACGCTGGTATTCTATGTTTCTATCCTCAAACTCTCACATTATATCATCAGCGTCTAAACCATGGAATAAAAATAAAGATTCCTTCCAGCCTTCCAGTTCAAATTTTATCTATTCAAGATAAAGCGGATTTTCCAATTGAACCGAGATTTGTTTAGTTCTTAAAATGATTTTTATAACAAATCTGTTACATTACTATTAATCTTAAATTAACATCTTATTATGTAATCTGTTCTCGACCAAAAACTAATACAAATCTAGTTTCAAAATTTTTAAGATTGTTCCACTATACCAAGGTAAAGGGTGAAAACTTTTTAAAAACTGCTCCCGAGTGCTCCCACAGTTTATAAATCAAAAATTATATGGCAAATATTGTTTATAATTTTAAACCACATTTATTAGTAAATTTTGTAAGCTCATGACATTAAAATGAACACAATAAAATAATTAAGCCTTGTGGTATCTATAATAAGTATGCCGTTAGATGTTCTCTTAGGACAACTACCATCCATTACAGTAGTTAAAAAATCAATTACCAGGAAAAAAGCATTTAAAATTTTATAATCTGCTATAATGAATTATTATTGAGAGTTTAAATAAAGTTTTTATATATATATATATATATATATATATATATATATATATATATATATATATATATGGGTAACCCAAAGCTAAGCTGTAGCAATAGAAGTAATTATAAGAGGGGGGGAGAGAATGAGATTTTTACAAAAATTGGCGCCCAACGTAAAAGCTCGTTATCACTCTGATATTATTTTTATTCTTAACGTACCATTTCACGTTATTATATAAAGTACCAAATTTGAACAAAGGCCGCTAGAGTGTCATCTGTATATATTTATCTGTTTTTTTATGACAGAAAAACTGGCAATATAGCGGATTCAACACAGACATGATTATGTTATATTATTTTCTGTATGTATGAAAATATTAACATTATTTGTATTATATGATCCTCATTATTATATTTTAACATTGTGCTGATGCATACTTTATACCGGTAGAAATTTGATAGGACGTGTGCTTTAGGTCTCACGAAATGTAAAGTTTGTTGAATTTTTTTTTTTGTTTTAAAAGGATATTAAAGCATAGACTCGTCTCTCTACATTCTGACAAGGAAGTACAATAACTTAGTAAGCAATCATTTTATCACAACTTTCTCAAAAAAAATACACAATATATGATCATTAAATTAACACACATATTGCCTTGCTGAAAAATCATTATTATTCTCTTATTAAAAACACACATATGGTTGTATGCAAAACAAAATGTGCTCCTGAAGGACCATACCAAGTAGGGCTTAATGTTAGTTATGTATACACAGCCCGTCAGTAAAATTTAATATTGAATAAGGTGAATAAATTCACAAGTATATTAGAAAGGTTACGTGAAAAAAGATGTTCGAGTTTTATTAGAGTTCGTCGGTATGTTCTATTGGTTATCAACTTATAATAATTCGGCCTATTTAGCTCATTCAACAATAACTGACTATCCAAACCATAATTAAATATGATTCTGGATGATTCTCCCCACCGCGCTGAGGTGACAGGAAGATATCTCAAAACAAAGTGTTTGAATATATTTAATCTGATTACAATAAATTATTAAAACATTAATTTCATTCTAAATACATTTTTTTTTCAAAAGTTATTATATGAGCTATATGTTAGCCTGGCAAAATTTTGTTTGGGTCCCGAAATTAACACCACAATTTAGTATCTAAGTACAAATTTTTTTGAATTAATAATAACACAGTACTCAAGTTAATAAAAGGATAACCTAAGGATAATCTAGTGGATCCTCTACAATAGTAAGTGTGTTTCAGCACTCTTCTGTCAGCGCTTATTCTCTAAGAACTAGAGCTAGCCCTTATCCAAGAGCCCTGAATTAATGGAAGAAAGATAAGAGGGCTGGGAGATGCAAGAAGTAAGGTCATATTCAATGGTTCATATAATACCTTCCGAACCTATATAAACTGCGATGTCTGCCTTTGCTTGCTTTCTTAACCAGAAATATCACTACAGCGAATATCACCTGTGGATCCAAAAAAAAGGTAGAAGAGACTGCATCATCAGCTCGATCTACTTTCCTTATGATTCGAAGGAAACTCCACCCTGTAGAGAACTAGAGACAGTGACAAATTTCTGTGAGGAAAAAGAAGGAGCAATTCATCGCATTATTAGACTCCCAACTCTCATCACATAGCATGGGGCTCAAGTAACACAAATACTAAAAGTGAGTCCCTTTTATAATTTCTTAACAGTAAAAACTTACTGGTAATTAATGTTGGTGAAGAACCTACTTTTAGAAAGAAACTTTTGAAAGAAGTATTAACATTACAATTTCCATAGGGTATATTAGTTCTTTTGTAACTAACTGACATGTCTCGGGTGAAATTTCAAGATCTAACCATTGACATATTGCGTGGAACTTAAATTTTGATTCTAAAATCCAAAAGTTTAGAAATCAAAAAAACAACTTACTGGAACCCGTATCATGAAGAATTAATTTTTATATTAGATTCACGCAGTAAGAGAGTTAGGGACATAAATGATATTAATTCAATGGCGGCTAATATAAAAGAAGTCATTATACACTCATATAATAATAACTGTCCTATCCAGTCCACATGCACAAGAAGGGAAGCTAAATGGTGGAATAGAGAGTTAGACAGGAAAAGAATTACAAGGTGATTATTTAATAAAGCTAAAAACAGGTCAGTGGGGCAATAATCATAATTTCATAACTAACCACAATACTATATTAAGAAAACATAAAAGTTCTTCATGGAGAAACTTTTGACAAGAGATTTACTCAGTTAAAGCAGCCTCTAGGATACACAAAATAATCTTGAAGGTACTGATTTATCCAATTGAATCGGTTGATGATCTTAGAGGTGGTCTAACTTCTTTAGGTAAAGACACACTGAAAGTGTTACTCAAACATACTTTACAGGTAGCTCTGTAATGACGGATACTGATATAATACATAATCAGAGTGGGACATCCTCTACGAGAGCTTCTCATTCCGACTGGAAAACTGCCAGCGAAGATATTACAATACCCAGTGTAAAACGGGTAAAACACAAATTAGATCCTTTTAAGTCCAAGCAGTTGATGGAAAAAAAAGGCAGTCCTAATTCAAAAGGCTCCGGAAATACTCCTCTTCCTACTACCTTCAGAGCCAAATTGGCTTATGGCTATATAGCAATAGTATTGAGGTGTAGTAGAGTAATTTCATTCCGAAACCAGGAAAGGAAAATTACACAAATCCTAAAGCGTTTCGACAAATATGTTTATCCTCCTATGTTCTAAAGACAATGGAAAAGAATAATACAAATATACCTACAAAATATAATTCTTATTTACAGTTCTGTTCAATGTAACCAACATGGATACTAATTGGGTAAATGCTGTGAAACAGCCTTGCATCAGTTGGTAAGCAGAATCAAAGAATCAATACATGACATAGAATTTGCGTTATGTGTATTTCTCAATATACTTGAGATCTTTGATAATCCTGCTTATCAATCAAACACAGCAGCAGTTAAAATTTTAGAGTTAGAAAACACTATTAGCAAATGATTAAATCAATTCTAAGAAATGGAATCCATGCAACTCAATATGGAGAGACATTAGATGCGATAGCTGTGAGAGGAACTGCAGAAGGAGAAATTTTCTCACCGATGCTGTGGAATATGGTAGTTGAACAACTAATAACTGAACTAAACAAATTAGGTATTTACACACAAAGTAATATACCCTTCATGAAAACAATAAAATAAACAAAATCGAGGTAAATGTAGTAAATACCAACATAGAACTTTCGGATGAAGTAAAATATCTAGGTGTTATTCTGGATAGAACACTCACCTGGATTAAACAATATAATTACATTATGCGGAAAACAACCAAACCACTATTATGACCTGTAAGCAAATTCTTGGAATGAAATGAGGTCATTTGAATAAAGCCATCCAAATATGACCAAATGGCTTTATAGTATGATACTTAATTATATCTTAGATACAGTATGGCGCCCTAGTGTGGTGGAGAAGAACACTTCTAGATGTCACTAGGCATTGGTTAACTTGTTTACAAAGGTTAGCCTGCCTAAGTATTTTACAATTACACCTACGGCAGTAATAGAAGTTCTGTTACAAATAGCTCTACTAGACTTTAGCATAATTGCAGAGGCAAGTTCAGCTGCATACAAAATAGAATACTCTAGAATATAGAAGCCGTTGGCAAAAAGAACACGGCACTATTCGTAAACACAAATAGTATAATCAAGTACTTACTATGAGAAGTGATTACATCAGTAAAAAAAACACATGGACCTTTGTAGTTATAATTCAAAAGACAGAGGATATTAACAGTGATTATATTTTCAGTATTTTCCTGTAATATTATACAGTATGATTAAAAAATAATGGTGCTAAAATAAGGTTAATTTAATCACAGACGAAGAGTCACAAAATCATGAAAACTGCATAAAACAATTATTTGTTATATTAAAAAGCTGTAATGTACATTACAAAAATTATAATATGAATTACAATTAATGCTCGATATGAACGCCATTAGTTACTCTGCAAATATTCAGGCGATATTCTAACTCTGTCCACACACTCTGCAACATTTCCAAGGTTATGGATTGTACTGTTTCTGTTATGCGCTGTCTTAAGTCTTGCAGGTTTTGACGCATAGTATGGTATTAAACTGTGTCTTTAAAAAAATCGCAAGGAGATAAGCCTGACGATCATTTTGGCTGCCAGCGCAAAAGAGTTTTGTCTTCATTATTAGAGCGACCAATCCAACGGTCTGGCCAAGTAACATTCAAAAACTCACGTACCTCAAACTGCCTCACCCAACGAGCTATGCAGATCCGATGAGAAGGATCCTTTCTGAATTTTGTTCGAAAGTTCCATTGAACATTAACAACAACATAGGTTTGAGCTAACTCCAAAACACATAAAACGCTTTTTCTTGCTCTGTGGTAGCCATTTGATAAACGGTTTAGTGTTTGTCAACCAAACAAGCAGGACAAAAGATAACCTTCTCAAAACAAACTTATAACCATGCCCCTTCCATTGTTGCAATAATCAACTACTGTTCTAATTCATGCATACAGAAGTACCAAGTGTTTAGTTTTGCACAATTCTTTTTTAACCATTCCGTATTACTACATTAAGATTACTGTCATATTATATTCAATCATTAATTGATATGATCTTGATAAAAAAAGAGATCATAATCATGAAAACTATATATATAGTTACATGTATCAAACTATTTATTAAAAAAAAAATAATAATAATAAAGATACGATATTCTAAATATATTAATAATGGTTGAATAAACACCGAATGAAATCTAAATAACGATTTACTTCAGTTTTCTTGATTCGTTTTAATATTTCAGATTATTTGAACTAAGCGTACATCTAGACTATTTCTTTTTAATGATTAATATCCGTCTGAAGTGCAATCTGTGATTCTAGTCAGGTATTACATTATCTATGTTTCTAGCTAAGAATCTGAGGAATTGTAAAATTAACTTCCGTTTGGAAATGAATAAATTTAATGATTCAGTTCTGTAGGTATGTCAGTTATAGAATTAAAGACAATAAATTGTCATTATTAACTTCGTTAGTTTATTTGATAAGTGCAACGTCTAGGAAATATAATATTTGTAATTACTTTATATAATAAGGTGAGTGGAATTAGTTTAATTGTAATATATTCATGTTTCTTTGAACCTATATTTGCCGATGCTTTTCATTTCTTCTTCTTTTTAGTAGGCTTAACTTTCCGAATTAAATATCTTTTAAGTGTAGTTACATTGCAGATTTTAAGATTAAATAATCTTTTTGTGATTTGTTGCTGAAAATTGTGTACTACTGTTTATTGAAGTCCGATTCCTTACTTGGAACTAAGTAAGTACCTACTAACTTAGATTTCCAACAAACAAGTAGGGTCGTGAACTTTTTTGATCTTACAGGGTTATGATTCATTTTAAGTTTAGAAAAGATTTATAATGATCAAGATTGGGATCTGTTATGTTATCTATATTAAGTAATGTATTATACTTTAGATAATTTAGACTACTTACATAAGTCCAAGCTAAAATAAATTTGAATATGGACTCCACCCAGTTAGGTTGTTTATTCAAGGTCTAGTTCAGTCAAAAAAATATTAATTTGGTACTCTGATACCCAAATGGTTCAAGTTTAAACCTGGCCTTGTTATTGTTATAACTCCACCTCCTATCCCAGATATCCCTGATGTCAATGGAGTAAATAATTGGTAAGAACTTATGTCCAATTTCTTAATCAGTTAATTGAGGTCAAAATGAATTCTCTCCCTCCCCTCCCCTTACTTAAAAGTTCTTCTTTATATCCTTTATTAGGCCTATTTACTATTTCTTTTAATTAGAGTTTGAATAGCCTACAGTCCTCAGGCCTAACATAAAAAAAATAACTAGACCTAGTTGCCCCTCCCTATAATCTTTACACAATATTATGGTAGGTTAGCTTTAACCTATTCAGTAATAAATTGTTCAAATTATGGTTAAGTAGAACATCATATGATGGGATAAATTAATTCAAAATTATTTGTTGGAAATTTGATCAGTTCAGCTGTAGGACTACTTGTGTTCTAAGAATTTAGGGTAAATATACAGTGTACATTGTCGTGTGATTTTGCTATGAACAATTTTGAAATCGTTAACTATTTACTTTATTTTGAAACAATCAGATCATATTTGATTTCGGAAGACACTTTTCAAGTCATAAAACGTATTTGTTTAGTAGAAAATAGGCAATATTAAAGTCTAAAATCGTCTTCATAATGAGTAGCATCTGTGTTGCATAAGTACGCAATGGGACGACAATGACATAGGCGAGGTCTGGTCAGGTGGCTATATATATATAGGCTATAATTTTCAGATTTAAAACACAAATTAAGGTATATTATAAAGAATACAGATGATTTTTATGAAATAAATTATTTATTAACACATTGACTGCTAAAAGTCATGCAATATTGGTTGGCACATGCTAAAAATTAAAAAAAAAATTTTTACTTAATATCAGATGTATTATGATGGAAAAACATGTAGGAAGACAATTTGGGCAAAAAAATGTATTTTAGGCCATTTTAGTCTGCGTCCACTGTCGTGGACGTGAACACCTGGAGACGTCCACATAACACATATGTTACCATGGAAACACGGGAACTGAAAACTACGATCGCAAAAATGGAAGAAAACTATCTCCCCACATGCGCAAAACCAGTCGTCCACACCACACAAATGCGAGACACACTGACGAATCTAAGCAACAAAACTATGGCGTCCACGATCGTAGACGCGCGCACATGGCAGTGCCCCTCTGTGTCCACGATCGTGGACGCTAGCAGTCAACGTGTTAATGAATTTGTTATAGGCCCTAATATAAAATCCACTTACTCTTACATACAAAGAAACGTAATACATTGTATCACTTAAGGCTTATTTATTTTCATTATACAAACTGAATAACTTAAGTATAGCCTATATTACTTCTCATGAACTTTTCTTACTTAATTTTACAAACATTAAACCAAAATATCAAATTACTATAAAGCAACTGCAATGAAATCTAGGCCTAATGACTTTCTTTAGGCTTATAGTTATTTATTTATTATCTTTTATACAAATTGTATAACTTAGGTGTATAGCCTATAATTCCTCTCCCTGAACTTTTATTAGTTAATTTACAAACTTAAACCAAATTATCAAAGCAATACTATAATGCAACTCCATTGAAAACTGTTCCTCTAAAAAAAGGGTTGTTCTAGCTCATGTTTTAACATACGGTAAGTTACTTATTTACAAGGATTGGGTATGGATACTTATAATGTACCCTATTTCCTGCCAACTTTATTTCAGATGTTGGTAGAATTTTCAATATTTGTTCAAAATTAACATACTTTTTACCATCTTCATTGATTTTAAAGAGACAGCCTTCATTACCAATAGCAGTAAGAAACAAAACACCAACTTCTCCATCATCACAAACCGGAGTTTGACACACTGCTGTGTATGTAAAACTGTTTCTACTCGTAGTGTACTTCACCAGCACATGTTTGTCAGGGCTAATTTGACTTTCTTCAATTACTTGTTCTTCTGCACACTTATCTCCAACAAGTTCATTCTCCAGTTGCAAAAGGGCCCCAACTCCGCTGATACAAGAACTGACTGATTCGCTGGATTCCGAGTCACTGGAATAGACGTCGGAATATCGAAGGGGGGTTTGCTTCTTCTTCTTTTTCTCTCCAGGACTGACAACAACTTGATGTTTTTTCATTGAAGATCGGTTGGTGAAAGCAGCAAGAATGTGCTTTTCATCAAGCTTTTTAAAGTGATGATACTTTTGGATTCCTACAACTTCTGCTGCGTTCTCCCATCGTTGTTGTAGCATTTTTCCATTCTCTGCTACATCTTGTTTTGGGACGAACAATACTAGGACAGATTCACAGGTTTTCTCGCAGGCATCAAAAAACGGTTGTGCCGTGTTTATGATCTCAGAGGGGGATTTGATCTTAATCCAGATCTGTTGCTTGAGTTGGCCTCCGAATGCATCGACGGCACCTTTCCCATGCCCAGGTGCAAATGAGCTCCATTCAACATTCTCTATTTCAAATCGTTTTCAAGGAAACAGATATTTGAAGTAGTGAATTTGCTCTTAAATTGAGCAGAACAGTTGTCTGAGAATATTAACAGGTTTGTCAAATCCTCATAACAACAAAATTCCTAGAAATGACTAATAATAGTTTTCAAGAAAACCCAGCTTGATTCCTTAGAATGAGACAAATCATCACTTACTACAATATAGGACTTAACTCCATTGTTATACCAAATACAAGCTGTAAATAAAGTTACTTGTCTGTGGCCTCAGTGTGCACTCTGAATCTCATCTTGAGGTGTAAGAGAGAAGTTTTCAGCGTAGCCGATTTGTATGACAGCTGTACCCTTGTTGATCTTACTCCTAACATGATCAAAGTGTGCTGATTGCACCTTCTATAAAATCCAATGGAATTTAAAGCTTGGTAACATTTCGTTGATTTCTTTAACAACTGTTTGTAATGTGGTTGTTTTTTCTACCACTTGGTATTTGCCTTCAATTTTCTGCCAAGTTTTCCACTTTGTTATTGCTGAGTAATCAACGTTATCTTCCAACACAGTTTTGATATCTTGAGTGCAATTCTCACAAGTATTTCACATGCAACTTTCGCTCATCGTATTGCAACACATTGAATTTAACAAGCTGCAATGACTAAAATTAGATTTCTAATCAGCAGCAATCTTCAACCTCTCTACCAAGAAAGAAAAATTTGCATGTTTGACACACACACAAACATTGTGTGGTGTGTTAGCCACTGGTAGAACTTGTTTAGGTCGCAATTCAAAAAACTTTGATCTGGAAACAGATACATTGTATTTTTCTTGAAACAATTCTCTGGCTTCGTCTACAGTCATCACTAAAAATCTTTTTTGTTTCTGAATTTTCTTCTTGGTTTCAGGATCATATATATTTTAACATAGTCCCTTTTCCCTGGAGCTTGCCAGCTGATATCATCATTATCAAACCATTTTAAAACTTGTTCTTTTATTTCCTCACTAAACTTTATTCTGGGTATGGTGTTTTGTTGTTGTAAGGACAAATCGATTAACTTTTCATCTCTCAATAATTGCCGGATGACTGCTTTTTTCATCTTGAGGCTGAAAGGCAGCGACTTCCGCATTTTAACAACCGCCTTCCTAAGTGTGCTTTTTTTCTTGTAAGAACCGAAAACTTTAGTTGGAGTAGACTCAATATGCTGAGTTTGAGAAGGTCTTTGCTTTGCACGCCAGGCTTTTACTCTTAAGCGGGTTTCTTCTTTTTTCTTCAATTTATGTTCATCAGTCATTTTTTCTTTTGCTTTTTTCCGGTTATCTTTGTTCCTTTTTCTGTCCTTTTCTAGATGTTCTTTCCATTTCTGTTCATTTTTTTCCTTGTTATACCGATATTTTGCCATCCTATTCTTAAACACAGGTGGGTTTTCAGTAGCATCTTCATGACTTGCCATTGCTAGGTCCTGTAACAATACCACTCTTTTTAGAAAAAAAAAAAACTAAGACTCAAAATGGTTCTACAAAGTTATACAAATTAATGGTAAATTATACAATTTGACCTACTTAAAACTTTAAAATTGTTAATCAGGCCTTATTAAAATGGTAGGCACAAACAATATAGGCCTACATTTCTTTTGAAATTAGTAGGGCCTATAAATAAAAACGGTCCATCTAGGCTATAAAATAATGATATATTTTTTAATTAATATGACAAATAATGATTAAATACCATTCAGAATTGTTTGGTAATTCGTTAAAATCAAAACAGTAAAGATAGTAATAGTAAAGTTTCAAATGTTTGTGGTAATTGTTGTAAATATGGTTATAACTAATAGGTTAATGCTTGTAACATCCGTTACGTAACGGATGTTACAAGATTTAAAACTGTTATAAAAGTGTAGGCCTATGTAACAATTCAAAATATATTATAAAATTTACTTACACTGTGGAGCAAAAAAGTGTTTTGATATTCTCAAAGAAAGTTTTGTTTTCAAAAATATGGGACGACGAATTCGTACAACACTTGCTATATTATGTGATCCATGCCAAAAATGCAAGAGCAATCCACATCCTTCAGTAGGGATAGCTACAGGTATTTTTTGTACGGAAAAGAATTATCATCTCGCTGTAGATATAATCGGACCCCTTCCGACAAGTATTGGACGAATTAAATATATTTTCATTGTTTTAGATATATTCACAAAGTTTGTTAAATTATATCCCATGAGATGTGCAAATACCCGAACGATTTTAAATAAACTTTTAGAATTACATTTCCCAACATATGGTATTCCAAAATGTATACAGAGCGACAACGGAACACAATTTCGAAGCCGAAATTGGGTCAAAACTTTAGAAGATCTTGGAATTGAACTAATTTTCAACCCATATTACTACCCAAAAACGAATATGGCCGAACGACCGATTCGCGAGGTTAAAAGATGTTTGAGGACGTATTGTTCAAGAAAACATAAAAATTGGGCTCATTATATTTCAGATATAAAATACTATGCTAAACGAAGTATATAACGAGACTACAAATTTCACTCCTAACGAATTGCAACTAGGAAAAAGGGACATACGTTTTTGGGAATCATACCTAATAAACCCGTTCAAAATAGATGTTCCTATCGAAACGAAAACATATTTAGCTAAACAAAGGATTCAGACTAAACGAGAAAGGAGAGCAACAA
This sequence comes from Aphrophora alni, assembly GCA_963513935.1. Classification (NCBI taxonomy): domain Eukaryota; kingdom Metazoa; phylum Arthropoda; class Insecta; order Hemiptera; family Aphrophoridae; genus Aphrophora; species Aphrophora alni. Next base: position 53,889,373 of record OY740770.1, on the reverse strand, counting down.
CACTAAATTCTCAATTAAAACCTACTTCTTTCGAAACCAACGATTTGGTACTTATTAAAAACTTTCCCACATCTAATGCTGCCGAAGGAGAGACATACAAACTATTCGAGATATTTCATGGACCATATACAATTTATAAAAGGATAGGAAAATCAACCTATTACATATGCGACATCAATAACCAAAATATTAAAGGACCTTACCACGTAACGGCTATTGAAAAAATACAAACACAACACCCATGACATGCTTGAATATGGAAATGATACCATCACAGCTGAGTGACAAATAGGTCCATGCCACCATCCGAAGTAAATCAGCCGGTCAGAACTGTCAAACAAGCAATAAGCTAATTCCTTCATTAAAAGTTCATATTTTTCATTGTTAATTTTTTTGTTCCCGTGAAACATTTAAATAAACATTTTCAGGAAAAAATACCCCGGAGATAATGTAACAATTCAAAATATATTATAAAATTTAATACATAAATATAATTCTATTAAAATAATCAGAAGAAGAAATGATCTCGAGACTAAACTTGTAACCTAACGACGCCTAGCGAGAAATATGCGAATTCCTAGAAAAGGTGCAAACTCGTTAAATAATCCGATTTCAAATCAGAATTGAACTAATTAAAATTACTTCGTGATAATTTCGACATACACTTCTGATATCAAAATCACTTAAAATTCATACGTCCTTACAGGAAAATTATTAGTTTCGCTCAAAAATACACTATTAATTAAATAACTATACAGTAGAACCCCTCTAATCCGCCCTCGGGTGGTCCGTTACTCCGGTTAATCCGACCGTGCTCGAGCTCGCGATATTGTGCCACTCGCCGACTTGTCGATGACTCACGGCCCGTCTGGCGCCATTCTTTCTGGTTTGTTATCGCTTTCCCGCTTCAGTGCTGTGTCGTCTCTCGTGAAAAATTAAACACTAAAAAGCTTTTTTACAGATTCCCCTCTGTCAAGTCTTTTGACACAATTAACCGCGTCTGAAACGAAACCAACACACGCTTCCGTATTCCCGTTTTCGTAACTCGCTCATTTTTATTTACTGTATATACTGTACGTAGATCATAACCAGTCAAAGACAAGAAGAAAACTGAAAAGAAATGTTATATTTTCCATAATGTATACTAAATTGATTCGTGGAAAAAAAGCGGCCCATCAAACGTTTTTGTTTTGTATGTCTGCTATACCGACGGGTGCCAATGCCGCGGTGTTTTTATGCCGCCGACAATGGGATACCGCTATCGACAAAGTCGTTTGACTCGCCGCCGCTTTGGTGTTTCAATTACTGTACAATTTATTTTCGGAAACTCTCATCCAACCAGTACACTACGATATAGGCCGGTTAACAGAAGTTCTACTGTACTTGCAAAGTTTATATATATAGACTTTATTATATAGACTTTTAAAAGTTTATATATCACTTATTTCACTTTAAAAAAATCTGTTTATATAATATGTAATAAATATTGACTTTTTTTTCGGATAATCCGACCTTTTTTTCGTTCCGACCATGCCCCCAGTCCCGAAGGTGACGGATTAGAGGGGTTCTACTGTATTTAAACGTCAACATCTTTGCCCAACCAACATCAATATCAAAGCGGGAACCACAAAGAAATGCAATTTACATGAGAACTATAAACTCCGGATAAAAACTGATAAAGCCTATAGACAGAACCGATATTTTTACATATAAAAAGTCTTTGACAAAATTATCAAAATCATACCGTTAAAACAGGACAACCGGAAAAACAACTCAAAACTTATTTAAAATGTATCACGGAAGACATCTTATATCTGGTAATCACGCCTACTACAGGAGAACTCGTCTGTGATTGGTCCACAAGTTTTCACCAAATATGAATACATATTTATTTGTTAATTTCTTTAAGTTCTGAACATCAAAAATTAGATATAAAATTAATTACCAGTAATATGGAGTTATTTAAGTATTTTATTTTATTTAACTATTATTTCCCACTATAAAATTAATACTTATCATACATACAAGAGACCAAAATTTGAACTAATTCCCTAATACACACACACACAAACACCACTAGGCCTACTCCAAAGTGCAATATCTAACCATTGAAGCTATACCAAACAACGTGAAGAAGAATCCAAAAGGTTTAATCTAACTAAAAACCAAGTAATACTAAAAAAAAAAAAAAAAAGAAACATTAACCTATGGTGAGATCATTCCAATTTATTATCACTAGGCTAAGTTGTGAATCCCTTTATACTAATGGTGAAAATACAGACTATAACAAACTTGATATTTTTGAACATTGTTACCTGCACAATTAAATGATAATTGTAGCCTGAACTATTAATCCAGTGTTTCCGATATGTATTTTCATCCACCCATATTACACTCCATCAATTGACTTTTTATTATTATTTGATTCCCCTTTTGTTTCTAAAACTAAATATCTATATGTTTTTTGTGTTAATACTATTAAGCTTGGGAAAAGACGGCACCAATCCAAACCCCGAGATAAAGTGCTTATGAAAGCAAATGAACAATTCTGAGCAATCTATTTATTCTGTAACAATTTGTAAATATATTCATACCAAAAAGACTTTCCTTAATATTGAATATCTATTTGTTTGCTATTAAAGAACACATATTTATTTAAATAATTGTTTGTTTTTATTTTTTTAAATTATTTTACCAGATAAAAAAAAAAAGGTAAAGTTTATATTAAATAGACATTTCTTTATTATTAAATTTGGCATACCAACGTGAAGATTTTATAAAATATAAAGTTGTATTATTGTATGTAATTTAACGAGTTACAAGTTACAAAAATATATGTAAATTAACAAAGTATAGACGAACAGATGCATACCTTAACCTTACTTTTGGAAAATTTCATTGTTTTTTCAAACCATTCATATAAAAAATAACTTTTTCTTGTTTTACTGTAACGGATGTTACATGCAACCTTCTTTTGTAGAACATTTAAAGAACGCATAAAGAATCTTACCTGATTATTCATTTTGGTGTTGTCACTTGAACATAACCTCTTCTTCAAACTGATCACAGTCTAGTGAACAAGTGAACTATTGTGCCTCCACCACAGAGCTTCAAACTTAAACATTTTTACACAGAGTAATCTGTATCTTTTATGAAGCAATTTCAAATCTTTAAAACAGTGGGTAAAAAATAAACATCTTGAAATTTACTCTTTTGATTCATTAAATTAAACTTATACCTTACAGTAGTACATAATTTATTTATTTCTCTTATTAAATCAATTTTTTTCCTTCTCAAATTCCACTTTTATATGGATTGGCTGTAGGTCTGGCTATATATCACCTAACCAGACCTAATAAAACAATAATATGTTTTAATACTAGGGGCCTAACTTGAATAACGTAGTCATAACCAGATCTGTATTTCCATTTGTAATAAATTAACCAATCCTGGATTTCGTACTCTTCTATTTATTATTTTTTAGTAAAATAATTTATTGAACTACCGGTACTTCTAAAGTGTCTGGCGACACCTAATATGATCTCATTTTTTCACAATTTTCTAGGTATAAACGTATAACAAATTTTTACTTATGAATAATTTTTTAAAATTCTAAGTCTAAAATTATTAAAAATGAAAAACTAGAGATTAGTTAACAATATCACTTTAAACAGTTATTTATTAATTATTATAATACAAAATCATATTTGAAATATTTTTAATTAGTCTTTGATCTTTAGTAATTACAATTGAAATAAATGTTCAATTCAAATGCCTCTAGGCTTAGCTCAGTCTATATAGTAAATTTATATTTAGAAATATATTTTAATTAGTCCAATTAATCTCGGGATAGGCACTCGGCTGGGATGATTGTATTATTTTATTTTTAAAAACGCATATATAAATTGTAGTGGAAGTTTATTAAATTTTGAAAAAAGAATTTAGATATTCAAGTTCTTATAATGGTTACTTAATAGTTCTAGGCCTTTAATAAGGTTCCTTTTAAATTGATAAAAAAAAAGAAAACGTTTAACTGTTATTAGACAGAATATACCAAGTTCTGTATTAGCACTACTTTTATTCACTGTATAAAAATCAAAACAAAAACACTTATTAATTATAAAAAAAACTTTGGAGGTGGGATTTTTGGCTTCTTGCTATGTCGACTGCTACAATGTTAATAATAATTTTCATATCTAAGCGGGTTTTTGCTTCGTTGCGGAGGGATCTCTTCTCTGCATCGTTTGTTGATGTGCCGATCGTCTTCCGCTGTTGTATATAGTCCTGGTATTTTATACCTTTTCTGGATATTAGGCAATTTTTGATTATACTGATATACTTTTAAATTCATATTGTTTATAATAATTCAATTTATGAGTTAATTAGTTGTTATTTAAATGGTTAAATTTTGTTTCTAATCGCGATTACAAATATCAGCTGGGCGTATATTTACTAATTCATTCGATAGAGGCTTTGGCTTTTTTATTTTACCCTAATTTTATTTCTTCTTATTCATTAGTCTCAGATGTTATTTGTACTGTTATAATGCCCTTCAAACTGATTTTTGATGAGGGTACTGAGTCTAAAATCATTTTGTGAAGTACAAATAACATCTTTTCTTTAACTCTAAACATGTAACAATGAACTAACTTAAACTTGTTAATAATAAAATGACTTAAAACTAATAACAATTCTTTCATCTTACATGGTTAATAATATCATTTTAATTCACTTTTATGGCTGTTAATCGGGGTGGGGGTTTATATGTAGTTCTTAAGGTTATAGTTTTTTTTTTTTTTTTTTTTTTTTTATAGGGAACATTGTCTTGATGTAGGGTCTTTACTGGGTTTCATATACACTGGGACATTGGGGTAGGTTCTCATGATTTGTAGTTTGTACTTTGCACTTGGTGGGATGGGGTTGGGACTTATGTATAGTTCAATAAGATTGTAGTCTTTTGGTTGGGGCACACACATATAAAATTGTTTTCACTTCACTTGGGCTATATTGTTTCTTGGTTTGGGTTTTATAATATATGTGAATTATTTGGAGTTTCTTTAATACATTAAGCAACATTTATCATGTTTAATATATGTTGGGTGGCTGTTATGTTATGGTTTGTGCATAGGTATATTTATATTTCGTCGTCTTTCTGTTCGGGTATAGGTTGATGATATGGCTTTAATAATGATACGTGGTAGGGACCATAAATTTTCTGGTGATCGTCGACTAAGGTGTAGGTGGATTTTCCAATTCTTTTATGTATTTTCAACGGTCCGACATAGATGGTAAAGAGTTTGGCAGTTTCTCCGTAGCATAAGCTTGATTGTGGGAACGATTTTAGTAATACTAATTCATCCTCCTTAAAAGTTGTAATTTTGTGGGATGAGTTGAATTTTGCAGCACGTTTGTCTTGGATATTTCGAATTTTGGTTTTAGTTATTTCTAATTTTTGCTGAAGGGGAATTTGTTTTTTAAAAGGGCTTTGGATTACTTCTGTCCAAAATCGTTTGTCGGTTATGTTTAGCTGTAGTTCGTTTGGGGTAAAGCTGGTCGTCTCATGTCGGACTTCATTTAGGAAATCGTTTATAGTTTGTATGTAGCTTGACCAATTTTTGTGGTTGTTAGAGCAATATGTCCTTAAACAACGTTTGATCTCTCTAATTGGACGCTCTGCCATGTTGGACATCGGATGGTGGACTGGGTTTAAGATATGTTTGATGTTATTTTCTCTTAATTTGTTGGTCCATATATTGCTCTTGAATTGGGTTCCGTGATCTGACAAAATTTTGATTGGTTTTCCGCAAGTTGGTATGTAATCATTAAACATTCTGTCTGTTATGGCTTGTGATGTGGCTCTTTTTAGGTTATATAATTTGACAAATTTCGTGAAGGTGTCCAGAATTATAAAAATATATTGCACGCCTCCTTTGCTTCTCGGGAGCGGTCCTATTAAATCTGTGGCTAGTAGGTCGCCTTTTCTGCTGCTTTTGACTCCACTGGTCTCGCCGTATAAAGGATGGTTATTGTACTTGCATTTCTGGCAGGTGTCGCAGGTTATTAGTAATTTTTTAATACATCTGGCCATATCCTTAAATATGAAATCTTCCTGGAGTATGGTTAGGCATTTTTTCGCACCGCAGTGTAAGTAATACTGGTGGCATTCCCAAATTAAATTATTTATCAGTTTTCTTGGTACTACGATTAGCCATGACTCGTTGTGTTTTTGATATAGGGTATCGTTGTGTATCTTGAATCGTTGATTTTGTGTGCTATTTTCATCTTTGTTATAATTTTGTGCTTTTAAATAATTTTGTTTTAGGTCTAAATCGTTTCGTTGTAGTTGGGGAAGGTTCTTAAGATTTTCTAAAAGTTCGAAATTATATTGTCTGTTTAGATTTGCCACTATTAGTTTTGAGGGGTTGTTTATGGGACTCTCTATGTTTTCGTCTGTTCTTATTCTGCTGAGGAGATCAGCTAAAGTATTGTCTGCTCCTTTGCAATGTATAATTTCGAAATGGTAATCTTGTAAGGCAAGGATCCACCGTGTTAGTCTTGCGTTTAATAATTTGCATGTTTTCAAAAAGGTTAACGCTTTGTGATCTGTGATGACTGTAAGTTTTGCGTTCAGAATGTAGTGTCGTACCTTTTGTATACAGTATACTACGGCCAATAGTTCCTTTTCTGTAGTAGTGTACTTGAGTTCGCATTTCTTTAGAGTCTTGGATATAAATAGTATAGCCCTTTTATTGTTGTCCTTATCAATTTGGAATAAATGTCCTCCTATGGCAATATCGGAGCTGTCGGTCTGTAGGTAGTACGGTTGGTCGGGTATGGGATGGCTTAAGACATTGGTTTGTAAAAATAATTTTTTAATCTCTTGAAAGGTTTGTTCTTCCTTATGGGTCCAGTTAAATTTCACCTTTTTGGATGTTAATTTCATCAAAGGTTGCACTGTTTTTGCATATTTGTCAACAAATTTATTGTAATAATTGATGCCCCCTAGGAACCGTTTTAGTTCTTTCCTAGTGGTTGGGGAGGGAAACTTTTGGAAACACTTTATTTTTTCTAAGTCGGGTTCTAAACCTTTTGTCGTCAAATAATACCCTAGGAACGGTACTTTGTCCCTACAAAAGATGGATTTAGACAAGTTGACGGTCATGTTTGCATCCTTTAGCTTTTCGAAAACCTTTTCTAAGTGTTGGAGGTGTGTTGTGAAGTTTGGGGAAGCAATGCATATATCGTCTATATATACTAACGAAAAGTTCTCGATACTATTTCTGAACACTCGGTCTAAAGCTCTCACAAGCGCGGCTTGTGATGTCGATAGGCCGAAAGGGGTGACAATATACTGGTAGACTCTACCTCGGAACTGGAATGCTGTATAAGGCCTGGAGTCGGGTTCTAGTTGGACTTGCCAGTACGAGGATGTTAGATCTAGTGTCGTCAGCCATTTAGAGTCGGTCGCTTTGGCCAATAACTCGTTTACACTCCTGTTGCATTCGTAGTCGGGCGTTATTAGGGAGTTTATTCTTCTCATGTCTAGACATACCCTTAAGTTGCCAGTTTTCTTCTTCACTATGATTATAGGGTTGATGAATGTGCTGTTGGACGGTTCTATTATATTGTTTTCAAGCATATCGTTTATCTCCTGCTCGACTGCGCTTTGCAGGTTTATAGGGATGGGATAGCTCTGGGCTCTATAATTGTCTGGTCGTTCTACGTGGATATGGTGTTGGTATTTGTTACATCTCCCTGGTTTGTCGGAGAATATTTCTTTGTACCTGCATACTAAATTGGCCATTTGTATTTGTTGATCATAATTTAAATTTTCATTTGCCTTAAACATATCCATTATTTCACTGAGTTGATTATTTTCATTTTTATAATTACTTATTGGAGTTTCAATATTATTTTCATACTTTATATCATCGTAGCATACCATTCTGCATTTTGTTCCTTCGTTTTCTTCACAGTCTAACTTCAATTGCAATATTTCGCTCTTTGTGTTAATTATTTTAATTGTATTGTCGTCGAAGTTTAAATCCATCTTCATATTACTTATCGTGTCTATCCCAAAAATACATTCTTTAATCAAATATGGTACAATCACACACTGTACATCGAACTCGAATTGTTTTATTTCTGCTTTTAGCATAACTACTTGTGAAATTCGTTTAGATTTATTATTTAAGGCGGTTGTTATGAAAGTATTGCTGACAGGTAATTGTTCAAAATGGCCTAATTTATTTTTATTATTTATGAACCATGTCTCTGATAAACAAGTAATGTTGCTACCTGTATCGAGGAGGGTATTGGTGTTAATTCCATTTAGTTTCACGTTGATGACCGGACATTTGTAAATTGTAGGTGGCTCGTTATTTCCGTCGTCTTCTTCTTGTAGGAGGAATTCTCCATTACAATATAAATTCGATATAATAACTTCGTCTTTGTGTTGCTGTCCTTCTTCGGTTTCTGGCCTATTTCCGATTTTATGTTTAATTTCTTGCACTGGAGTGGTTGGTGGATTGCTGAAGTCCCCTTCTTCTTCAGAATCACACGTGTAGCCATAGACTTCATTTTGTTTTTGACCTAAACCAGTGCGTTGGCGTTTAACGCGGTCTGATTAGGGTCGATTTCGGGTTCAGAAGCAGGTTTGGTTAGTGTGGGTGGCCTGGTAGTGGTGGCGATCATCTGGCAGACCTTTTGTTGTTCCCTTGTTGGATATATTGTTTCTCGCTGCTGTTGGTATGCTGGTCGGCTTTGTTGATGGAAGTTTGTTGGTATAGGACCTGGTTGTCTGTCGTAAGTAATCCTAGGTGTGTATCTGGTGTTGTTGTACATGTGTTGTCCATTGTGGTATGCAGGTCTTTGGGTTGGCTGTTCTCCAGTTTGGTTTCGGTAAGGGTGGTTTCTGTAATTTTGAGTGGTGTCGTTCTGCAGTGTATTCCGGTAGGATGGGCCTCGGTTGTTGTATTGATTGTTGTTGTTGCGTTGGAATAATTGGTGTTGTCGAGCTGTCGTTGTAGTACTTGCTCCTTCTCTGGGATTGGCGGTGTTTCTGCGGCGTATCTCAGCGTTTGCTTCCTCGGTATCTTCCCGCTGTAATAAGTCTGCGAATTCCTTTATTGAGGTTATATTTTGCACTCGTTGGGCATCCTGAATCCTTCTATCGAAGTGTTCCACAAGCGTCGCTATAATATCTTCCTCTGGAGGCTGGGGAATCATAGACTTCATAGTTAAGACTCGTTCGATAAAATATTCACTTCTAGTGAGTTTGCCTCCTGGTCGGTATTGTTCGTACTCGAGTTTCTGTCGTGATCCTTTTTGGATGTCCCTGTTCCAGAACTTAGCAAGGAATTCGTCGCTAAACTGCTGGAAATTTGAAATGTCGTTCTTTATCAGCTGCCACCATCGGCTCGCACTTCCCTCTAGGCTGTTCTCAATAATATCGAAGAGGCAGTCCTGTTGATCGCCGGGCTGTCCTATTTTCCGGGTTGTTAAGCGTTCGTAGTATCTGTTTAACCTGTATAAATAATCATTCGGGTTTGATTGTCTTCCATTGAATTTAGGTAATATGGGGTTAATTGAATTGCTAATATCGTGTCTGGTAGCTCCACAGGTTACAGTTATTGGTGGTAGGCTGTTATTATTATTGTTATTTTTAGGGATTTCTGCTATTAAATTTTGTACTTCTTGGATTACGTTATTTTTGTTGGCCTCGATTCTTTGATTTATCAAAATTTCCTGTCTGGTTAGAGATTCGTCTAAAAGTTGGCTATTGATAGTGGTGTCTAATTTAGTTTCCAATTCATTTATTTTCTGGCTATTATTGTGGATAGTTTGCTTAATATCGACCAGTTTTTCAGTAAATTTGTCTTCGACATGGCTGATTTGTATGGCTATACCTTCTTTTAGTCGTTCAATTTCGGATTGAACCTCTTGAAAATTTTGTTTTAAGTTTTGTTGAATTTCGGTTTGAGCTAATTTTAATTTCTCTTCTAAATTTTGGCCTAAACTTAGTTGCATTTTGTCTATCAAAGAAGTTATTTGTTCTAATAGGTTAGGTGTGGTAGTGCTTTGTGTTTCCATTTGTAGGTGGTGGTCTATATTTGTAGGGTCTACACTAATTTCGGTTTCCCTATCTATCGGCTCAGTTGTCTCAATGGGGTTTGGTTGTCTAAGGATGGCTAATTGACTTTCCCTAGCCTTCTCGGTTTGTGTAATGTTAGGCCTCAAGTTATAGATTTGTTGTTGTTCTTCAGAAGGATTCATTTTATTTAAAATTGTAGGTAAGTATCAGTTATTATAGTTATTAGAAGGCTAATATTACAAGTAGGCCTATAGCTTATTTGAAATTAGGTTAATCTAACAAACATAAATTTAGATCCTTAAAATTAAAATATATCACTTATAAATCTAGACTTTGATTGAGCCTAACTTAAATATATAATTAGGTTAACTAAATTTTTCGGTTAATATGCTAGTTAGTGCCAAGCTGATATGTGTAATTTCATAATACAATCATGCCAATCACGTTGCGCGCCAATTTTATAACAAATTTTTACTTATGAATAATTTTTTAAAATTCTAAGTCTAAAATTATTAAAAATGAAAAACTAGAGATTAGTTAACAATATCACTTTAAACAGTTATTTATTAATTATTATAATACAAAATCATATTTGAAATATTTTTAATTAGTCTTTGATCTTTAGTAATTACAATTGAAATAAATGTTCAATTCAAATGCCTCTAGGCTTAGCTCAGTCTATATAGTAAATTTATATTTAGAAATATATTTTAATTAGTCCAATTAATCTCGGGATAGGCACTCGGCTGGGATGATTGTATTATTTTATTTTTAAAAACGCATATATAAATTGTAGTGGAAGTTTATTAAATTTTGAAAAAAGAATTTAGATATTCAAGTTCTTATAATGGTTACTTAATAGTTCTAGGCCTTTAATAAGGTTCCTTTTAAATTGATAAAAAAAAAGAAAACGTTTAACTGTTATTAGACAGAATATACCAAGTTCTGTATTAGCACTACTTTTATTCACTGTATAAAAATCAAAACAAAAACACTTATTAATTATAAAAAAAACTTTGGAGGTGGGATTTTTGGCTTCTTGCTATGTCGACTGCTACAATGTTAATAATAATTTTCATATCTAAGCGGGTTTTTGCTTCGTTGCGGAGGGATCTCTTCTCTGCATCGTTTGTTGATGTGCCGATCGTCTTCCGCTGTTGTATATAGTCCTGGTATTTTATACCTTTTCTGGATATTAGGCAATTTTTGATTATACTGATATACTTTTAAATTCATATTGTTTATAATAATTCAATTTATGAGTTAATTAGTTGTTATTTAAATGGTTAAATTTTGTTTCTAATCGCGATTACAAATATCAGCTGGGCGTATATTTACTAATTCATTCGATAGAGGCTTTGGCTTTTTTATTTTACCCTAATTTTATTTCTTCTTATTCATTAGTCTCAGATGTTATTTGTACTGTTATAAACGATTTGTTTAATGGTATTTTAAGGCAAGCTTCAATGCATAATAACCAAAGTAATTAGTGTTTACCATTGAAAATATGTTTCTGACTTTAATATTCTGGTAGGTATAATTTCGCAGCCACGAGGAAGTAATTGTGCATTCTTTTTTTTTTTAGTAGATTTTAATCATCTTTTAAGTGTGAGCACCGATTATGAATCTTGGTATTCTCCGATATCAAACAACAACTAATCATAATTTTCACATACCATTGTTTACGATAATAGAGATGTAACATAAGCCTATAATCTAAGACACAGCGATGACCCATTTACTGACGTCATACGTATTGACATAACTACATACCATAACCTAAATATGGTAAAAGCTACATACATGCTTCCCATACACAATCTTTTGCTCTTTAAATAAAAAAGACAGCAGAAAAAAAAGACATTAGGCCAATAGTAATATAGTAATTATAACAATAGTAATAAAGAATACAGTAGCATAGAGAACTGTCTACTACAGACATTTTACTTTCTGTACTGTCTTCTACAGTAGCGTAGATAATTCTTATTAATTAGGTATGTACTTTTATTTATTTATTGTTTATGATTAATTATTAGTTTGAATGTAGAAAATATATCATTAAATAACTACAGAAAACACAACAACGTAATCATAGTATTGGTCCATTTCTACACTTAAATAGTAAATTAAATTACAATGATAGATTAACAGAAAGATAAAAATGTAATTTATATTATGCTACTGTATAAGTTTGATTGCTAAACTATTGTAAGTTAATATGTAACATTAAAAAAATATTGTTATATTATTAATAATAATCATGAATGTGATGTAATACATATAAAAGCCGTAATTAATAATCGTACAACAGACAATAGTAGAATTGTATTTCTATTGATTTGCTATAATACTTGCAAAGTTTATATATAGACTTTGAAAAGTTTATATATCACTTATTTCACTTTAAAAAATCTCTTTATATAATATGTAATAAATATTGACTTTTTCGGATAATCCGACCTTTTTTGCGTTCCGACCATACCCCCAGTCCCGAAGGTGACGAATTAGAGGGGTTTTACTGTACTTTCATCTTGCAATAGTTCCACAATTAGCCTATAGTGCAACCAACATTTCTTTTATTTGACTAAGCATTTGTTATTGCAAGAAAATATTTCAATTACTGATTATTCACAATTATTACTAGACTATTCATTTCATTTTTATATTTAAGCCTATCTACACACACACACACACACACACACACACATACACAAATTTGAATTATCGATTTGTATGAACTTATCAAATGCATAGAATTAACCAATCTATTACGAACAAACAATCTGACACAAGTAAATAGAGATAGATTTTATTAAGAAATTCTGTAATGTTCTATTCTGCTAAGTTACTTAAATAATTAATTGTGATTTAAATATGAACTAATCTGAAGAATTGCTGGCAAACATAGTGAGTTCAACATTCGAAATAGCCTACCTACTAAGGTTTTTATTTTTCTTTGGATGTGTACTAGTGAGAATGTTTGTGCACCTAACTAATTTAATGTATGGTCTAAGTTTTAATTTTAAGTACTGTACAGTATATATTGAAAACATTCATTCCAGATTCAATCTTTAAAAAGGAAATGGCAGTAAATGTTTATTCAACGAATGTAACAACAGAAAACCTCAGTCGACATGATATGTTACTTTGGGTTAATGATTGCTTACAATCGAGCTTTGGAAAGATTGAAGAATTATGTACTGGAGCAGCATATTGTCAATTCATGGACATGTTATTCCCTGGTAAGTTATGCAGCCAATTTCTTAGTTTTGAAATTTGGAAATTTTACTTTTTTCCCCATTAAGTAGTGTTACATTTTATTATTATTATATATCAATTTAAATTTAAATATAAATATATATATATTTAAGTAGGGGAGAGTGGTACATACTGGGACGAAAAAATATAAAATTCTTTTTTTTTTTTCAATACTAGTTGACATAGAAGAATAATCTTTATATAAAAATATAGTGCTTTTAAAACACTTTCATTGCAATTTTTTTCAAATTTATAAACTTATAATTAAAAAGAAAAAACAGCTTGTCCTGCTTTATACCACTTGTCCCAATATGTAGGCCTACCGCGCGTGGTACAAAGTGGGATAGCATATGGTACAAGGTGGGACAACCTATTAATGCATGTGAGGTATATATAAATAACACAGTTTCAGTTAAAATTTATAATTTATTGATATGCAATTGTCAAGTAATACAAATAAGGATGAAAATTGCTTCCAAAACTCAGATTAGGCCTACATGTAAAATAGAAAATATGTCAAAGTAGATTAAACTCTTGAAGAAAAATAACCTCAGGCCCTATTATAATATTTAGAGCAACGTAAAACTTGTTAATAATGCTTAACCTAAGCTGTAAGGTTCGAAGTTAAATTGAAATTGAAGCTGTAGCGTAGCTCTTTCACTCCCACCAGACATCATAGGTTTTGGTAGTTTCGCTACAATATCGCCATACTGCACAGTGTCAATGTCGTTGTTTTCGGGGGGGGGAATCTATAGGACATACCTTTCTTTAAAAATGATACAGTACACTCTCTTTCCCCATCAAAAATCTTATCAATGATTCCTACAAAATGCTTTGCGGTCTTCATCTTTGTCTCATACTTCACTAAAATAAAGTCTCCAACCTGAACATCATCTACTCGTGGGTCAAATTCTCCACATTCATATTCTTCATCTCAAAATTCTAAATTATCAGAACAATCTTCACATAGGTCTTTAGGATCTACAGAGTCACTGTCACTTGATTCACTATAATTTTCTTTTGTTCGTTTTGTGTTAAATAAATTTCTTCTTTCTTTTGCATTAGGCCTACTCTTCTCTTTAAGCTTCTTTTTTTTTTTAGCTGGAACTTCTTTTTTTCCATCATTTGCCTCTTTTTTCCTCTTGTTCATTAATCTCCGCATCAATTTGGTCTTTAACAGGTGTGTCCGTCAATATAAAAAATTTTCCCTTTTTCCTTCCTTTCCTAGTTTGGTATTTTCTTGGCTGTGCTTTGGCATGAGGGCGAAGCTCTTCCGATGTGACTAATCTTTGTACATCATGTTTTTTCTGTGGCGTCTCAATAAGCCTACTATCGAACTCATGATTTGATGGTCCTGGTAGGCTTGGAGGTAACCCTTGGTTTGATGTTCCTGGAGGCGAAAATTCTTGATTATTAAATTCAGGAACGGCAAAGGCAAGTCCTTGGTTTGATGTTCCTAGAGGCGAAAATTCTTGATTATTAAATTCAGGAATGGCAAAGGCAAGTGTGTTATCATCAAAGGATTTCGTGCCACTAGATATATCCATGGGAGTAGCATTGACATCTCTTTAAGAACTTTCCTCGTTTGGTCTATCTGTCACATACGACTGGAGAAAATCGACTTCAGTAAATATATTACTGTTGAATGGATGAACCCCTGTTTTCTCAAATGCTTTTATGATGTTTATGGGCACAAATGCTTTAGGGAAAGCAATACCGATCAGATGAGGGATGTCATATATGGAAATGGGTATGCCAGGGTGAGTCATCATCCAGTTGTCAGCAGCCTGATTATAATATGTTTTAAAAGGTCCAAAACATGCAATGTCCAAAGGTTGGATTCTATGACTGCAATGAGGGGGGGAGGTAGGCAATACTACGCCATTATCCTTTGCTTTTTGTAATGACTTTATGCTGAAACAACTTTCATGATTATCTAGAATCAATAACACTTTATTGTCCTTAGTGCATCTTTTTTCTTTTATAAAGTGATCTAGATATTGTTCAAAAGTTTCTTTTGTCATCCAACCAGTGGGGCAAGCCGAGCCTCTTGTACCTGCAGGTGCTCCATCCAGCATGTGAGGCTTGAAATTTGTTCTTGGAAACACCAGAAATGGAGCAACATAGGTACCATTTGCAAAAATTGTTGCACACATTGTTACTAGTATCCCACGTTCACCAGAATCTGATGTTACTTTACCCACTTGTTTTTGTCCAGTTGGTGCAATTATTTTTCGTGGCTTGTGAACTGTGGTACCACATTCATCACAGTTGTATATTTGTCCTGGTTGAAATTTATGTTTTTCGATGACATTTTTCAGGTTGTTATAAAATAAAGAAACATTATGTTTGTTGAAACTCGTGGCTCTGCTCAAACTTGTGGCCTCAGGTGTCCTCAAAGATAAACGAGAATGGCGATTTCTGAATCCCAACATCCATTCCTTTCCAGCACATTGGTTTTGATACCATGCCTCGGGACAAGCTTTGTTGTTGGCAGAAGCAAATTCAAAGGCTAACTTTCTAGCTTGCATATCCGTCAAACAATAGCACATATTTGCCGCATCTATTAAATACTGCTCAAACATAGACTCTTCAGCTTCGGAAAACACTCTTTTAAAACCAAATTGTTGTTCATAGTTGTAAGTACTCTGCTCTTCTTCAGACGAAGATTTGTATTTGATAACGTGTCGTTGAAGGGCTGATTTACTCACACCAAATTTCAACTGTTCCTGCCATAATGTCAAATGCCTATTTACAACAGCGTCTACTGCATCTACCATTGCCAGAGACTTTTCAAGTCTAATGACTGCACCATCTTCTGCATGCTCCAAAAACTTATTGCGGGGAATCTTCGGCATTATACCTGAAAAAAATTTTAAATTCCAATATAATGTTCTTTAATACATCCCTATAGAACTTTAAATCCATTATCATTGCTTGTCCCACTATGTACCGATTTCCCACTTTGTACCACCTTATTTTTCATTGTCCCACTATATACCACAAATAACTGTCCCAACTTGTACCACATGTAGGGTTATTTTCTTTTTAAGTTTCACCACAAACAGTGCAGCCCTGACAGCCCTAACCTACTTCATGATATCAAGGAAGGTTTGTAAAGGTTATGTCTATCATATTTACCTTGCTATCTTACTAATTTCATAAGAAAATAAAAGTTGCTTACCTCAACAAATAAAACTTTTGAGAATATTATTGTAGCAGACTTTCAATGAGTATTTTCCAACATCACTGGAACTTCAGAACTAACTACAAACACACAGTTGGCCTTGATACAACACTTTTGGAATGAATCTGGTCACATGGCTTTGAAGAAAAAAAATTTACAAGGAATGTCCCACTATATACCATGTCCCACCTTGTACCACTCTCCCCTATTATTTTTATATACTTTATTTAGGGATATTAGCCTGGTTATTTAGGGTTTTTTATATGTACAAATCAGAATGTCTTCTATTTCTTATCCAATATATTAAGTTTTTAAACTTTTATAACAATAGTTTTATCTAAATGCTAGATTATTTTTAAAGTTGAGGTAGTTTTATTTTAAATGTCTAAAATTTTCAGTTAAAAAAAAGTTAATTTAATTTGCATTCTTTTAGGAAGTGTTCCTCTGAAAAGGGTAAAATTCAGGACAAATCTGGAACATGAATATATACAAAATTTTAAAATTCTTCAAGCAGCATTTAAAAAAATGGGAGTTGATAAGGTGAGTAAAATTAATTCTTGGCTTATTACTTTGGGTGAAACTACTTTCTTTTTACAAGAATAGACTATTCAAGTTTTATTGTTACCTTAAAGTTGTTAGACCAAACTTATTAAATGACATAATATATTGTTTTGTAATGTTATTTTCTTAAAACGTGACTACAAATTTTAATCTATTGTGGTGCATGAATGATACCGATACCTATTAAATTACATGTACACACCCAGATAACAAAGCATTTCGGAGAGATTAAAATTATCTGTTGTTTTACCTAGACATTTATAAACTTATCTCACTTGATTCATCTTATTTTAGAAGATGATTTTATCAGTAGGTATTACTTCATCCTATAACAGCCTAAATGGAATGTATTGTAATGGGAAAATTTCTGATTTTGATATTTAGTATAAATATTGGTTTTTAAATTGTTTACCTAAAAAAAGTAGGATTTTTTCTGTATAATTGTAGAGACTAGCCCTAAAATAATGGGAGGATCATACTGTGTATGATTATTTTAACATTATGGCTGGATTTAATACAGTATAGGTATTGTTGATATTTGAAGATATCAAATGTAGGATTGAAATACATAAATTTCATCGTCCTATAATCTGCTCAAATTTTGTAAATAAAGTTTGTTCAAATATATTTAGCTAATGTCCTGAAACAAAAGTTTCTTGCTAATCAGAGGAAGAGATCTGTATAAAAAATTACAAATTAATGTTGTGCACTTATTGGAAATTGTTTTTGACATTCCTGTTATTGTACTTAACCATATTCTAAAATTTTGAAAAAATGTTTGAGCTCTTTTCCTTGATAGAGGCAAGACATTTCCAACTAAAATGATATCCTTTAGAAATATTTGTTCTTAGTGTAGGGTGTAAATTTATTTGTAAACAATGGTTGTATGAAAACTAAAATAGGTTAGATTTAAAAAATAATAATAATAATAAAAATAAAATTTAAAAAATTAAATTTAAAAAAAAAGGTATCAAGAAGTTTTATTTTTCTTGTAGAAAGCCATGGATTTTAAAATTGGAACTCTTTAACACCATAGTATTAAGGAGATTAACATATAATTTAAATTATATAAAAAGGCAATTAACATATTGTAACGACCACTTACCTATCTCGTTAAATTTTTTTTAGGATTCTTTGTCTGTCGAGGAGCAGCTTGTTGCAGAAAGAACATTATTCTTTAATAATTGAAAGCATGAATTCTCTCATTTTAATATAATTAAAATTCCACATTTTTATTGCATATTATCACCTATGCAACTTAGGCAAACAACTTGTATACCTTTAATTTGAAATATCTTCCTTTACTTTTGTCATAAAAGTACTTATGAAATTGGTGTATTTTTGCCAACCTCTAAAATATTTATTTTATGAAAAAATTTCATTTCATATCTTTTGTTACAACTCCATTGTGTAAGATGTGTTTATAGCTAACCCACTGTTCGGGCGCTATTTTGTAAGATGCTTTTATTTAATTTATAAGTTTTAAATGATTTTGGATTATCAAATATTATTGAAAGAAGGAAATTTAAGGTTCAGGCTCTAATCTGTACTCACCAGGCAGACTACTGTGACACGTGAATGGAAGGATATACTCAATGAGAATTTACTCACTCATATTTGAAAATGAATATATTTCTTTTATAACCAGAAATAACATTTATGTTATAATTTTACCAAAAGAATTTTAACAAACATTAACTCACTTACATACTAAGAATCAGGTTCACTGTCCAAAGTTCAAACACTTACATATAATCAATGTTTACAGTATTTTTTACTCACATGTCATGTCCAAAAGTATTAACTAATACAACACCTTATTTAAACGAACTTCACTCTGTAAAAATTTCTAATTATTTATACTTTTAAATCGCTCCATGATTGTTTGAACGCAGAGCGTTCAGAACATGCGTCTACACTCCAAGGAACACTAAGTTGGAATCCTGCTGGAACGGAATGCTCGACTGACTTTTCCTAGGTTGCATTGTGATTTCTTAGAATTTCGTACTTTTCCGATCAAAGTGGCTCCGGACTCTGAGTGTTTAAACACAACTCGCGCCTTTTGTCAATTGTAGCCTAGAATTAATTTGTTTTTTACTGGTTGGAGAATGTCCCATGCTTACAATTGTGAAAAATATACAAAATTTGGATTTTGGAGTATTTAGGGGAAATTCTCTTACTTTGATTACTCTTAACTTTAAAACAATACAAGGTGGAAAGTATGCTTTGAGAAGCTCATTTTGGCTCCTTCAACACCTCTTTTCCCCAAATTTGTTGCATTTACCATTAACTATTCTAAGTCCAGGAGACAGTTTTCAACAGATCACTGAATCAAAGGTCACTTTTTGTGATAACAGCATACATCCCAGGACCTAAAAAAACCGCTTTGCATAGCTCTAGACACGTGTCATTTAGAAAAACTGAATTTTTTACCAAAAACTCGATTTTCCAAATTTGCATGGTATTAAACCATCGCATTATCTAAATTAAAAACTTGTCTCCAGTACAACAATTAATTCATAACATTTAGCGAATTCGGTTTTATATTGAGTCTCTAATTTTTTATATATTGAAGAAAGTTATTACAAATTGCTGTAATTGTAGCCTAATGAGATAATTGTTCTCATATAAAATTGTAATCTGATTAACATTAAAATTAATCACTGAGAACTACTTGTGAAATAGTGTAGTAATACATTAAAGAAATTCACTTATTTATTAATCATGAACTTGGTGTAGATATAAGTGCACATATTTCAAAATATTCTGAAATTGTAAAACTTTGAGATCAATATACAAAAACTAAAAAAAAAGAGAAAAGATAATTGGATTGTTTCCAAAGGAACTACTGCAATGTAGTCATCTAAATTTATTGAAAATAATTATCTATTCTTATTTTTTACTTAGACTTGAAAGGAGTTTGATTACAAATCAGTTAACTGTAGTAGTGAAAATAATTAATAATAGGCCTATAGTCTTTACAAACAAACTCCTGTTGGAGCTTGCAGTTTTTTAAATCTTTTTATTTTCTTAAGAAAATAAATCATTGGCATATGATTAAAATGCTAATTAACAACACTGTTACACAAAATGATATTGCAAACCCGATTTAATTTAGTTAAGCCTTATTCATAATATGAAATTGATGGTATTAGCTCAACACTTCCTGGTATCATCTATTATAAAGAAGAAATCAAGTTTATCTTTTTCTCTGGTATAAATACTAAAAAATGATTATCTCTGATTTCATGAAGGAAATAATGTCTAGCTTCGAAGGATCACGTTACATTACTACAAGCAGTTTAACAAGTGAAATGTATTCATAATATTTTTTCTCTTAATTCCACAAGGTTTATAGTTTTGTTTAATAAACTTTGCTCTTGACAAAACACCAAAAGTTCGGTAAAGATGTCCGAAGCCTGGGTTTTTCAATTTAAGCTGAGCCTTGAATATATCAAGCCTTGCTCAAACTTTATTTAGGCTCGAGTTTTTACCGAGCCCAAGCTATAATAAAATTCTAGTCTTCAATAAGCTCTACTGTCTCAGGTCTTAATGAACTCAAGTCTTGTAACAAGCTCAAGCTGTTATCGAGCTTATGTTTTTTTTAGCTTCTGCCAAATTTTAGACTAAAATATAAAATTATAACCGTGATCTGTTCTCTTTCAGAATAGGGAATATGGAAAAGGCACTGTAAAGGGAAAGGTGAGGTCATTCTAATTAATGGGAAATGGGCAATCTCGGTCTAACAAAATGAATACAAACTTCCTTTGAGATAAAATTAGATGCAAAACCAATTGCATTCATATATTTTTTTCAAAACAATTATATATTTTATTACAAACAAATACTTTTGGATTGGTGGATAAAGACTTTTCAATTCAGGTGAAGTTCCAAGTAAAATATAAAACTACGAGTATGTAAATAATAGTATTAAATTCATCAACATGTGAAATTACCGAATGCGAATTTTGGTAAGCTGTTTTATACAAAATTTCAATATATAATATTAGATTTAACACAAAATGATTGTTAAAGAATAAAATTATTGTTTTATAATTGCAACTAATAACTTTATAAGAAAAAGAAATGTATAAGGTTGGAAGTAACAAAATATATCAAAGAGGAATATTATCAATTGATAATAATAGAGTTTAATGTTTATACTTTTTTTATAAAGGTTATTACTTTATATAAAATTAATCTAATGCGTGTGTTGCCATAATGACCGAGAGCTTTTTCGCCTTGATACAACAAGTAAAACAATGTATATGAATGTATTATTTAACAAAGGATAGACTGCAAGGTATTATTACCTCATGTTAATGTGACAAATTAAATCTAGTAGAAATTAGGTTAGACAATTAGTTAGCTTTGAACTGGTGTTTGTCTTAATTATTTTCAGGTCTAAGCGTATGCACCAAAAAGTAGTTTACACTTACTTTATCGACTCTCATAGTAGGAGAAAGTGCAGTTTATAACTAACTTTATAGTAGGCTACAATTACAGATAGTTATTTGTCTTTTTTTTCTTTTTTTTTTAAATAACTAATAAGAGGATAAAACTATTTTTTCATACTCGATGTAATATTTTTTCCCCCCCAAAATCAAAAATAATTAAAGATTGTCAAACTGGGGAACTAAACGCCTTGTTTCTCACTTTCAGTATTTTGTCATTTTTAATTAGTTTTCTTTTAATTTTGTTTTATCAGCAAAATATTAAGTAATTTATCTTTGATCAAAGATATTGAAACTAATTTTAACATTTTTTTCCACTCTAGTTTAGATTTATAAAATCTCCAAATTCGACTTAGTTATTTTGTAAATAATAAACAACTCTCATCCACTATGAATAATACTAACTTTAAAAAAATGAGAACAATATAATCATCTAGTATGTATCATTAATAATCAATAATTAGATTAGTATTAATAATCATTTAATAATAGTGGACTATTTGCAATATGCAAATTTAATCAATACACGCTTAATTTTCCAATGATGTACCTTGAAAACGATAGAATAGTATCTATTTAAATATTTCATATAATTTAAAGTTAATAATCTGTCTTATGACAACTTTAGATTATTTTCCTTGCTTTAACTATTTATACATACTTCAACCTCATTATCTGTGCTAGTTGGTGAGCACCAAGAAAAACCCCTACTTAAGACTCTTAGTGTAAATATGAATAAACAGCATCTCCTCACCAGATAACATCGTTGATCCTTTCCTTCTTGCCTTTAAATTGAGAGAAAACAACACAAAATATTTAAAGTCTTACACTTTATAAAAATCTCTTCATATAGCTTATAAAGTAATATAAATGAGGGGAGTCATCTGTTTTTAGGAACACTACAAGTATGTCCAGTTATAATAAAGTCACCATCAATAGTGTGAAAAAGAGTTTGCGGCTCTTTCTCCTAGACAACATTAAAAAATATATTATTTCGCAATTTTACTTTCTCTTCGTTACTTGTATTTGTGAGAAAGGAAATTTGAATAAATTTGAAATTTTTTGTGGCAATAAGAAGATCAATAACATGGAAAAATACAACAAACACATTCAGGATCAATTAATTTTTACGCACCATATTATTTTTTGGCACGCCCAATAATAATATAGTTTTTATCTGTGTTAGTATTGAGTTAGATACATTGGACTATAGACTTTTTGTTTTTATCCTTTTTTTGTCTCTCTCACAAACACACAAACATGTGACTTTATTTTCATTATCTTAGCTCCCGGATTGGAATATAATTACAAATATTAAATGAGGTCAAAATCTATACTGTTTTCACTGTCTGTCCAATCCTTGTAGTTGTGACGACCACGGTTTCGAGTTACCCCATCATCCGGTCACGTGAATCTCATATTAAAATAAATAAACAAAACAATTTCCCTTGCTGGTGAGGTCATCGTAAATACTTTTGTCACACATAAAACATAAATAAAACACTAATCACGCATGTGATGAATTTTGTTTTTTAGTGTTCATTTCATCTAATAATTTAGCTTTTTTTATTATTTATATATGTGTTTTTAATATCCGAACAATTTGATATTCAGATTGCTCAGAAAACAAATATTTAAATTAACACTGTACAGTAGCTGCCAGTAATCTGTGCGTGTGACCACAATCGTATTACTCACTATGAAAACAAACTGTTGTGAGTCACTCCAGCGTTCGCGACCATTTCTCGCACAATCAACCTTTCATTTTTCTATAATGTGTAAGTTAAAAAACCTAATCATGAAATTTATAAACCTAAATTTTTACTGAAACACCTCACATTATTACTTATGAACAATTACTTACTATATTGTCCATTTGTCTGGATTCTGTTATTCCAGCTCCTCAACTCCACTCAAACCTTCATCACCATCATCTGAACTTTCAGAATCTGATTTACTGTCAATGTTTATATAAATTATAAGTGATTCAAACTAAATTGTTATGACTAGTTCTTGAACTAGATACTCATCTTCAAATTTTCCAACATGTCGGCATTTCCTTACCTAATCCTCAGGACCCATGCTAAACACCTTTTCTTTGCGTAACATATCCCCTTGAGAAATAGTGCAAGAAATGTTTTCTACTGGCCATGTATCCTTTAAGACCAGCCCAAACCAGCTCAATAGAATTGAGGTCAGGATGATAAGGCAGAAGTCTCAGAATGTCATGCCTTTTATTTTTCACTATTTCATTAATTAGCTACCAATGATCCTAGATTTGTACATTTTTACAAGTTTGAACAGTTTTGGAACATACATACTGTCACTAAATAGAACATTGGTTTCATCTCTTGTTTTCTACCGCTAAATGTTGGGGTCTTTCGAGTTGACATTGTGATAAGATGTGTTATCTACAACAACAACATTGTTTGGGTTCAAATTTGGTAACAATTTTTCTTATTGACATTTTACAAACATTTAACGATTAACATTGTTATGGTAATCATCACTTTTGGTGCTGGCTTACCGCATAGCAAGTGCGCTAGGAACAAAGCCTGCTTTGCCACCAGCATGTATAATAATTATCTTATATCCATGAGAAATTGGACTACAAGCATCACTATTTGAACCTGTCCAACCACGATTTACTAGAAAGGTGACTAGAAAGAATGTATGACTCGTCTAAAATAATGATTGGCTGACCATGTTCTTTGTACTGTTTAATGGCTCTTAAGTACCTATGTTAATAGTATTCCCTAATGTTTTGGAATTTTAAATCATCAATTTTCTATTGTTTAAAGTTTTCCACCATCTTAACCCAAGTTACTTTAAAATACCCCATTGAAACTTGTTTCACTGGCCTTGAAGTCAATGGCACCTTTTAACTCCTCGTTAAAAGTTTCACAGTAGGTAGTAGCTTTTTTGCAAATGGAAATTGTACACTATTCTTCTCGCAATATATTTATCAAAGTCATCCAGTTCTGTAACTGGCTTTTTTAGAGGATCAGAATGTCTTTTCGTTGTGTTGAAAAATACTTCACATTGTCATCACTTTTTTTAAGTTTACTCAGTTCATTATTTATTTTTGTTACTAAGCACTCACTAATACCCGTAGCTGTAACAGTTCTTTGGCGAGCTTTAACTAACAGAATTTTTACACTCTCTTAACGTTCGCTTTCTCTTTCATAAATTTATAGGTATTACAAACCAGTTTCCTGCTCTTGCTATGAATTACTTTCCCTCCTAATTTTGATTTGAAAAATCCTCCATTTTAGAAAGTTTGCAAATAAAATTTACAAGTTAAAGTCAAACATAAAACTTAACTTCAGTCACGATGAAAAGCAAAACAGAAAAAAGAGCTCTTAATCACTATCAGTTGAACAATGTTTCAGCACAGACTAACAACTCTGTAAACTGAGAAAGGATGTCGGGAAATCATGACAGAAGCTCGAGTAACCAATGTTTGTAGAAATGTTGCCCTACTCCACACCCCTCCGTTTCATTGCAGCTAGCTGAATTTGCGTGCAAAGACTATATTGTATATAGTTTGCTTTTGAACAAAGTTTTGTATATAGTTTTGGTTTTGTGTCACAAACAGCTCAGTTGAACATTTTCAAAATTGCAACTATTTTAAATGTTTTGCCCCATGTGTACACAGTTTTTTAACAAACTTTGCTCAAATTTGGTGAACATGTACAAGTTTATTTCATTATATTCTACACACTACCAAAAACCATTACTAAATACTTGTCTTGGGACTAATGGAAATGGACTTATAATAAAATTATTTATTCCTCCACATGAGTGCATTATAGAGAGTTTTTTGGTTTACTGTATATCTTTTACTGAAGTAATAAGATTTGTATAGACAATGCCAGAAATGTACTTAATTTTATAACCTTATTTGCTTTAATATAATAAAAAGGTAAATTAATTTAAATGACTTAAAGGATATAAAAAATTTTAGATTCCGTATATTTTTTTAATAACAAAAATAGCAAAATGTATACTTTTTTAAAATTTCATGTATTATTTTATAATATTCAGATGATAATAAATCTATTATAATTCAATATATTAAGGTGGATAAGTCCATTTATTCAAACCAACAACTGTTTATTTTAAATCAATGCTCGTATAACAACTGATTATAAATACAGTAAAAACTCTCTAATCCGAATTAATGTGGCGCCGGCCGATCCGGATATCGAAAAATCCGGATCTCGGGGTGGCTATTTTTATATAGTTAAAGTGGTTTTAAACGTGAACAAAACGTAGCAAATTTAAGTTTCTAGCGCTCTAACACGTTGTGCCTACGATAAATTATAGCTTTACCACAGTATTCTAAAAATTAACTATGGTTTTTCAAATTACTGTAATTTATAGACGTTATGTTTTAACTGTACTATTATGTAATTTGCTGTAGTTTGCCGGTACGGTAACCGGTAACAAAAGTACCAAAAACAACAAAAGGTAGGTTAATTAAATATATATTACAATAGCTATGTTTAAAATTCTATTTATTTTAAGCTGAATGGGGCTCAGCATAAAGTACACAAACAACAATTAATTAGGTCTACAGTGTTAACTAAAAATATCAAACGAAAAATGAAGATTAGAAAATTAAACAGTACAATAAATACGTACAGGATTGTACACATGAAATTTTGATGAACGTACAATAAATGTTAATTTTCATTACAGTACAGTAATTTGTACCCACGTCAGTTTTTATTTAAAAAAGATGTAATGGTAGCTTGCTTGGCTCGTTGAATACGCTTCTTAGATGTAATATCTCTCCATCTACGAAAAAGAAGGAGATCGGCCAGTGAGGATTCTTCTTGTGCTTCCACGTAGTCTATCAGCTGTTCAAGTGCTTGGAATCAGAACCGCACTACTGCCCAGTGCCCAGCCGAAAAACATCGTTCACTACTATTCGGCCCGAAAATATTATTTTTTTATAGAAAATTGTATTTTTATTATTTTTTATACGATGGCATACGACGGCCGGATATCGGAGTTTCCGGATATCAGAGATCCGGATCAGAGAGTGTTTACTGTATTGTGTCTACATTTTAATTTTTTAAATCCTAGTCTTTATTATTTTTTAATAATGCTTTATTAAATTTTATAATTACAGGTAATTCCAGTTGATAAATTAATAAAAGGAAAATTTCAGGATAATTTTGAATTTCTTCAGTGGTTTAAAAAATTATTTGATGCCAATTATGATGGCAGAGAATATGATGCCTTTGAAGCGCGAGGTGGAATTCCACTTGGAAGTGGAAACGTTGTAGATGCTGGAAGTTTCCAAGCTCCTCCTCCGCCTCGGGCACCAAAGATTCAAGGACCACCCAGAACTATGAAACAACCTGGTATTTCAGTTCAGAGAATTCACAGTTTGCTTGTAGCACGAGCTGTTGTTCATTAAATTTTCTTCTTGACATTCTAGGACATTGTAGAGTAATATTCATAGCTGAATGACAGTCAGCTGCTTTTTAGGCCTAATAATAGAAAGAAGCAAAATAGCTTTCCTGCTGTTCACCTTGTCTTTAAATAAACTAAATCTAGGGTTTCAAAAATAAAACACCCTCCTAAAATAAAATTTTGCATCAATTTAATTTGTCTGTTGTAAAAATATAGTTATATGCATTTTGATACCTTCAATATTTACAATCCTTGAAGATAAGTAAACCTTATTCCTTATAACTTAACTGTGTAAAAGACTATCAAGAAAAACTTAGGCATTCAGCTACATGAAATTTAATTAATAACTTATTCTTAATGATGTTATTGAATTGATTTCAATTGTATCCTTATATTTCAGTTTTAAAACTCTGAAAGTCTGTGACATACTTAAAACTTTATATACACTATTTTATCATAAAACATATTTTTTTCATTTTTTAAAGCATTTGTTTACTAGTCCATGCATGGTTCAAAACCGTGTAATAAACAACTCCAAACACAAATTAATAATAATTTGAGTTTTGAAAAATGTTAGGTTATATAAAATAAGTTTTCAAGTTTAATGAAGAGTTTATTAGCATTTCTTTGAAGTATCTTAGTTGCTTTGTGAAAGTTGGGTGCACAATTTTGATCTGACTTTGTTCTTTAATTCAGTCTTTTCCGGGCCTTATCTTGATACTAAGTGGTAACAGGACTTCATTGTTTAACGGAAGGGCGAAAATAAAATAAGGCAATCTGTTAATAAAATTATTTGATTTCAACTCCGTTTTTCTCCTGTATTACCAGTGGCAAACATAATTTTTGACTTTGTACTCTGTTATCAAGAACTGCTAAAAACTTGAGCATTTTCATAAAAAATTATTAATACAAGACTTTTCTGGTACACAGCTCCGACACTCTTCCCCATTTTGTTTTTTTATTTAGTGGTAAAATAGTCTGGTCTATCGTTTGTTTTCTGCAAAGGATACCTTTTTATATGATCATAATATCTGTTATAAAAAAATCTGAAGTTTTTCCGAGATGTTTTATAATGCTGTATTCCTAATTAGGAAGCTTTTGTTGCTTTTTATATTAGAAATGTATATTTTTAGATTTAACCTTGACTTTAGTTTTTATTATACAAATATTATTTTTATCAAATAAAGAAGGAATACTAAAGCGACTAAAACTTGATATAACAAATTTCTTTGAAAAAATAAATTTATATATAGGCTACAGTTATTTTTTAAAAAAAGAAAAATTGGTTTTAGAAAATTTGTAGTGTTGATTCAAAAGAAAGCTCCATGTATCATGTTAAGCATTCACCTTATGTTGCAAATTTATTTAACCTTTAAAAGGAGTCGCAAACACATTCTCCCATTATATATTGAAGTTGCACCAAAATGTTTATAGAGTGCTTCTTGATGAGAACGGTATGTTTTGATTGTAGAATATTTGTTAGGTTATATTTTATTTTAGGAGTTTAAGTAAGAAGGATTTAGACCATGGACACATTTACTAAAATATATATCTGATTTGTGTATTGGTATAATAATAGATGTCCTATTCAAGTTCCTTTCAATCGTTAAACTGTGTTTTATTCAATAATAAATATACTTAATGTATAAATGTCTTACAGTTACACCTACCTTTTACAATAATTAAAAACTAATTCTGTTCTTCTTGAATCCTTGGTCAATTTACACACAAATACTACACTATAAAGAAACATCACTAAAATGTTACCAACAAGGGTTGTCACATAAAACAAGAACAGAGGAGAAAAAACAGAAATCAAAACTGTCTTAACATTTTGCTAGGATGAAAAACACTTACCTTCTTCAGAAACTTATTTATATGATTAGCTTTCTGGTGGTCGAAGGCTAGCTATGCGTTATGCCATAATGCGACTGCCGAACCTTGTGCTTACCAGTCATGCACCAGGTTGGTAAGGGAAGGGGTTAATAATCCTACCTTCATCGATAACTTTTGTATTTTATTTTTACAAGGGGAATGTAAACGGAAGGAAACTAAACACTTGGTTGTGAAAAATAATCTGTGTTAACCACCATGGATACTGCTTCAAGAACAGAAATTTGTTTTAATTATTGTAAGAGGTAGGTGTAGCTATAAGTTATTTATACATTAAGAATTTCACCTCGTCTAAAATGTCCTTTAAATAAAAAATAAATATACTCACATTACGATAGAGACACACACAAATTTGATCTGTTTTTATTTATAATATGTTAAATAGGTTAACCATGTCAAGAACAAAATCATCCTCATGAGAGTGGATTATTCAAAACTAAATTTTAAAGCACTATAACACTCTTTATTTAATATCCTTCGCGGGAGTGAATAAATACTCATTTCCAATATAGGAGTATATGGCATTAAAACCGAGTGTGTGAATTCTTTCTTATTGTTTAAAGGTGAAAAACTTCTCGGTCATTATGTCGCCTTTAAAAAAAAAGAAAGAAAAGTCAAAATAAAAATCCCTAGTCTTTGAGTATGTTAATAGTGTTGGGGTTGAATAAAAGTTGGTTAAGAGAGACTTGATAGGAAAGATGAAAAATAGGAAACTAACTAAAGACTACAGGGGAAAATGTGTAAATCCAGCTATGTTCTCTTGGGATTGACAAGCCCAATAAAGGAGGTAAAGAGGATATTTTCTGTGGAGATGTCATATGAAACTGAATCTAGAGTTAAATCTTTTTTGTTTTTCAATCCTTAATTATGAACACAGAATATTTGTCCCAATAAATTTTAGGCCAGACTTTAAATATATCATTTTGCATAGGTTAATTAATTTGTACATTGTGTGTATCAGTGGTGGGCATTAACGCTAACAACGGTCAACGTCAATACCAGTTAACGTTGAGCGTGATTAACTGTTGACAAAAACCGTTAACGGTAACCGTTGACACAAACCTAACCTAAATATTTACACAGTTGACAGCTTTTATCAGCAGAAACTAAAGTTATTTACACCACACTATTTCCGTATTATCCAGTCGTCATTTTATACAGTTTTAGATTGAGTAAAAAACAAACAGTAAAATAGTAGGCTACAGCAGAAACATACATTGATGAATAAATGTTGACGTTCATTGATTCGATTTAGTTACTCAACTAAACTGACAGACGACTGAGAGGAGTACGTGTAGCTGGGTGCGCACACATCAAATTGGGCCGCTAACCGCTGATGTTTCGCCTCCAAGCAGTTGATGAATGTTAACACTTTTTCGTCAAATTCTTCATTGAGTGTTAACGATGGTCAACGTTGACGGTTAGCTGTTACCCATTATTGGACACAGCACTAGTGTGTGTGTGTGTGTTTGGGTTTTAAGTTCAATTTTGAAATTGTATAATTTTAATGATTACGTTTTATATTCGTATTAAATATAATTAATATGGATTATAATTTTCAATTAAAACATTTAAACAGCTTGGTAAACAATGATATATATTTCTTTTAAAATTAAACTTTTGGTCTAATGGAAATCTGTATTATTTCAAAAATCTATAGTTTACACCATTACAGTATACTCTCTTTGTCACTATCTTTCCCCCCTTTAATGCATTAACTGAATGATTATCATCAAGCAGAGTTAAATAGTCACTGTAACAAAAAGCTGGTTACTGAAAATTCCACAAAATGAGAAGAAATAAATTGTTTTATTGATTTAACTAAGCTTTAATCCACATGAATATAGTCGAATAGAAGGGGGAGGGGCAGTGAGCCAAATCAATTTGTCTATATACTTATATAATAGGTTAGTGTAGATTGTAGAGTTACTTGTAGTTGATACAGAATGTAACTTGATGAATAATTTAAAATATTAGATAAAAGATAAGAATGGAATTATATTTATGGAGAAGTAGATCAAGTTCTATAGATAAGATTGGTTTAGAATGGCTATGACCAATGTTTTAATTAGACGTGTTCTCAGCTATATGGCCCAATGTCTTAGTTTCAACAACGTGCTATAGCCCATTTGGTATGCAAAGAAGCCTGGCCTTTCACTGGGAAATGGGTCCCCGCGCACTATTTCATAGTGGGGGAATCAAGGGGATAAGTCCTATTCATAGCGCCCCCTCCGCCGCTAGACCAGCCCACCACTTGCTCAGTTGCCCTTTCTTCAGGGGTTTTCACACAAAAAACAAACTATAACATTAAAAGTTTTTTTCGAGTTAAGAAAATCAACTACAGGGATGCTAGATTGGGCAAGAGACGTTAAAGGATGAGCTGCACAATGAAAGGCCTTCATCAGCAAGAAATGAGAAAATGTTTGAAAAAGTGTGTTAGCTAGTTTTGTCTGATCAAAAAAATGACCATCACAGAGTTAGAACAACAAATTGACATCTCTCAAGGATCTATTAATTAAATACTGACTGATGAATTTCAAATGAGAAATGTTTGTTCAGACTTTGTTCCGAAGTTGTTTAACTGGAGATCAGAAGGAATTTCACATGTTTATCACTGGAGAACTCTATGAAAAGAGTTTGCAGGATCCTACTTTTCTGGAAAAATATTACAACAGATGGATGAGTGTGTGAATTCTCCACTAATCATACATATAGGAAAAATAATTTGAAAGTGCTTGTGTGTGTGTATGTAGATTCCAATTTAGGGTTTAGTTTGCTTGTATTTGGTATGTAGGAATTATATTTACAAGTTAGGCTACACCACAGAGAAAATTTTTTTAAATAAAATTTACAAATTGAACAAACTAGCAAATAATAAATTTTAGATTTCAAATATGCTGAAATTTATTAATGCTGAAGTATAAAGTTATTTCTAAACAAATAAATTAATGAGGGGAAATATATTTGCAAATTAAAAATATAAAAATGATTGAAGACATAATAAATTACATTGGTTTTAAACCTATGCTTTGGCTCATTCACTAATGTAGATTTAGTCATGTTTAATTGTAATGCATTTTATAACCAAAATAAAAACACCAGAAGCACGGAATTGCATTATAAGTTGTCTGTATGAAATAAGAACTGCAATGCATAGAATGCACAAGAAGGAAAATGCACAATCAATGTAATCTTTAAAAATGTATGTCTAGAAATTATATTTGTTTTAGTTTATTCTGCATGCTGATTTTGTTTAAATATTTTTGTTTCAAACTATAATTTACAGATTGTCCCCATTGACAAGCTATCAAAAGGACGTTTCCAAGATAATTTTGAATTCCTGCAGTGGTTTAAAAAGTTTTTTGATGCAAACTACAGTGGTCAGGAATATGATGCCTACAGTGTAAGAGGAGGGGATCAAATGGGAGGAGGAGGAGCATCAGCTCCTAGAGGTGGGCCCGGTCCTAAAAGAATGGTAACACAACAGAAGACAGAAATATCTACAGCTCCTCCTCAAAAACCTATCGGTAGAGCTGGTGAATATGAATAACCTTCTCAATAAATTAACACTTGCTTCTGCCATTTGTCCTTAACAACGTATAAATACCATAACACTTGCTGTATCAGATTAATTTACACTAATGTATATGTTATTTCAAATTAACTATTTGAATAATATATTCAGAAATGCAACGCATTTAGAACAATATCACATTATTAAATTGCTAAATTTGACTTTGATGTATCGGAGAAACATGTCCCTCTAGTTGCATACAACTTAAAAAAACACTTGTATATAATATACATATAGAAGATGTACATATGCTAGTATACATACATGCTGTTTTTAGGATCTCACAGTAATTGTCTGAAGAAAATTTGTTGAAATCTATTTTTAATTGCTAAATTATATTTTTCTGGAATCCCATCATGAAAGGAATGTGTGATTGTCAAAAACACATCTATATAAAAAATATCTACAGCTTCTTTTTTACTAAGAATAATACATGTCACCGCATTTCTTTATTTTACAATATTAATTTATTTTAAAGCAGAATTTTACACATTTTATTTGTAATATTTTTTGTATATTCACTACTTAATAGTTATCTAAAACCTATGCTATTTATTCAGCCTTGAAAATGTTGCTGCTAATATTGTAACATTTTTAATTTACAAATATTTGTTATTCTTCCTTTAAATCATGTTTTGTTTAGTTTTTTTACTTTGATAGATAGCACTGCTTTCATAGCATGTTTTAGGCATGAAATGTACTTTAAGCATGTTTGTTTTGTTTTTTCAGAGAAAAGCCTTAGTTTTTGTGATAGTAGTTAAAAATTTTTAAAAAGTGTAATTTTTAAATAATAAATGAAAATGCTTTAAATTCTTTGTTAATTTTATGTGTAGTTTTCAAAAGTGTTTATATCACCTTGCAGTTAATTTCATTCATGATATTCAAGTTAGTATTTTTTGGTAAATGCATTTTGTATTGATATTTTTGTTACAGTACCTAAAGTAGTATCCCCAAGACCACCTACTAATAGCACTGTGAGAAATAACACTGGAATAACAGCGAGAGGTGATGCTGGGCGGATCGATGAGCTTAACTCACAGGTAAGTTTTATTATTATTCTTTATTAGTCGTTTTGACTAATTCGTGGCTGAGAAACTCCTCTACCGAATAAACGGATCTTGAAAGTAATAACTTTCTCAGGCTGTTTTTTTTTTCTTTCCCCCCCCCTTTTTTCGTGAATTTGTTGGAGAGTTTGTTCATAAAGATAACACCAGCTTGATGTGGCAGCTTTTTAAACTTTTCAAATCTGTATGGCTTCTGTTGATAGTCATTTATTTTCCTTGTGTTTTACCCATGCACTTGTCTTTCGACAGTAGGCAAATATTTAAATTTATAGTATATAATTATTTCAAAGATATACATACTTGGAAAAGTCAGTATCGACAGCGCCTTAAAAGCATGTTTACAACTTTCCATATGTGTTAGGCCAGCCACAAATCTCACCGCTCTTTTTTGTAACGTGAATACTCGTTTTACATTTTGACTTCAGTTTCCCCATACAGATATTTCATAATTTAAGTAAGGAAAAATTAGGCCATACATAGTGTACTTAAAGTGTTAAATGTTTTCACTAACCTCATCAAATATATGTTCGAACATAATTTTCTACATTGCCGTTTATATGTTCCTTCCAAGTTAATTGATTGAACTTTGCTGAGTTCACTTTTTCAATTAATTTCTCACCCAGATCAACACAAGGACCACTGTTTTTATCTTTCGTATTTAGGTTAAAATACAATAGTTTTGATTTATCTATATTCAGATCCAAGTTATTTTTAGCAAAATATTGACTTACAGCATTAGTATCAATAAAAGATTGTATTTCTAAATTTTGTATAGAATCTGATTGAAGTTAAGTGTTGTGTCATCCACAAACTGAATTAAACCATCAGCTTCAATATGTGATGACAGATGTTTATGTATATAAGAAACAACAATGGTCCTAGAACAGAACCCTTCACGATAGTCTGTCTGCAACTTGGACACACTGTGTCCTGTTGGACAAATACGAGTCCAGCCATTTTAATGGGAGACCATTTCATCACAATTAGATAATTTTTCCCTCAGTATGTTATGATTGACACAGTTGAAGGTTTTAGAGAAGTCTAGGAATATGCTTGCTACCTTTTTTTGTTTATACAAGCCTTCTGTTACAAAGTCTATGGTATTAATTATGGCATCTGTGGTAGACTTTCCTTTTTTGGTAGCCTAACTGGTTTTTTGATAAAATTGTATACTTGTTTAAATAGTTTGTTAGCTTCAGCAAGAATATTTTTTTCAAATACTTTTTCGAAGGCTGGTAATATGGCTATAGGCTTGTAATTACCCATTTATTTTCTGCTCCCCTTTTTATATATGGGAATCAACATAGCCACTTTCAATTGATCAGGGAATACTCCTTCTGACAGTGATGAATTTATGACAGCCACAAGTGGCTGCGAGTTCCTGTAAACACTGTTTCAAAAGCCAAACAGAGATTCCTTATATATTAGTAGTTTTTTTATTTAAAGCTTTTTATTGCTTTATCTATGTCGACCTCACTCACTGGATCTGTATGAGAGGGTGTTGGATACTTGTTAATTTCTTTCTGTTCATCACTATTTAAAAAAGGTTCCCCAATTGAAGCAAAAAAAGTATTTAAAACATCCGCAATTTGGAATGGATTGGTTATAAGTTTTTCATTCACTTCTAGTTTGTGTGTTGTCTGATGTGGTTTTTCACCTGCAGCATTTTTTTATGAATTTCCATAAGGAAATTAATTACCTTTCTTGCCCATAAAATTGTTCACACCTGACATCTTAGCCTTGTAAAAACATATAAAGTAAACTGCCTGCAATATAAGTATATACCTCATACAATCACACACAAAACTAACTTGTTACTAACATATTCACTGGTTCATATCTGTCTTCATTTCATTTTATCTAAGTTTTATAAACAAAATTGTGCGAGACGTCAGCTTACAATAATAATAATAGAGTACTATAATACAGAGCCAGTAAGATAGCACATTTTGTACACATTATTTTAAAACGTCCTCATGCGATTAAATAAATAAAAATACACTAACCGATTACAATGTGACTGTTTTGGCATTGGAAAACCCTTGTAAGGAATTTAGAAGTTCTCCGTTGGCTGGATACTGCGCCTACATTGGCCGAAATCAGTCATGAATAGCCAGGGACACAATCTCATGCGATAAATGAATTACACGCAACACAGTGGTTCGAAATTAATCTATCGTATATATTATTGACGTTAATTATACATTAAACACATTGACTATACTTTATCTATCCTACCACCCCTTTTTTTCAAAAAGACATGATTTTTAATTTTATGTAGCAGGCATTCTGAAAGAGTGTCCGGCCTCTTTTAAGCTCCCCAGCCCGGACTCTCTTCTCAAACCAAATCCTAAAATACCCTAAAGGCCCTAAATATTATAAGTTATAATAGTTATAAAATAGAAGTATAATACTTACAACAGCTTTAAAAATCTTGCAACACCTGTAAAGGAGTTTAAATTTACTATAAAACACTCGCCAAATTACTTGGTTAAAAGAAAGATTATGATTATATTTTCTTTATTTTATCTTTTTTTCAAGCTACAGCCTTTGACAATGCCCAAATTCTGTAGGCCCAAAACAAAATAAGTGTCCATCCGATCTGTGTTTATTGTTGTGAATTAATTTAAATATTGATATTATGTTGATTTCTAAAATGTCTTGTGATTATCTTCCCTCTTGAAATTTAGATACAATTTTGTGTGTATGTGTGTGTGTGTGTATGGGCGTGCGGTCATATGGGAAGATTGTGTTATGTGTTTTTTCTCATTTTTCCTTTATAATGACGAGTTATGTGTCATTACTGTTCGTGTCAAATATTGAATCAATGAATCTCAAAAGAAAATAACCATACTTATCTATCACCGTTGATGCTCTGGAGGCTTGACGATATAGTTGTTGCCTAATACAACAACGGAATACCTCAAGTAACCACTGCGAGCTTATACCTTGAGACCATGGCTCCAGCGCCACTCCTACAACTCACCCTTGATGTTCTGCAGGCTTGACGATATGATTGTTGCCTAATACAACAACGGAATACCTCAAGTAACCACTGCACGTTTATACCTTGAGACCATGGCTCCAGGGCCATTCCTACAATTCATGCTTGGTGTAATGAACACAACATGTTACGTATAAGTCTACCTTGAAACCTATCTTCCCCACAAACCATGATATTTTATGCCCTTTTTCTCTTTATATTTTTTCCAATTATGAACAAAAACACTACTTCCCATGACCACGACTGTGAGTGCCACACATGTTATTTTTTAAAGAATTTTGATGTTATTGTTTCTGGGTCAACTCTTATTTATTTTGTCATGTGATTCACTACATTATTACATAAAATTATTAATACCCTATTTTGAAAATAAATGTATGAAAATCCAGGGTGGTGAATTTCGGGAAAATGTACTCATATGAAATATGATAATAAAAAACTTCTGAAATACATACATTTATTAATAAAAAATTTATATATATTGAACATACATATTCTTGTTGTGGTTTGCTTAACTCCTCCTGAAATACATACATTTATAAATAAACAAATTATAAAACTAAATTACTGTAAATGACTAAATGACTGTAAATGTTAAAAGTTCAAATTTCAAATAAGAGCTCAAAGTTTTTTCTTTTATTTAAACCACTGATAAAAAATGTCTTTTACTACGTATGATGTTGCGACTGAAAGTTCATTTCTACTCAACCTTTAGAACAATAGTTTTCTTTATTTAAGTTATTTTTAACTGTTTTTCTTACAAAAGTCCTTTTATTATATTTTACATGATTTTTTGTTTATTTTATTTATAAAGCTATTTGTCTTAGCTTCAAAAAGTAAAAAGTTCAATAGTTAATTGTCATGTTAAAAATATAAAAAACTCAATTTTACACTCATACCAAGGTGTAATTTTCACTGATTCTATTTTAAAATTCAAAGTTTAAAAAACTGTTTTCAGTACTGACTTATGGAATGGGCATCGATTACAGCTCTGGAAGATCAAGCGATCAGTTTATGATGGAGTTCGAGCGTTCTTAAAACAGAACCACTCTTCTCGGAGGCCCATTCACTAGAGACGATAGTAGTCCGTATTTTTTAATATCTAGGATCATGCATCTCCCCACTACACACTTTCCTTCTATCTGTTTTCAGATTGATTAACCAGCGCAATCTGATTTCTGACAAATATTTTCAACCAATTATTTTACAAAATATATTTTTTCATTTGATATACCAAAATTACTTAATTTTATTAGAATTATGAAATCTTAAACTAACATTTCTTATAAGTTTTCCAATTGTTTTTTTAAATCACACACATATACATAATTCTGCATCTTCAACAACTTTGAAACCTCGTCCATCCGTCTATATTTAACTTCTGAATTATAGTCTTCTATCCTTGAACGCAAATAATCCATTTAATAAAATCTTTTATAACTTTATTACATTTATTAATTAATCATGGTATCTGCAACTATTCCATTTTTTCCAATCAAGTATAATATTAATACAAAAATCTCAAAATTGTGAACGTTACAAAACCGCTGTAACCGATGTAGTACATGATTTGAGCATAAAAAAATTTTAAAAACTTTCATCAATTTTGTTTTACAATCCTAATTTCATTTATTTTTTATTTAACAATTTCAAAAAATAAAAACTTGTTCTCTAAATTTTATTCAGAGACCATCAAATTTCAGGGTAAGAGTGTTTACTACTCCCTTTCTTGAATGATTTTACTCTTTAGCTTATTGAGACTCTTGCAATATTTAAAACCTGAACTATTATTATAGTTACTAACCAGTCCAAGGTGTTATGTCCAATCTATCAGTTTGAATGTTTTCAAGAAAACCAACACATCGTACTATAGAAATGTCTTCCATTATCTAAATTATTTCAAAATCCTTAAATATGTAATCAATCCTTAATATGACTATTATTATTAACTTGAAATGCAAAAAGCAGAAATTATTTCAAAATTCCAACAAATCATCCAATTATCAATTTTTAAAAAAATCAAAGCATAAATGAAATAAGCATGAACATATATTTTTGTCAAAAGTGACCTGGCCCAGTATTTCGTCTAAGTCCTTAAACTATTTCTTTTACTTATTGAGAATTCAGATTATTTTATACAGGGTGTCCCGGAACTCTGGAACATTTCATAAAAAAATGTTCCTTAGGTCGACATATTTCAAACAACAAACATATTTCACAATATAAACATGGGTCTCCGGTGACTAGTTTTCCGTTTGTCGGTCTGTATGTGTTTTTTACAAAGGATTTTATAACTCAAGATTTATTTAAGATAAAAACTTAAAATTTGGTATAAATATGTACCTTAATAGGTAGAATAAGTGTATAAAATTTCATTGCTGTAACTAAATAACTATTTCAAAATGGCGGCCGTTTAAATGTTTTAGTGTCAAATTCCACGAAAACCGTTATAGCTATAAAACATTATTAAGATAGGTAAAAGATGCACAATTAAAAGACAAATCGAATGACACCTTATTTACTAAAATCAAATAATAAACAACCAAGTTGTGACAATTCTTGCAAATCAATGTAATTTCCATACTACCACAATACATACCTAAAACATTGTTTAACAGCACCTATGAGACGCTGCGTATCATTAATCAGCTGTTTCCTAATCCTAATCATTCATTGTTCAAAAATATACATATTATTTGATAGAGATTTAAAAATATTAAAAGAAGCATAAAATGTGTTTTAGTATGTGCTATAAAAACTAAACCTTATCATTTTCTGAAGTAGGTTATTTCAAGAATTTCAGAATCATTCAAAAATGCCTACTGTAGCGAGGCTGCTAATGAACAAACTAACAGATTCATTAATCCATGATCTTGGGTACAAGGATGCACAGTCCACACTATATTTCTAAGTAATGTGTTTTTTACGAAAACCAATATATGAATTAATTTCTTCATATTGTATTTTGATTTCATGTTGTAATACCAGTTTATTACAGAAACTTATCAGATTATTCTTTTACAGATGATGGAATTGAAATTTACAGTAGATGGTTTAGAAAAGGAACGAGATTTTTACTTTGGCAAGTTAAGAAGCATTGAAGTACTTTGTCAGGAAAATGAAAGTGACGAAAATACAGTTTTAAAAAAAATACTAGACATTCTTTATGCAACAGAAGTAAGTTTGGCATTTTAATATAAATTAAGATAATAATTAAAATTATATGATGAGATAATCATAATCATTATAATTTGTCATAACTAGATTAAATATTATGTTTAAGGATTGTTGGTATGGTTATTTAAAAAATATGGTATTTATTTAGAATTTGTACTTCCTGAGTGAGGAATTTCTTTCTTTTTAATTTGATTATCAGATTATAAGGATTTAATTATCTCAAGACTTTAAAGAAAATATATTCTATACTATCATATCCACTACCACTTAGTGAATCCAAAAGTGTAATAATTAGAGAGTTTTACTATGTTAGATTTTTAAAAGTGTTATTTACTAATAAATCAAAGGGATAAATAAGCCAGTAAGCTTTTTCTGGAAGCCGTGGAAGATGACTTTTTTCTGGGTTTCCATGGCTATGTGGCAATGGCTTAAGGTATGTTGAAAACACCCAGTCAACAGCTATAACATACAAGGCAATAAAGACATATGCTTGAGTATTATTCTTAATTTCAAAACTGTTTAGATTTTGTAATTTTAATAATCACCATTATTGTATATACAGTGGAACTTCTATGTAATGAACTTCTAAGTAACGAAATCCTCCAAACAACGAAGTTTTTTTTCCTCACCGTGAACTATAAATAATATTGCATGTGTTTTGACTTCCTTATAGCTAATGCTACACCTCTCCATAACGAAGTCGATACATAGTACACAGTAAAAAATTGAAAGAGTTTTGGAAAGCCGAAGCTTTAAGGAAAAAAACCATAAATTCTGTATAGTGTCATAAATGTGTCAAGCTTTGTTTACCCACCCTACTACAGTAAACAGCCGTTTCGCCACACCTTCCAACTGTCAATCACTCGTCAATTCCAGGAAATGAACTGAGCCTTATTAAGCTATACAGTAGGCCTACTGTATTTATTGCAGTTCTCAGTTCTCAGTTGTCTTTCGAAGTGTTAGGTTTTCCGTGCATCATGTCAAAGTGAAAGTGTTAAATGTTTTAGATCAAATGTCCATCTTAAAGGATGTCGA
The DNA here is from genome assembly GCA_963513935.1 of Aphrophora alni. NCBI lineage: Eukaryota > Metazoa > Arthropoda > Insecta > Hemiptera > Aphrophoridae > Aphrophora > Aphrophora alni. Next base: position 53,848,646 of record OY740770.1, on the reverse strand, counting down.
TAAAGGTGTTTAAAAAAGATAGCAAAAAAATTTGATATCCCACAAAGTTCGTTATCAACAATTTAAAAAAATCGTGATTTAATTTTGAAACAAGGAAATGACTACGACTTAAATAGAAAAAAAATAAAATTGTGTACTTATGAGGACATTGACTAAGCCATGATGAAGTGGATAACAGTGATGCGTGAAAAAAATCTTCCATTATCGGGTTCAATAATAAAAGAAAAGGCTCTAGAGTTTGCTGCGGCGTTGGGCCATCAAGAATTTAAATTGAAATAAACGAAGAGGAAATGACTGTGACTCAAATCTTACTGACAACCATTGTGAATTACAATATACAAATCCGACTGATAACGATATTTTAGGATCATTTAAAACCATTAGGCGAGGACTACAGCTTAACACATTCGTTTTCGGCCTCCCCTTCCATTCTAATAATAACTGTTAGTGTGAGCCCAGCTCTTGACTGAGGAGGTTGTTATTCATTCAGCATGTAGTATGGTTCCTGTGCTGTTGTGTGGTGGCGCCAGTTTTTTGTTCCTAAGTGTTGTTGCTAGAGTCTATGTGAATAATAAATTGTGCAATGTTCAAACATAATTATTGCAGTATTTTTATTCTACACCGCAGTGTTATAGTCCCGTTTTAATCTATGGTAAAATAGAGTTTTCATGATAAAAGATAAGTAAGTTAATTCAATACAGTAGTTTAGCCTCCAAAGCATAACACCGGATTGATTTATGAGTTCAAGGCTTTAACCTCCCATTAACGAATACCCCCCCAATAACAAATTTTTTATTTGGATATTGAGTTTCGTTATACAGAAGTTCCACTGTATTTTATTCTTATACATTTGTTATTGAAGTATGGGAGGATAAGGAGAGATCATTATTGTTTCTATACTAATATATCTCTTTTAAACTAATTTTATTTCAAAATTCTAATCTTAGACAACTAGATTGTTGTATAAGTTTTCACTAAGAAAAATGTGGTTATATATCACAAACAGCAACATCACTTTGCTGTTTGTGTTATATAAAATTATGGCATTTTCAATCATATTATTATATTGTATAACAAACTAGCTATGGAAAGAAAATCAGGTTTTTTATATTAAATTTTAATCTCTTAATTCACTGTCTTAATTATAATGCATGCCTATTAATATTTGGTTCTTTTTGACTCCTCAATGTGGAAGATTTTAGTAAGAAATAATGCCTGCTGTGGTACTTTTTGGAGGTGTTTTAGTAAGTGCTTGCAATTGTTCATTCAAATATTTTTATTTCATTTATAATATGAATAATTATAAACTTCAACACTAGATTAAATTAGATTATGATTTTGGGGCTTTGGAATTAAGATTGGGGCATCAACCTAAGCTTATTGTACACCCCAGGGTCCTACTAGTAGGGCAAGCCGATATCTGTACCCTTAATAAGGTTCAAGAGAGCTTCCATCCTGTGGTATCATCGAAATCATCACCCAGATGTTGAGGCTCAAATATGGGTGGCTCTTCTTTTAGCCTCAATCTTCTCACATTCCAAGAAGATATGCTTAGCAGTCTCTTCAGACCGTTTGCATACCCTACAAACAGGATCACTATTGGTTATCCTGAGTGTTACCGAATATTTCCTGAAGTGTGTGTGTGTCCAATAAGTAACGCCATAACTAGTTTTAACTGGCCTCTAATCCTGTCAGCATTTACAATGCCAGTCCTTGGACCATTTACTTATAGTATTGTAGGCCAAAGGTTTAGATATTGGCTGAAGGGAATTTTTGCACCCTTCTTGGCCAGTTCATCTGCAAACTCCACCACTAAAACCACTGTGAATTTACTAAAAAACTATTAAATCTGTATTATTAAATCAAATAACTATGAAGTCGGCAACAGTATTTTAACTTTAATGCCTGAAGTATTCCATGGTCCATAGGCTGGCAAACGGCTGTAACATTTGGCGGCAAGAACACAGCTTTGATGTCTTTGTCTTTCAATTCGTCAGTGATCGGATGTGTTGAGGCATTGTCTAACAACAAAATGGCTTTTCTTGGTCAATTGTTTGCAGCTAGATGTTTTTCTACTGAAGGGACAAATTCACTGAAAAACCAGGTCTTAAAAATTGCAGAATTCATCCACGCTTTTTGTTGGTTTGTATACCAAAGAGGCAACTCATCTTTTTTTTTCATTTTTTTTTTAAGCTCTGGGTTGTTTTGATTTTCCAATCAATGTCAATCTAAGCTTATGGTTGCCGGTCACATTGCTACAAGTCAACACCGTAACTCAGTCGCGCGGAAACTTCCACTGCCTGTGAATCATTACAAAATACGTCATTCATGCAATGCAGAAGATCGCGTGAAAATTGATGGTGCTAAAGCAGCAAATTGTTATAAAAAATTTTACCGTCCGGTCCGGATTTTCGTGATCCGAATTTATGAGAGTCTACTGTACTAAATTGTGAGCTCCATTTCAGAAATAAAGCAAAGCTAATTGACTATTTTTATGTTGAAACATTTTTAATATTGTACGAAGTTCTGGATAACATTGAGATATTCCAACAAAATTAAGTAATATCATCAAAAATTTGTTTTTAAAATGTTGACCTAGGATTTACATGTGCGGATTAGTAGTCATTTTTATATTTATTGCCATAGCAACTATTTCCATAAAAAACATAAAACCGCTGATTGGGTTCATCAGCATCAACAATTAAATTATTCTGATAATTTTAGTCTATGTCTAGCAGAGATGAATATAAATAATTGGGAACAATATTTAAAACAAAGTATTGGCCTAAAATATGCATAAAACAGCTCATTAGGTTCATCAGCTTTGATTGTTTCTGACAATTTCAGGTTAGGCTTAATATGAATAAATTTGGAACAGTATTTGAAACAAAGTTTTGGTCTAAACTGTAACAAATAAAACAGCTTGTTAGGTTCATAAACTTCAATAATTGAAGAGAATTTTAGGTTAGGCCTAGCTGAGACTAATATGAATAATTTGGTAGTGTTTGAAATAAAGGTTTAGCCTAAAATATGATTAATTTGATTTAATAAAGGAATTAAGTCCAAACCTAAAGGAAGCATAACATGTCTGAGACTGAAAAACTCAATATTTAATCAAAAAGGCAGTTATATATATAATCACCATGTTCTTAAATTAAAATTGTGCCTGTTAAACACTTCCCTAGTATTTGTATACTAGGGCTTACCAAGGACCACTTTCCAAGATAAGCCTGTTTCTCCTATCCATACAAATCTAACCTATTAGTTAGGGTTTTGTTAGGATTTAAAATTTAAAGTTAAGTTGTAATATAAGAGCTAAATATTCTAAGTCCACTTGATAAACACAAGAGCATAAACAATCGTTGTGACAGAATATAAAAAGTTAGGTAATGCTTGGTTTGCAACCTTCCAACACGTCACGAACAACTGAGGAGTATAAACTCCTAGTAAAATTATAAACAAAAGTAATCACAGAAATAACCTATAAAAGTATTCTGATAAACACATATTCACTTATCTTTCAAAAACTGTAAAAATATACCAACAAAATGGCAAAACAATTTTTACACATAAGTTAAACACAGCGATTCACTTTTATCTTTCCAAATTACAACAATAATATTAAAAAACATGAAAAAAATTATACGTAAGTTAAACACAACTATTCACTTGTGTATCTTTCCAAATTACAACAATAATATTATTAAAACATGAGAAAAATACTCCAAAACACTGTAAAATAAAGATAAAACCTTCTTGATTAGCAACTTACAGCTGAGGCTGAGACAGCTGATTAGCAATGAAACACTTTGTTTCAGAGTTTATTTCAAACTAATAAAATACACTGGGTTCATGCAGATTAATAGTAATGATTAAATTAGATTTTCTACACGTTCTTTCTATTTTAGGTTCTTGAAATAGTCTAAAATATATTATAGCTATAGCCGGTTGAGATTATTAGCTTGCAGAATACTGATATGCGAGCAGTGCTCAGAAGTCCGCAAATTCAGCGGGTAAATTCTCTGCTCGAAAACCACATTGATGAATCAAATAACACAACGACCGAATAATTATTAAGCCCTTGATTTTTCGAGCCTATCAATTGTTCAAGCCCAACTTGATTCTTCGAGCTTGACACGATTTTCCAAACCTAGTTCAATTTTACAAACTCTGCACGGTTTTCCAATCAGGTCTTGCTTTTACAAGCCTGGTTTGACTTCCGAATAAGACGCAAACTGATGAAATAATATTAGAACAAACACGATAAAACGTGAACTATTATATAAGAAAAATAGTCAAAATTGATATCGGAAATGAATCTGAACACACATATATGATACAGTAGAACCCCTCAAACTCGACACAATGTGGACTTTAAGCTTGTCGAGTTTGGGGGTTGTCGCGTTTTAGGGAACTTTGGTATTTAATGGTTAGGCTTGCAACAAATACTTTAAATAACTGTACATTTATTGATTATCAATGATTACACGTTTATTGTAAAAAAGTCCCTGCCTGACAACAACAAAAATAGTGTGTTTTAATCACACATTAAAATGAAATTTATTGATGTGTCAAATGAGATTTTAAAAGTATTGGCCTTGTACAATAGGCTCAGTAAACTAAAAAGACCTACTCTAATATTCTGTAATAAAATTTACAGTAAAGTCTACAGTAAAAAAACACGGAAATAACACTATTCTTGGAAATAACACGGTCCAAAATAAATGCTATAAATTGAACTGCTGATCACATATAATTAAGAGTCGGGTCATTTTTTTCATCTGATTAAGACCTTTATTACAAAACTTGAATCATAGTTCTACGACACTCCGTTGAATTGATATGACAAAAGACTTGCCGCTTACTTTAATGGAATCGGTGCTAATGACCGGTAGCATCCAGGTGGTTAGGCATTTGGGTTCACAACAATATGAATGTTTTGACAACACATGATTGGGGCTGTCCCGGTCTACCTGGACCCTTTATCTTTAACTTTGGCCTCTACTATACAGTAGGATTAGAAAGTGGCTAGACAAAGGAGCAACCCTTACAGCCGTATAAACAGAAGTGACAAGCCTCAACCTCCCGGCATCTGGCAGGCGCACATGGCGTAAAACAATGCAGTGAATGACCTTGGAAATCCCATGCTCCTGGTCACTGGCCCTGTCGAGTTTGACGGAATGTCGAGTTTGAGGGGGTCGAGTTTGAGGGGTTCTACTGTATTTATCTTTAGTCGTCCTTCTCATGTGAGAAAAACAAGTATTTATTAACATGTGTTGTGAGTTATTAAAATTACTTCTTAGTATGTGCATCCAATGTCACAGGGCTCCAACAATACGATTCATCTCATAAATCCCGCAGACGCCACCAGCAGAAACTTACTCTTTATATTGATGAAATACAGGCTGGCTCTTCATGGTTTTCTTAGCAGTTTCTTGAAGTTAGAGCGATGTGGGTTCAGGGTGTGTGCAATCCAGTAGTATATGCTATAATGTCTCCAGTTCCCTTGAACATTTCTTACACTTGGTGATTAAGACAACTTGAATCGATATAATTGTTCTTCCGTCAGTATGTGGGTCATCCTTGCTCGAGCAGCAAAGGTTTGTTGTTTCGTGGGGAGGCCATCATACAGATCTAGGTTGTTCTGATCTGGCTTTAGTTTATACAATTTCCTCCCCTTTGGACAGTTTTCCAGGTGTCTATCCGTTCACCTCTATATGTCATCTCGATCTGTTCAAAGTAAGTGTTTATGGTCAATGAGTTATAAGAGGAAATTACAGAAGAAAGGAACTAAACTGCCTGCCTTAGTGGTACCCTCACTTGTCCGATTCAAATGTGACAACTAAATGTCACCACATATCTCTTAGAAGACAAAATTTTTCCGTTTTACGACAACAGCTAAGTAAATAAATCCGATTTCAAAATTATAACTCGTACAAAAATTAAATTTATATGTATGTTAAATTTCAAGAAAACTGAGAAATGTATAATTCGCATCATTTATCCAGTAGTACATGTTATTAATTAATATTGTCAAATTGGTTACTGTGCGGGGCCTTTTATAAAACCTTAAAAATAAATACCACAGGCGTGTATTAAATAATAGAACCTTACATTATTGTTAGAAGGGGCGCAATAAAAAAGAAAAAAAAGTGTTATCATCCCGAAAGTGAATAACTCAGGTAAATCAGTGATGGCAGGTGAGAGGCGAGAGGAGATAGTAATTAAAAATAGAAAATGAATATTATTAACTGATTCTACGCAAAGAATACAAACATTAAATAGAAGTGTTACTTAAGAAAAAAAGATAGAATTATTAAGTTATACTTGTAAGTTGTAGGATTTTTATTTCATTACAAACTAATCAGTCTGGTTAAAAAAAAAAAATGTGCCTTAGTATGGACAGAAAAAATCATAATTTTTGTGTGAAAATGTTAAAATACCAAGTGTGAATTGTGGGGTATTATTTTGTACGAAATATATATACATAACAAATAATTCAAAATATCGTTTAAGAGTAAAATTATCAAATGAGAATAATATTGGGAAGTTTGCTACATAATGAACAAAATCATTCTGAAAATACTTTGATTGAAAGTCACGCTACTAAATGTGAATAGTGTGGTTTTGTTGTAGAAAAGTGTCTATTGTCTCGTTATATAATCCATAAGAAAGGTGAAATAAGCACAAAGTTGGTTGTATAATGGTTGAAATATTGAAATTCAGCTCTGTAAATAAACATGAAGATCACTTCATACCATATATTTCAAACCCCGACCTCACCCAAAATAGCCATGATCAAAGAAATCCATCACATAGCCCATTTCAATCATTTAGTAATAAAATAAAGTGCAGTGAAGTTAAAGTGAATTTAAATAAGAAAAGAAGAATAAACAAGAAAAAAGGTTTAAGCAGGCAGAGGAGCCACAACAATTAACAATCACTTGGACTCGGGACACCATTAAAGACAGTTTAATATAATTTTGTGCTCAATACATTTCAATAAATTAGTGTATTCATGAATAAATAACCTGAGATTTAAAGTAAAAAAGAAAACACTTAAGTATATGGTAATTATAGAAAGAAAAAAACAATTGGATAATGAAAGATTTCATGTTGAAATTATAATCAAAATCTTTGGAATAAAATTAGATTATCCACTCTCACATATTTTCTTAATAATTACATATTTTATTACAGACTAATAATTATGAATTTTTAATTAAGATTTTTCAGTTCGAGTCAAATAAAATAAAAATGGGTCATGTAAAAGAAAAATCTATGGGTTTCATAAATAATAGTAATAAAATTCACGAATATGTGAAATTACCAAGTACAATTTTTTATAGATACAAAAATACAATATCAGAATTAACAACAAAAAATATTATCTATTAGTTTAATTATTGATTTAGAAATGTAGGAAATAACTTTATATGAAAGAGAAATGTATAATGTCAGAATTAACAAAAAAATAACCACAAACAGTAAAATTATGCGGGATGTGTGCTTTTATATGTGAGTGTGTTATCTAAAAAAGGATAGGATGGAAGATGTTCCATCACCTCAAGTCATTGTGACATAAATCACAATCTAAGCCTAGTAGAAATGAGGTGGTAGAACTAGTATGCCTTAAAAAAGTTTAAAGTACTGAGTGTGAATTATGGAAAATTATTTTATACAAATATGTACATTCTTTTAAGCACAATTTTATACCATTTCTAGTTTTGTCACCTAGCAGACTAAACATTGCAATCAAGGCAAGAACTTAACTAATATTGATTACACTTCGCATTTTCATAAACTTCGTGAAACATTTTGTAAATAGTGTTTTTATTTTTTTAAATACCTTCTTTATAACTCTAATTTTAAATGTAGCCCTTTCAGAATTTTGTTTATTAATAAATTTATTTGATTTTGAATTTTTAAACAGATAGTTGCCAAAATGTTACATTCCAATGCTAATTATTGGAATTGATAGTGTTTTGTAATTACCTAAATGACAGAATTGGTTCAGAAAATGGACCAATGTCTTCTTTCATTAAGACGAACAATATATTTAGTTATTTTTAATTGTTTAAATTTCTGGCTCTTTTTTTACCTCATCATGTTTTTTATTTAATACTCAAAAGCTCCCAGTCTGCAGATAAATTAAAAAACCTCCCTTATTTTAACTTTTAATTAATTTAGACAAAGGCGTGCTACAGGTATTATTCAGTTTACTCAAAAGAAATTAATAAATATAATCACATGCAGCCTTATATAATTTAGAAATTAATTAAATCTTTAATTTTTCATAATTTTAAATGTAGATTCAAATTTAAAATTGAACTTTACCTATTTTCTGATTAATACTCAACTGCCTCCCTTTTCACACGCACATAAATATAAATACTAGACATTTTTATTTGTATTCAAATCCACTAAATAATATTTGTACACACTGATTCACTGTAAAAAGCTTGTGGTTAAAAGTGAATCCTTAAACTTACTTTGGTTTCTCTAACCCTTTTTTACAATATTTATATGAATCTCAGACATCAAAACTTTGTTTTTTCGGAAATAAAAGCCAAAGATATGTTATTTTACTTGCATGACTGGGGTTAATATTCAGGTGAAGGTTTGATGCTGTCGTGCTTTCAGGTGGATGAAGAGGGAAATACGGTTGAGGAAGCCAATTCATTGAATGACACTTATTAACACTTCAGGTAAATAATGAAACAATTACAGGACTTGTGGTGAATGTTAAACCCTCTTCTCATAATCTGTCAAATCCAGTGTAGCCTTCTTTTTGAATTTGGTTTCATAAATTCATAGTAGTTAGAATTACTTGTTAATTTGAACCAACAAACACACTTGATCAGAATGACTTCTTTCAACGTTGTATTTGAAAATAATTTCAAGCTGATTATTCGTATAGATACAGATACTCATTTTTAACTCTGAGCCTCAGACATGTTCTTTTTCATTCTTGTATTTTGATGAAGTTTTATTTACAATTATGTAAATTATATTCATATTTCGGCTTTTTTGTGAAATACTTATGTCGACAAGAAGTTCTAAGTTAACAGTTGGAGATAGTATGTTTCTGTAATATTTTTGTGCAGATTGTACTTTTAGTTTTTTAAAGCACTTCAACTCTTCTGAAAACACTTAAAAAATTTTTTTTTTTATAATTTTATCAACTGCAAAATTCATAATAATGTGTTTTCCTCTCTTTTATAATATTTGTTATGAAAATAGTATAATATATTATTCATTGTATTAATACTTACCAAGTATTTTGCACAAACTGTCCAAATAACAAATTCAGTGGGTACAAGGTCATAGTAACAGGCAAAATGAGCGTTGTTCTATCCTTTTGCTGATATCACTCATTAACTGGTGCATCACAAGACCAGAGCATGCAAAAAATCTTACTTTGTAGTGATTGATCAAAACAGGCTTAAATTTACAATTTGTATGTAATCTATAAATAGATTTTGCTTACTTGAAACTATTTGTTCAACTTTCATAGGGGTAATAAATTAATAGGTAGGGTATTATAACAGACTGCTGTACTTTACATTATAAAGGCCTAAATACACAACTTGATGAACACATAACATATTCTTTAACATAACATCAACAAGCTCATTTAAAAAGTAACATAATTCTGAAAGTATATTTCTCGTAGAATGTTTTACTAACCTGCACAGGTAACTCTAGAATATTGAAATATTTTCTTATATTTTGTAATTAATCTTTAAGTTTAATTGTAATAAAAAAATAAATAAATTTAAAAAATAGTTCATAGGCATTCACTGTATTGAATAGACATAGTTACTAAACAAAAATATTTAAAAACATATTTTCAAAATAAGTTCATGGTCATGCTAAAGAGATGGTCATGTGTTTTTTTCTATGTTGGGTATCACATAAGACATGAGTACAAACACTTAACCTGATTTTCTTTCACTTGAGAATAACAGCAGTTTTAGTTTTTAAAACCGTCCAAATTTTAATAAAATAAAATACATGTTTACTTTTTTATTTATATAAATAATGTATTAAGATTAGTTATATTTAGGTTATTAATTATTCATAACAAGGCACAGTTCTGTGACAAAATATCACATACAAATGTGGATCTTGAATGTCAAGATGAAAGAATACCTACTACTGTTGCGAGCTGACAGGAAAAGTAGTGAAGGGGAAGAGGAAAAGGAAGGGAAGGTAGTCCATGGTAATATTTGTAGTAGGCATACTAAAGATATCGCCTATTTCCGAGAAATGAATGTAGCTGCTTCCGCTTGTTGACTCTTGTTAATGTCAGTCTGGTGCTTCACATAGAATTGTGAAATTTTACTAAACAGTGAAAGGTACACGTTATGTTTGTTATTCTTGTTTTTATTTCATGTAGTTTTGTTTCTGTGATTTAAATATGGCATCTGATAAAAAGCAAGGTAAAACTATACACACTGTATGAGATCTGGTCTCTTTATAAATGGTATGGTATAGAGAAATGGTGTAGTATTTATTCTCTTTTAGAATGGTATGGGCACTTGTTGGAATATTAGTTATAGTTTTCAAGGAAGTTTCATAGTAAAACGTAATCCTTATCAATATGCAGACTGCCAAAAAAAAAAAATAAAAATAAATAAAATAAAATAAATTAACTCACAATTTTACTGCTTTTTAGCTCTCCTGACAACCGTTGAAATAGTTCATTATTTTAAAACAAAATTTATTTTAAAAAGTACAAATAATGTCCATCCAACTTGTATCTGTTATAATAGTTGAAACATTCCATAATTTTACAAAATTATAAAAATCAATTTATATTTACAAACATAATGAAATGTAATATCGCGGAGATAACAGACCGGGAAGACGGAAGGCACGCCTACCATACGTCAGACAACCGAGGCGGAGCGAATGACGTCACGGAAGATAACACGATCTCATTGGCTAGGTCAAAAGATGTCGATTTTCAAACTTATTGAAAGTATTTAATGTAAAAATTTTAGAAATAAGATTTAGTTATAAGGAATATAGAGAAATAATTATATTACATGATCGTACAAAATTAAAATTAAAATTATTATAATATAAAAATCTTTACATATCTTCCGGATTAAATAAAAAACCTATAAAATTATAATAACGAATTAGTTTCATACCGTGTATTAAGGTAAGTGAACCCCCATACGCCATCTTATAAAATTTTGGAACAGAAGCTAAGCAATAAGAAAGCGTCCTTTGACCAGTCCAATATTGAATACCGAAGACGATACATGTGTACAGCGATGGACTACAAATTTTGAATTTTAATTATGAAAAGTGAAAGAAAGTGTATTTTTTTTGTGTTTGACGAGGAGATATAAGTGCTAAGAATACCAGGACTAAATTCGACAAATTGGTGAGATCTCCCCAAAATATTTCGAACTTTCTAAATTCCAAATCAAATTTTGAAATTTATATTTCTCAATCAAAATTTAATTTAATATTAATTGAGAATTTCGATGAATACGATCAGGAGACTGGATAAGGCCGGCACGTCCCTGAGATAACAATACCCTGAGATTGTTATGTATATATAAAAAGAAAAGACAATATAATTTTCACTCTTGCTCTTATCAAACCATTATATTTCGATTAATATTTAACTCATATTTTGTTTCTAATTCTTGATCTTTTGCTTGTAGTTTTTTTTTTTGATATAATAAAGTTTAATTTGATTGTTTACTTTGTAAACCCATGTGTGTGTTCATTTACCATTGAGAGTACAATGCATAATTAAATATAAATCTAGATTATACATTGTATAGTGAAGTCTAATTAAAAGTTTATACCGTAATGGAAGAAATTTATTAACAGCAAAATTCCTCTATAGTTTTATGCAAAAAATACTAACTTTTAAATAAACTGGTGTCACTAGCTGGAACTACCCTAATTTTATTTTAAATGTTGCAGCAAAAAATTCTACCTTTGAAAATACCAATTTTATTGAAAATATGTTAAAAATCTTTTAAAGCTTTTAATAATACCTTTTATTTGGTTTTTCTTATATTACTTTTAGATAAAATGCCCTTCTAGCATAAAAAATTAATAGCCAAGTTACTTCCAAAAAACACATTTTACAAAAATGGATATTGTTAACTTACACGCTTTTATTACTTTATTATATAAAAAGTTCAGAATATACTTTTTTTTATGTTTTGCTTAAAATTTAAATGCTAAACTTTTTTATTAAATATATTATGTTTTTTAATAATTTATAATAATTATATTATGATCAATTAAAATAAAAAAGTCAAACACTATGGAACTTTGATTCTTCATGGTTTTTCTTTAAGATGCTGGATATATTATTTATCTTTATAAGAACAATGAAAATCCATTTATTTCATACAACTTACTTCTTATAATGTGAGTGCACCTACACGTAATGCAGATTTCATGATACATCCTGTACATTTTCTCAGCAGCGATTTGGTTGTGCATCTTGAGTAGTAGGGAACCAAATTACCCAGATTTATAAAATCCTTCAGTTTATCTCTGTAGCAAGTGTCATCTATCACAGTGCAGATAAAAACAGTCTCTTCTACAAAATGGATTATCTGCTGTCCTAAAGAGATGAAGGTGATGAGATGTCCCAATCTAGCTATGGCACCATACATCTGTTGAGGCCTTTATACAATACTAGGTCATTTGGCTCTTTCTGAATTTTAAATAGTGCTCCATCAGTACCATCTTCAATTCAAGATTTAGTCCATTCCTATTTTTCTGCTCTAGATCTTTTGGAGCAAATATCAATAAAAATAGTATTCGGTGTGTATTATTAATGTCGGGTTTGTGATCAAGTTCGTTTCTCACAACTTCATTATGATCTGGTATCCACTGAGAAGTAATTTCCTTGCTTGTGTTCTACAGAGCTATCTGAATTTAAATAATGTAATATGAGTGTGAGGAAGATTTGTATTGTGCCAGTGCCCATAAGCTTTGGAGTCTGTAATGATACAAAAATTTTCTGCTGGATCTTTGCAATTCTGTGAATATGGCCAACAGTTCAGACTCCATGCTGGATGTAACAGGTAATGTCACATGATACTTCCAGGTTCAACTCAAGGAAAAAGACACTCGAGCTGGAACCTTGATTGGTGTCAAGATCCAAGGATCCATTGGTGTAAACTTGTAGACTGTCATTATAGTATCTGTTCACTCTCCAATGTGACTTGCTTTAGATACAATGTACTATCTTCCTTTGTTGCTTTACTATTAATTTCTGTGTTTATGTTGGGTGCAATCCATGACCAGGGTTGCATTTTGGGTTGACTGGTAGAATGGTTTGTCCAACATGATCGCCATATTTATCCACATGTACTCTGGTTCATCCCAAGTTGATTAGATGATGTGTTTTTCTCCACTGTGGTGTTCTTTATATGTTTTACCTATGTTCTATGTTTGATGTGTGTCATTATCAGTGTTTAGTTCAATTTGCATGGCATTGGAGGTGTGGTTCTAGGACTCGTCAATTAGATCCGTAGCACTGAGTTAGTTCTGTTGGGTATCAAGTTTTCTTAAATAAGTCAGTACTGCACTTCCCCAAACCTCCTATCCATAGATAATTTTTGGAAGATATAGTTGTCCTAACATTAATTGTATCTGCTCTTCATGTCCTATTTGCCACACCCTTTAGAAAATGAATTCTTTTCATAATCCCAGCATGTATCAAGAAAATGTGAACTTTGCAGAGCAGCTTCTCATCCAGCGTTATTCCCAGGATTTTAGGTGTGCTGTTGTAATTCAATTTTTCTCTTGTAATAACTATTTTTGAACAAAAATTTCTGTGTTTTATATCACCTAGTAAAGATTGACTTAGCAGGTTATCCAGCGACTGGGGATTCTTGGGAATTGTATGGGAATTTAATATGTACAGGGGGAAAGTAGGAATTGTACAGGGATTTTGAAACTGTCCTTGTAAGACATTTTTTTTTTTTTTTTTTTTTGCTTTTTTTGTTAAATTATATGAAAGATTACTAATTTTAAAATCAATCGTAATCATTATTATTGATGTTATAACACTGATTGGTGCCCTCCCTTTTTTTTGTTATGTCTGTGTCTGATTGAAAGACGGAAATGTGTCTTAGATTGTGTCGACAGATATTATTGTTATTATGAATAGAAGAAGCGGGTTTTACCCCCCTAGACGCTTCAGATTATAAGGTTTTTTTATGTACTTCTTATTCCTGACTAGCTTATTTCTATGTCCTTTGTTAAGGATAGGATTTTCCTAGCCAGGTTGTTTGTTGTTTTAAAGGGATTCCTAATTGAACACGGAAATCCTGCCCATTTTGTTATGACTTTCCAAAGATTAGGCACATCTTGATAAATTGTGTTGTACTAAGAGGTGTAGGTAGGACATTTTTTGTTCTATTCGGGCAAGTTGGAGGGGAGGGAATAACCCTGAGATCACCTTATTTAATGTCTTTGGTAAAATTTAAAATATTTAGATTTGATAGTTGTAAGGCCCATATCCCTGTATGGGATAGACCTCTTTGATGTCTATTAAGTTCCATAACAATTTTATCATAGTTTATATCTTTGTTAATCTGTTACAGAACTTCTTTACAGCCTGTAATATGATATATGTGGTTGTTTGTATTTTATCAATGTGTACAGTCGCTAACTAATTTTAGAGTTGTTAATTTTCTTCAGATTTTGTTATTGCTTTTGGTTTTGTTATTCATGTTTAGGAGCATATTATGGCTTTAATTTTGTGAAGGCAATGGTATTTCATCATAAAACAAAACAAAAAATTCAATTATGTTATTGACTGTGAAACCTAGTCAACTGAACCCGTTTTAATGTGACTATCACTATTCAGTGACTCTTAAAGTAGTCTGGTGAATTAAAAACTATATTTGAATTATAATTTTGTTCTACTAAAATATTCACATTTTAAATAAATTAACATTAGTTTTGATTTCAGTACGATTGTACCATCAAAAAAACATTAAAATTACATAATTTTAAACTCCCTTTTTTAGTTTTTACAGATTTTTATAAAAATTTATTTTAAAATAGCATCAGTTTATTTATCTTTGAAAGAAGTTAAGAATTTGCAAACAATTCAATTATTGCATTGAATGATTGCACTCCAATCTTCATAAGAAAAGTATATGAATAAAACCATAGTGGTTTATTATTATAACTTATGTTTTTGTTAGGACTTACATAAAATATATTGAGTGAGTATCTACAATCCTATTCCATTCCTCGCATCATCTTAAATATCTCGTTAGTTGACTAGTTTTAAATTAATTTCTTTATCAAAACACTCTTTGTATAGAAGAAGATATCTAGGATTTTTTTTGTGTAAACAAATTAATATGAAGCAAATCAACTAAAAAGATATCCCTTCTCTGGGAGTTATACCAGATATAACGGGTGTTTCAAAAAGGACACAACCTGAATTTTAAGAAGGTATAAGTTACGCATAGGTAATTTTTTTCTTCCCCAATTTTCAGTGGGCAAACTGTTCTTATTGTTGACTCGTCACTTGTTATTGTAATGCACTAGTGGTATTCCAATATGCATTTGTCTTTGTAAGTGTGTGTATATTTTCAACTGTGTCTTTTTCCAAGGATGAACATGTGTTTATTACTGAGACTTATTGTGCATATAAATCTTACAAACAAGTAAAAGACAAGTTCCAGTTACAATTTGCCAATTCTTCAGTACCTAATTAATCAATAATATCGAGTATGATTAATAAATTTCATGAGACAAGCAGTATATATGATCGGAAAAGCACAGGTCGACCATCACTGTTAATAGTGGAAGATCTGGACGATGTGAAAGAACGTTTTAATTGCTCATCCAGTAAATCACTTAGAAAGTTATCTTCACAGGCTGAAATTTCACTATTTACCACTTTCAGGGCTACTAAAAAAATTAAAACTGCTTACCGCATTGGTGTCGATCATGAGCTAGAAGTATTGTCGTTGTTAATGACAAGGGTATTGAAATATTGGATCATGTTTTTTTTAGTATGGTTTTACTTGAAAGCATGGTTTTACTTGGATGGTTACATTAACAACCAAAACTGCTGAATATGGAGCTCTGAAAGTCCTCACTCATTTCACGAATGACCACTACACTCACGTAACATTAGTGTTTGGTGTGCGATCTCCTAGCGTCTTGTTTATAAGGCCTTTATTTTTTGACAAATCTATAGATGGTGTCGTTTATCTCAACGAACACTTTAATTGAACAATTTATAGCCTTGTTAGATTTACACGAACGATATTGCTGGTTCCAACAGGATAACACAACGTGTCATACTTCTAATGAAACGCTGGATATGTTACGGGAATTATTTGGCCATCCTGTGATATCAAAAGGATTGTGGGCTCCAAGATCCCCAGATCTTACTCCTGCAGACTTTTTCCTTTAGGGGGTATTTAAAAGTAAAGTTTTTGAAAACAATCCTCATACAATTGAAAAATTGAATGATAGCATTGATAGTGAGATTTCAAACATTACTTAGCAAACACTATGAAAAGTGGCTGCAAATGTTATGAAACATCTCCGAACCTGCATTGCAAACGGAGGAAATCATTTTGAACATTTATTATAAAAGAGTTAATCTAATTTGAATATTGTATAATTATGTAATATTATTTTAATTTGTTAAAGTAATAAATCACATCTGCACAAATAGGGTTCAGTCCTTTTTGAAACACCCTGTGTTTGCACTGAGTAATCTATGGTCTACGTATATATACTATTTGTGCATTGTATGCTTTTAGAGTACAAACTTTTACTCCAAAAAAATTTGTGGAGTATAAACTTGTTTTCAGTTTTTTACTACGTGTTTTTAATAGCATGTCAATTTTTTTTTAAACAAACAATGAAGTTGTAAATTTTTTTACATATAGAATACTTTAGATGTGGTTAGGTGACGAACTGTTAAAATGTTATCAATCCAGTATTCAATCTACGTTTTAACGTTATACTATACAGTAAAAATAGGTTCAACTGAGATAACACTTCTATTACCATTTTATTGAATATTGAACCGACAATATGATTAGGTTATGACAGTTATATCTGCATAAAGTTTTGTTTAAGTAATATTAAATTGTTGCTACCATAAATGGGTTAAGATGATGAAATGCTAGGAAAGCAGGAGATTGTACGCAATTTGCTCTAAGCAATATATTTTAATATTGTCTACAATAAATATTAATCATCCTTCCCTCCTTCTACTTTAATTTTAAGCCATTAAGAACAAGGTAACTAGACTGATTTCTAATTTCTCTTATTATTCTCAACTTACCAGAATGAAGTAATGCAACATTATAGTGACATCTTCACTTGAAATACTTGTGTAATGTTCAATTATCAAATAAAAGAAAACAATTTTCCACAATAAACACATTTGTTCAAAGAACACATTTCATTAAGTCGTCATTCTCAGTACATATAACACTGAGCAATGATGACTTAACCTTGAACAAATAAAGTGTTTATGGAAATTTTATTTCATTTCATGAAAGTCCCTTATTTTTTATCCAAAATATTATAAATAATTATCGCGTGAAAATGAGTATTAGACCATGATATATGTTTTGGTTTATATTTTGATTATTAGATTTAAATTGTTATGGAGTAAAAAGAATAAATCATTTGTAAGAAGTTTTCTTTTTAAACTTGGATAATTATATTTTAATGACAAATAAATAAGTAAAAATGTGTCTTGAATTATACAGTGTCCCAGGAGGAAACCGACATACTTTGATGGTGTATTTCTTGAACCAAAATAATGATAAACATAGATCCTGAAATACATCATTTCCAGACAATCCGCCAGTATGTTTTTTTAAATTTTTTTATGTTGTAACTGGAAGTAGATAACATATTTGGTTTAAATTTGGCATATACATTTACAGTAGAACCCCTCTAATCCGCCCTCGGGTGGTCCGTTACTCCGGTTAATCCGACCGTGCTTGTGCTCGAGCTCGCGATATTGTGCTGATTTGTCGATGGCTCACGGCCCGTCTGGCGCCATTCTTTCTGGTTTGTTATCGATTTCCCGCTTCAGTGCTGTGTCATCTCTCGTGTTGTTTCTATTGATTTGCTATAGTACTTGCAAAGTTTATATATATATATATATAGACTTTATTATATAGACTTTTAAAAGTTTATATATCACTTATTTCACTTTTTAAAAATCTCTTTATATAATATGTAATAAATATTGACTTTTTTCGGATAATCCGACCTTTTTTGCGTTCCGACCATGCCCCCAGTCCCGAAGGTGACAGATTAGAGGGGTTCTACTGTATGTAAGTTTTTACAAGTGTGCCAAATACAAAATCTTCATTTTCTAAGGTTTCAAAATGGCAGTTGTTAAAAATATTTAATTTTGCATAATTCGAAAACCATTAACTTTACATATAAAAAATTCAAGGAACAAAATATTTTCCTTTTTTAACTATACACAAAATGGTTTTTTAAATTTTTTATTTAGCTTAAAGGATAATCGACTATCAATAAATTACCAAAAATATAATTTCATGTTTGTTGTCACAAGATCAACTTAATACCAAATTTTTATGGAAAACCTAAAGTTCACAGCAATGTAAGCCTATTGTTCAGAAATAGATTTTGATTTGTAATCATAAAACATGTGTTCAACAATTAATATATAAAACTGTAAAACCTAATAGGTATGTAATTACAATATTTAACATAACTAATCTCATTAACTGGGATTTGTGTTCATGTGTGCTTTTTGTTCATTTTTTTTTTTTTTTTTTAAATAAGTTTGTAATGTGATTTTCAAATCAAGAATATGGAGATATTCTTTTCTTTTACAGTTTTAGTAATGGAAATAGCCGGGCTGCAAAACGTAAATATGGGGAAAAAAGTTTTTAAAAAATCTAAGACTCATTATTATTTTCCTTTGATTTCAATACCTTAAGGATAAATGGGTTTTTTTCCAAGTGTTGTTTGTTCCATTCAACATACTGTAGAACAGCCTGTTCCTAGTAACAAGAAAATATCATTCAAATGATACTGTGTTAAACTCAGCATAAGACTAATTTAAAATCGAACAGGAATATCTCGTACACTGGAGAAAGAACACTGAAGAAAGAACATTTGTATACTTATAGTTTGCAAACTGTACAAAATCTCCAACCCAGTTACAGTGAGTTCATATAAATTTTTGTCAATGGGTACAAAATACTAAATTTGAAGAATAGTCACAGGTAGTTGTCAAGTGAAAATCCAAATGCTATAAAAGAGTCAAGTTTTCAACGCCGGTTTTCGTTAAATTTATGGTATAATTGGGGACCATTTATTTAAATCACCTTTATGGAATTGTGTACAAAGATTTTTTACAAAATCAGTTCTACTAAAAGATGTACTTAAAAAAAAACAGCAAATGTTATCCCATCATGACTGTGCACCACCTCATTATTATTTACAAGAAGTTAGGGCAGCAATTAAACATAAGTTCTTCATTTATTTGGGTTGTTTGAGGTGGAGCAATTAATTGACCCCATTAGTCCCCCCGATTTAAGTCCTCTAGTCTATTACCTTTAGAGCCATTTTAGGTAAAGATTGGATTTTTTTAATTTACCTATTAATTTTAAAGAATTAAATTAATTAGGTGAATTAAATTTCTTTGAAAGTTAATTACAAAGATGAATTAATTAACAGAATTTTAAATACATTTTTTAATATTTTAAGAACGACAGTGACACTGTTGTAAAAGCTTTGTTTGGTATTATACACCGCTCTAGATTATGCATAAATTATCGACAACATTTTGAACAATATCTTTATGCTATAAAAATTAAACTGAAATATTATTACTCTTCAATATGTCGTTTTTTATTTGAATTTCTAACAATATGACGCCATATTTACACAAATTTTCTCAGAATTAAATTCTCTAAAAGTTATATTCTGTACAATATAATACTACTCTGTGGTATATTAAATATTTTTTTTACTAGAATTCAAAAAAATATTTTCCATTTTTTATTGATTTATTATCCTAGCTAAATAAACTATTTTGTAAAGTCATCAGTTTTCGAGTTATACAACATTAAGTATTTTTAACAACCTCCATTTTGAAACTACAAAATAAAGTTTTTGTTTTTTATACAATAAAAAGTTACATAATAAATGCTTATACTAAATTCAAACTCTATATGTTATCCACTTCCAAAGTTGCAATGTTTTTTTTTTAAACACAAAATAGTGGATTGTCTGGAAACGAAGTGTTTCCTGACCTATGTTTATATGGACTATTGTCATTATTTTGGCACAAAGAATATACCTGTGAAGTATCTTGGTTTCCTCCCAGAGCACCCTATAGAAATATTTGTAATATAATCATTAATGCATTGATTTTATTTAGGATGGCTTTGCTCCGCCTGATGAATTGGATGGTGATGGAATTCAAAACCCTCAACTTGATGAAGAAGAGTATTGATCTGATAAGCTACCTTTAATTCTGTTAGCATATTATTTCAATTGACTTATTTGGATTTGTTTCCTTATTTATAATCAGCACAATGATTTGTAATGAAAGTTTATAATAGCTGTTCAAAACCATATATAGCTTTAGTAATAACAGCTTTGTTGTATAATAATTTGCAAAATCATTGAAGACTTTTAAATAATTTATAAAATGGTCCGGTGTGACGGAATATAAGAAGTCATTGTTACATTATTAAAAAATGATAAACATTCTACACTGAAATTTTGTGACTTTTAAAGCTTTCTTTTTTTTATCAAACTTTTTGTATTAAAATTTTTATTTTTATATCTATTGCCTTGATTGTGTGGACTTGTTATAAATGGTTATATGTAATTTAAAATTAGATTATGTTACTTATTTTCATTAAATAAAAACATTTATTTCAAATGATCTGTTTAGGGCTTAATTTAAAATTATTTGTTTGAATATGGTTACGGCATTCCTTCCTTTACATTTTCTTAACCTTTCTTTATAACACTTCATTCTTATCACAATAAAATACTTATTTATTTCTCTCTGTTTTTACATTTATTTATATTTATTTATACCTTTAGATTAATTGGTTTTGAGCCTAAATGTAAATGGTTGTTGAAATAATTTGTATACACCATTTAAAAAAAGTTTTAATAAATATTTAAAACTAGTTAGATACGCTGATGTTTTTCGATACCCTAGTAATGACCATTTTTGTAATAAAGAATGGGTGATAAATTGTTTACTTTGTTACCACAGATTTTTTTTTGTACACTTGAAACCTGTTATATATCATTGTTTTCCAATTTTGACTAACAATTTATAGATGGCGTGTGCACCATTTATTAAGTTAAAACTGATTTAATCAAACAACTCAATTTTAAAGTGAAATACAATTGAACTTGTTTACTTCTAAGCTTAAGGGAATTATAAAAAATCGAATTAGACTAGTTATTAGTTAGTTACTTAGTAAAACAAAATACAATTTTATTTCAATATAAATTTATTTTCCACTCTAACACATGATGTAATTTTTATATTGTCTACACCACAATATTTACAATTTTTTATTTTTTTAAGTTTGAATTTTTCATCTGTTTTGATGAGTTCAGTCTCTTTAACAAGTAGTGAATTCCTGAAGGACATTGATGACTTGAAAAAGTGAATCACTTACGTTGGTGTGACCCTCAACATACCTTCGTAGTTTATGCAGATGTTTCAGTACCTCATCCGATGTTGGAATGTACTCAAAAAGTTTGGTTCCTCGTCTGACAAGTTGTTTGTTGTAGTTGTCATAACATCAGCCGAAATTTTTGCATCTGTTCTTCATAAACTGTCACATTTACGAATTCTTTAAATGTAATTTCCTCATCTACCTTTTCCCAGTTGTCTGGTGCAAAACAATTTTTTTCCTGAATATTTTTGTTTTTGTCCACATTTTTCGAAAAGCCCTACTTTACGTAAGCAGTTTGCTAAGATTTTTTCTCTCTCACTTTCATGCACCGTGGCACATTAGTGCTGCTTGTAACACGTTCATTATGATTTTATTATTCTTGTCAAAGAATGACCCTGACAGAATATTCTCAACAAATAGAAGTCTGTAGAAGTGTTTTAGGTTTTTTATTATTCGCTGCTCAATTCTCTGCACAACAGACGTCATATTAGGAGGAAAGAAAATAACTCACATTTTTCATCAGTGGGAAAAATTGCAAGCAGTGGCAGTTGTCATGAACAACAAAGTGTTTCTATTTTTTTCTTTGTAGTATATTGGTTTTGTTTTGATATTTTTAAAATGCTGTGAATTTTGTGATTTTCCAATGAATAAATAATGAGAGCTTTTCAGTTCCATCTATATTAGCTTCAACTAGCAGTTATTCTATCTTTACTGAGCTTTCCTTTACTGCAAGGTTCATTCTTAAATGTTAATGTTTTATGTGGTGTACATATATAACACAACCCTGTCTCATCAACATTAAAAATGTCTTTAGCAGGCATTTCCTCGGTCATATTTGTTGCACATTACTTTTTAATCCACAATCCTACTCTTACCACACGGTTTTAAAACAAATGTAATTCCTCTCCTTAAACCAATCCAACCAACCTGTGCTGCCTTTAAAATCCACTTTGATTAAATGTACAGCAAATTCCTCAGCTTTAGCAAGAACAAGTCCACTTAAAGGGATTTTATTATCTCGTAATTATTTAAACCATTTAAGCATACATTTGTCAACATCAGGATTTCCTGATCTTCTTGCTCTGTTTTGGTCCTTTCCACTTATGTTTGACGCACTATTAATAATTTTTAAAATACTTAGATATCATATTCGGCGGAATTCTAAAATCAATGTAAACATGGTGAGAAAATCAGTTGAACCAAAAGTGAAACACTGGCTCACAATACTAACTTGTAAACAAAGTCACAAATTCAGCAACAGTGTAGAAAACAAATTGACAGGTCCCTGCGTGGGAGAAAAAGGTTCGATAATACAGTACAGCCTAGATGCGCACACCCCTACAACACTTGTCGACTGCAGTGAAATGTGGAGTGAAAAGACGGCAATTGGTAGCCTCGTACAGTATTTTTTCATTTTTGTCCATTCATATAATAGAGTCAATTTAAAGTAATGCTCATTGTTTAACAATGTTACTCTAGCTGTATGACAGGATGATTTTCATAACTAGTTTTGTTGATTTTAACTTCGAATTATCCAACAAACGTTTAATTTATAGACAATTGTTCACATGTATATAGTAATGTCCAATAGCGGATTTACACTTTTGTCGCCTATGGGCTATGCCAGATTTGCCACTCTTCCTCCTGACCCTCTTGTCTGAGTAAATTATACTGATAATTTACAACCTTCTTATAAATTACAATATTTGTTAGAATTTACTTATGGGGGGGGGGGAATATACATATATAGACCCATAATGATGCATTCCTTTCCTTAAGTACACATTCTAAAAAAAAAGTTGGTTTAAAAAAAATTAAACATCAAAGTTAATGGAAATATATATTGTACATAACAGTTGCAGAAGATATTTATAGAAAGTAAATACAGGTATAACCAAATGATAAATCATACTAATTCAAATAAAAAAGTGTCATGTTTACAATAATAATGGTTTTGCTCTTTGTCTTGTCACTCTGAATTGCCAACCAGTTTCATCGATCCATTACTTCTGTGGTTCACAAATAGTTTTTAACTTTTTTCATGACTGAAAACGACCTCTCAGCTGAGTAATTCGAAGTAAAGAATACTTTAACTGTAAAAGAAATAACACTCAGACAAGATCTCACTTCACATAAATAATCAAAATTCATTCTCTAATAACATAAAATTTAGAGTAAAAAATGTATTTGGAAAGTGGAATGCAAATATTAATCAACTAAAATAAACCGCTAAAAAGTGGCGGCCACCTTGTGACGTCATAGCACTACCATACAAACAGTAAAAGTATGCCCCATGCTTTTTGAGTGTGTTATTTTTCATAAAAAGTAAAATGATTGCACACTAACAAGTCTCATTCCTATATCAGATTCACTAAGAAAGAATTATTTTTTATTTTTTAGTTCATGTTTATTCAGAGGTAGAAAAGCATGTTTTATATAAAAAAATTCATTTTTTACTTTTTAGTCATAGGGTTGTTGAGTGAAATCAGTGGTTATCAGCAAGGGCGGACCCAGGGGCAAGCCATGGTCATTCAATATACAATTGATTATTAAAATAGTTATTTCAAGAATTGTATTAAATTCCAGCAACAAAATGTATAATAAAGATTTATTTTTTGGCTTCCAGGGGGGGGTAGCTGCACCTCGCTGGGTACGCCCATGGTTATCAGTATTAATCTATATAAGTATATAACCTATGTCCTCGAAGAGCTGAAAGCAATACCTATATCAGTGATAAGCGATAGGCGCGTACCGACTACCGATGTATAGAATATTGAGGTTAGAAAGACCAAAACAAAACATTCACCTATGTATATATTATACGTATTCGAGAACGCAGTCGTAGCGCGATGTGCTACGAAGCAGCCCGAGCTGCTCCGGAAAAAGCCGAGGCGACCGTGCACTGGTCCACCCACCGCATCGGTTGGAGGGTAGCGAGTTGAAGAAAAGTTTGTAAAAACATTCAAATTTATTGGAAGGAAAAGATAATATCAGTCTAAATGCAATTTTTAAAAAATAAATAAATACAATCTAAGATGTAAAATTAGGTAAGGTACGAAATTTAAACATAATCTGTAAAAAGTTTAAGAATCGTATGGTACTAAAAGTAGTTAAATTTTGAAATATAAAATAAAATGATATCCAGTTTTATAAATTAACAAAGAGATCAAACTAGATCTGAAGAAAAAGAACTTAGGCCCATTATTGAGAAACCCCAAACCAATTTGTACAACACTAAAAAGAATTCCCGTTCCAACAGCCATCACAGGAACAAGACCTGTTTTACAGCTCAACAACAGTGCTGACCCTAATTCTACGTCCTTTAGAATTAGGACGTTCAACATGTTTAATGTCCTTGTAGATTATAACCCACAAGGAAAATAAATGGAAAAGTTGAACGATACAATTGAATCACTTGAAAAAGTATAATACTTGAACTTGAAAAAAAAAGGTCTAAATATCACACAATGCGAGAGAGTCCTCGAGGATGCCTTACATTCCATAACATCACTACTTTGTACCGCAACAAATGCTACACCGCATAAGCGGATGTTTATTCTGATCTTAGCTAGCTAACTATGCATGATACTATTACTTATGAAACGGAATACCAATATTAGCAATTATGACCCATTGGGTGGAAGAAGTATAATTAATCTAAGCTAATCACAATATGCACTATTCGTCACGTCAATGGAAAAGAACGTACAGTAGCGTTGAAGCATTTAGCCCTAAGGAGGCACAAAGGGAAACAAACCCTTCATTCAAGAAGAGACGTCAGAAGGACAAAATC
Source organism: Aphrophora alni (assembly GCA_963513935.1). Classification (NCBI taxonomy): domain Eukaryota; kingdom Metazoa; phylum Arthropoda; class Insecta; order Hemiptera; family Aphrophoridae; genus Aphrophora; species Aphrophora alni. Next base: position 53,823,161 of record OY740770.1, on the reverse strand, counting down.
TTACGTCCAGAACCTATCCTAATCTCAGTGAAAAACAAGTCCAACAGCTGAAAAATCTAATTATGAAATTATCTCCTTTAATGCGCTTTTACAAAATGAGACAAACGACCACAAATTAAAACTTTTTAGTTCAAGTAGAATTAGAAAACCACCTAAGTATTTGAATGACTATATTATTTTATGAATTTTAGAGGGGGAGAATGTGATGAATTAAATGAATCAATTAAATTAGGCTATAAGCATACAGCTGTTCGATTATCTTAGTAATTCTTTCCTAGTTAAGAGGGGGCCGGAGTCAACAAAAATATCGCTGTTTTACAGCGCCTTCACATGCAGGAATACGGTAGCGCCACTATCGCCGTGGCCACTAGTACTACTAGAAACCCTCTAGCTAATAGGAGAACATCATCCATTAACTACTATCGGCAGTAGTGATGGCAAAATTATTGAAAACATCTAGTGTGAATAAGATGTTTTTTCGCCATCCTTAATCGGCAGTCGGTAACCAATAGTGTGTACGGTACAATCATTCTTATATTTTACTGTGTCCTGCCGTCCCGTACTCGCGTGCCGTACACTAACCCCCGTGGCGTATAGGGGCCTCCAAAAATTCTTAAATCACTATTTTTAAGAATCGATTGAAGAGTCATATTGATTGGTATTCATAGATTGAAAAAGAAACTATTATTAGAATATTAGAATATAAATAGAAACATATTCTGTAAAAATATGTAACAATAATATAAACTTCTAATTGTGTTGTTATTAAATTAAAAATAGGTGCCTTGTAAAATTTGAGAGAACTGTAGTAAATTTTAACAACTCACTGTTAAAATTCAATTAATTACCGTCGTAACTCTTACAAGACCAGAGATTACACCAGAAATCATATTAGTCCGTATGAGAAAAATGGGGAAATTTGTAGACATTCATCGAATAACATTTAATAAGATTTGAAATAGTTATTTATTACAATGATTTATATAAGTGCAAATTTTTCCACGCTTGTTTGAAATTTATTTTAATTATACATTAGGCAAATATAATATTTTGAGGGTTAGATTTTTAAGATAGTTTATCATTATATATTATCAAACAGCCTACGACACCTGACATTGTGATGTTGAAATAATTGAGAACCAATAGCCGAATGTCTTCTGTTTGTATAACGGGATTAGGGGTATGACTCACTGGGCTGCCTCACCGCGCGCCGGCCGTGTCCCTAACTCTGAGCAGACACAATAGAATAGACCCAAGAGGTCGACCATTAGCATGGTCCAATGGTTTCCACATTGTTTGTGTTTTGGCATCTTATCTATTCCATACTCAAGTCTGGCTGTAACCACCTTCCTAGCACATGGACTACAACGCGCCTCTTCATGACCAACTTTCCCCTATTTATTTGCAATATAAATCTTTATTCGTTGACATTTTTAAATACATTTTACATAAAATAGATCAAAATATAAAAGGTTAAAAAAAAAAATAACAAAACAGTTTTTTAAATGTTTAAACAAATAAATGTTTTTGTTTTTTTTATTTACTAATGTAAAGATAAATGGCAAAAACCATAAGTAGGCCTACACATCGATTATAAAAGTACAAAAGTAAATAATACATGACAATAGGTAATTAACAAAAGTAAAACAATAGTATAAATATTAAAATGGTCATAATGGTAAACAATTTCAAAATAGGTATTAATACAAATGCGATATAATGTTATAATCGAGTAAAAAAACCAACGGAGATAACAAAGAAAAACGCAAAGTATACATTGATATTACATCCGAAAAAACAACGCAGATCTAAACCTATGAACGGTTCAAAATTCAATAAAGTCATAAAACTATTAAATCAAATACAGTACTAATAAAAATCCAGTGAAAATGCATAAAGTAATAATTACCATAAATAAAACCCTAAAAATAAACAATTGATAACAATTCTGATCAGCATGGACGTACGCAAAAAAAAACAAACTATAATCAGAATCAAGATAACAGGGAACGTATACTAAAGTAAAACAAAATACAAATAATTACAAATTCGTTTTAAATGTTACTTTACAATAACAGTTTCCATGTTATTGATCTGATTACTATTACATTAAAGACGTCTGATTATTACAATATAAAATACGTGATAAAGGACTTACTTGAATTATTTTCTAGTTTTTAAACTCATAAAAACCTGTTAGAGTTGTTACAATTGTACCGTGTTTGGACTCATTTTGCGAGAAATAATATTTCGACTTCAGTAATTAGAGTAAAATTAGGTAAAGTTAAAATCTAGAAAAATTTGATTTTGTAGCACAAGGGTTAGATTCATAGAAGAACCATTAGCAGCAGGTAGGCCGAGCCGCGCGTGTGAGTGTGTCTACGCGTAGAGGAGCAAGGGTCGCCCTAATCCTTCAGAGCGTACGGCTGTTTGGACAAACTATAGGGCAATCACCTTTAGTCTCACGAAGACTAAAACATACGCTTTTAGGTTGTTTCAATAATATCAAGTATAGTACTTTCAATTTTCAGACATACCTCTTAGAGAGTAATTGCTACAAATAATTATTATTAAATTTACGCTTTCATGTAATAGTTTTAGTTTAATTGAATTTTTATAGCCAATCACTGTACGAATTCAATTATCGTATTCTTGAATGTTATACTAGCTGTTACCCGTGACTTCTATTCAAGGGTCGTATTGAGTAACTAAAGCACAAACTTTTGATACAAAAAAGAATGATACCGGTAATTGTATGACGTTTGCAATCTTCCTTGCCGGTAAGCGATGCTAGTGAAACCTGGCGTGGCATCGATGAACCACCACGGCCGCGGATCCACATACTCTATAAACTCTAATTGCAGAGGTATTTTTTGTAAACGACAAAATAAAATACTTCTAGTGAATATAACTGAAATATTAAACGGCAATTTTAACGTCACAATACTTAAGTTGATGTATGTTTAAATTTAAAACATACTTATTTTAAGATTGAATTTTTACAACGGAATTAGTTTTGCTAGAAAAACATAGAAGTCTTATGGAGAAATAGATGTTGCATTTCTTAAAATAAAAATAGAAAACAAGACTTTTCGTAAACAAATTTATATAGGCTGATACGTATGCTAGTAACAAATTATTTGGCCGTTACGATTTTTTACTGATCGTGCTGATACTCGGTGAGGAAAACATAAACTATACCCGATCCATGATAAACTGGGGATCTGAGATGTGAACGGTTGGGTTGACTCCGGCCGCCTCTTAATATCTGTTTTTCTAGTAATCTTTTCAATGTACGCTAGAAAGCATTTAAATTCTACAAATTTTGCTAAAATAATGCCTTATTTCCATTTTAAAAAGGTGTTTTATTCATTACAGTGGGGTTTCGGTTGAATTAATGTATAATAAACTGATTCAGTTAAAAACGGATACCATGTTTCACTTTTTGAACAATAATTATTTGAACCAACATTTTTTAAAGAGAAAACAACAAATTTTCTTTTTTAATATTTTAATTTGTGTATAGTTCAGAGTTAGATCATTGTTAATTATTATTTTAGTTACACTTAAAGTATTTAAACGCTTTTAAAAAAATGTTTTTTTCTATTAACTTTGAGTACTGGCTAAACTAAATCCACAGCTCAAAAACATATGATTGTGATGACGTTTATACTTTGACGACGTCTGGTTTTTTCAAAAATTCCCATGTGTAGAGTAATGTGTGGCGAGTCAAGCGAGTGGCGATTGTCGATTTACTTTCCCTAGTTACAGTTTGTCAGTTTGTATAATCGCATTGTTTTCTCTATCTGACCAGTGCCTTTTGCCATCACTACAAGTTATATTAGTAGATTTCAACCTTTTATAAAGTGAAAATAGAGCTACAAGTAAAATATTACATATTGTTTTTTTAAAAATATTTACTAGCAGAAAAGAAAAGAAAGTAATTTTTGTTTTAATATTGTAAAAATGTCAGGCCAGTGGGAAGTTGTTGGTAAAACCAAGAAAGACAAGCAAAATGGTACTGGAACCAAGAAATTATCAAAAACTGAAAAAAAGAAATTTGTTGATAATGCACCAAAAGTTGAAGATCTATGTAAGCAAATATAATTGTATTTCTAAGTCTCATTTTTTATGAGACACCTGTAATTAAATTAATTTGAGATAGAATTGTAGTAACTTAAAACTCTTCTAGTATATTTAACCTACAAATGTTCATGGTTAGTATGCAAATATTTGTTTTTAATTTAGACCAAATCCCTGTATGATAACTAAACTGAAATTGACAGCTAAGCACTCTTTTACAAATAAATACGTAGGATTTTCAGCAAGTAAACTAAATTAATGGGACATGACCTGTAAAATTTTGGTAAATATGTTGTGTATAGCAATTGTTTACAAAGATTGGTACCTGTATTTTTGGATTTTTGTTAATTATGCATTGAAGGTGCCCCCAGATAGTAGCTAAAAATCATGCAAACTTAAACTATTTATTTTTGTTGTCATTAATTACATATTTTTTAATAATACGAAACAATTTTTAATTCTCTTAATCTATTAATATTGAAGAAACTGACACTTTTTGATACAAGGAATTATGGCTTATTTGGGTTATGACTAATGTGTACAATGACAATGTGAGTCAAGTTTATGACTGCATTATAAGTCTATATGTACAAAGGACCTTTTCAGTTTCCCAGACCTGTATCCTTTAATTTACACACCATGATTTGCAGTATATGTAACATACAGTGTATAACATAAATAATATAGACTGGTAATGCAATCACAAACTTGACTCACGTCATTGTACACATTCGTCATTACCCAAGTAAAACCTAATCTTCTTGTGCCTAAAATTGTAAATTTCTTCAACATTCATGGATTTTTAGACTTGAATATTGTTTAGCAATTTTAAAAAATATCTGAATAATGAAATAGTTATATAGTTATATAGTAATATCTGAAAATCAAGTTCAATAGTTTAAGTTTGCTTAATTTTTAGTAACTAAAATCTGGGGGAACCTTCAATGCATAATTAACTTTTATATGCTTTTACACTTAGATAAATTCTTTCCCTCGCCAATGGCCATTCCATGTTGAAAAGTCAAGTAACATTGGGCGTTGTTAGTACTTGGGTGGGTGACCACTTTGGAACACCAAGTGCTGTTGGCACAATTTCTTCTTCTCTTTTTTTTCCAAAATTTCAGTTGGATTAGATAAAGATTTATGTATCATGCATAAATAAAGGTCTGCCCAGGTGTGTGTGTGTGTGTATACACATACACACCTGCTCTTAGTCATAGTAATGATGTAATGCGCAATGCACCAAATCCATATATTTTATTCCAATTCCTATGAATGTGAAGCATTGTCATTACGCTGTAATATAAATGCATTGAATTGTGTAGTTTTGAAATGGTGATTTTTTGGTTAAAACCATGTTAACATAATCCAACCTGTTTGACATCTTCTGATTCCTTAAGCTATCATTATTAAAATAAATGATAGCTTTATGTACATTTAATACATCTAAACCTTTAGTTAGAAACATTATTCGTGAAATTCCATTAGAGCTGTAGGATTATCTCTAAATTTTGTTGTTTAAAGGTGAAAACTATCATGGTCATCATTGCCTTAACAAAAACATGACATAAAGTACTTTTAACACTAAACTAACAACTTTTTCAAATTGAGAAGATAAGGTATAAAAAAAGAGACCTCTAACCTCAGAATAATCTAATATCAATCAGGTCGAAAGAAAATAAGTGTTGCTCAAAAGAGACCTAATGATTTTGTTTTGCTAGTTTAATGACAAAAAACTGTGATCATCATTGTCTTAGAAAAAGATAGAGCATAAAATAGAGACCTCTGCCCTCGCATACCCTAATAGCTTCAGGGTCGAAAGAGAACAAGTAGTGGTAAAGAGAGACCTGATATGAAAGAGAGGGATTGAACTCAAAGAATGGATGAAGAAATCTGTGTATCCAGGTTGGTACCTTGTGATTACTCCTACTCCCTACAAATACACTCTTAAGGGGTCAGAAAGATAAAAGAGAGAAGGATCTAACACAAGGGATCTAGATAAAGAAAGATATAGACCCAGTTAGTAGTATCTCCAGATTGTCACACTATTTCTGTGGAGGAGAATTTCACCTAGGAGGTTCTCTAAAATGAAGCATTATAATTGTATCTCTAATTTTTATCCAAATTTTGATATAGCCTATTATATTAGGCAACAGCCTGATCAATGGTTATATTAGACACAATAATAGGAAGTGTCACAGATAATATTAAACCAATCCACAAAAACAAATTCTTCCTTACTGCCAGGTGAAACAATGATACAATGACATAAGTTTTCGTTTTTTTTTTTATTACTTCTCTAAGTAAATTTCCTAGGCATTCCTCATAGCAACCTTTCTTTATTTTGCATTAAAAGAGAGAGAGCTATAAACTTTAAATATAGCCTATAAATGAGGTTTAAAATAGGGTATATTCTTTCACTTTAGAGATGTTGATTTTCTTATGAATATTCAGAGAGATAAATCTTTCTCAACATCATGAATTATATTGTTTGCAACTGATAATTAGTTTTGTCATATGTTGTTATTGAAATATGAAATATAGATCTTATTATTGTCAATTAATATATAGGGTCCATATTGCTTGTGATAAGTTTTTTTTTATCAATAAAAGCTGCTATTTACCTACCATTTCATCGGTTTAATTCCCCTTTGATGACTGTACATGGGCAAAGTGTTTGCATCCACAGTAGTGTATTAAAATTAACATGTATAAAAAAATTTATACTCACTCCATTATGTGTGACTTAACTTGTCATGTTAAAAGTAAATCAAATGAGACAGAGTGAGTATAAACTTATTTTAAAATTAGTGACTTGGATATTACCACTCAAAATAAGTTTTAAATAAGATATTATTTAACAATTATTATTGCATGCCTAAGCATCTTGTTTTATTCAGCTAATTCAGTTAGTATATTATGTATACATATATATTATATATAGGCTACATGTATTATGTGTAGGAGGCTTATGTGTGTGTGTGTGTATATAAAAATATTATGTTAGTATTTATGTTATTATGAGAAATTATATAACTAAGATAGTTATTTTGTAATAACTTTGTTATTATTAAAAATATTATTTATCCAATTCATGTAATCTTTAATGATTTTATCCCTGAGTAGATTGTTGTATTTAGGCACTAATAGGAGCAGTAGGTGTGGTACAGTTGAGGGGGAATGGTTGTGTTATTTGACCTGCCAGTCTTGCTCTTTCCATATGGTTGACCACATAACTGTTCTAAAGAAATTTAATCTCACCATGTCAGCCCTTTTGTTACCGAGTTCACTTACTTTTTCAATTTAATTTATTTTAATTGTATTTTTATTTTCATTAGATTGTGTTTATAAAAATATTAATTTTAACGTACTATTGTCCAGATAACTTTTAGTTATAATTTCTCTATATATAAAAGAGCTTGCTTGCGTAGCCTATATGTGTTTGCTATGCACACCCAGGTCGTTTGACGGATCGGGACCAAACTCAGTACAGTGATTAATTAGCACAAGAGGGAACTAACACTGTAAAAATTATTTTGACTACTTGGGTCTAAAGGGTAAAAATGGGTAATATTTATCTCTGTATGTACTATTAGGTTATGTTTATAATTCTTAAATATACAGTAGACTCCCGTAAGTTCGGCCACCTCGGGACTAGGCCGAACTTAAAAGTGGCCGAACTAACCGATGCCTATCTAAAAAATGTCCATTTATTGTTTGTAAGGATCGTGTTGTGAATCGATGTGTATAGGAAAAGTTATCAAATACAAAACACTTGCACATTCTGTAGAATACATCATAGAGGAACATTCTGACATATATTTAACACACATGAAAAGACAGAAGGTTACAAAAACACTACAAAACAATAATTACAGAACTGTAGGCCTAATAAAATTTAAAAATATTACTGTACATTGGTGGTTTGGCTTCTTAAACACTTAAAAAAAATGTTTTTTTATGTGCAAAGTCACAGCACTTTTTAATAAACATTACATCGACAGCAGTTGTTTCTTTTTGCTGTTCGATGTGGGTAGCTGCCAGTTGCAAAGCTGCTTTGCCTTCAGCGTGGCTCATTTTATTTTCTTCATCTTCCTCTTCAATCTCAGCAGCATCTGCGTCGTTATCCTTCTCATTTTCCAGGCGAATGACACTCTCTGCGATTTCGTCGTCGTTCAAAACCTCGTTGTCTAGCTCCTTCTCAAAGTTGATCCACTCCAAAACATATTCTTCAACAATGGGACCACAGTTCGGTAGTTGCTGAAGGTCATGCAATAGAGCTGCATTGTCATCAGGTTTGTTAACAAGAATGTTGTTTGGCTCATCTGCTGTTGTGTTTTCTTGGTCAATCTTATCTTCTATATTTGGCCAAAGTTTTTTCCAAGACTTTACAAACGTCGACGGTGGTATTTCGTCGTATGCCTTGGCCGACATGTACACAACATCCTTCATATTAACTGACTTCAGCACTTTTAAGAGGTCTAAGCTGTCATCAGCCTCCAGTTTGGAAAGAACTTCAGAAAGTAGTTTATGACGATACTTCCTCTTGAATCACTCAATGACCCCTTGGTCCATCGGCTGTTGAAGACTGGTTGTATTGGGTGGCAGGAACAGCAGTTTAATTTCTTTTTCACCGGCACACTGAATATCTTCCTGGCGAGTAGGCACGTTGTCAAGAAGTAGAAGTGCTTTGATGGGCAGTTTTGATTTTGTCAAATGTTTTTTCACTTTGGGAGCAAATTCGCAGACGAACCATTCCCTGAACAAATATGTGTCCATCCACGCTGATTTCTGCGACCGATAATACACTGGGAGAGTTTCCATGTTTATGTTCTTAAACACTCGGTTTTGCTGCTTTGCCAATGACAAATAGGGGTATCTAGTGTGTCCCCGAAGCATTTGAACACAAGGCGACCGTTATACTCGCTTTGCTGACTTTAAACCCTGGAGCAGATGAAAATCTTGCAGAAAAATTGGTTGCTGCTGTTGGGTCTGCTGATAGCTTCTCACCACAAACTCCAATAAAATGGACTCCGTGTCTCTTTTTCCATCGAGAGAGCCATCCCTCACTAGACGAGAACGCCTCTTCTGGTTGAAGCTTTGAGTGCAAGATCATAGCCTTTTCTTTTAGGATTGGTCCACTTAATCCTTGTCATTCCTCGTCGTCGTTTTTGAACCAACCACAAACACAGAGCATCTTCCACCAATTCGTGTTTGGCCTTCCTCAGTGTGCAACGCTTTTCTAGAACTTTTTCAGTTTCAATTTGTGTACAAAAGCCTTCGATAGTTATTCTAATGCGCCGCCAGTCGTTGACTGTACTTTTGCCCACGTTTAAATCCTTGCAAATACTTTGCACGGATTCTCATTTGTCTAATCTTTCCAGAGCTTGTAGTCTCTGTTCCATTGACTTGTACTTACGTTTACGCCTTTCACTCAGTTTAATAAACACAAAAACAATGAAAAACAAGAGTACATACACAACAGACGTACATTAACAGTAAAACAACAAGTATATACACAACAGTAAAAAACGCAAGTGAAACAAAAATCACTGACTGTAGGCCTACTGTAAGGATGAGCGCCACACGACTGCACAGTATGAATACATGAAGCGAACTGATGAACTAAACAAAGAATACAATAAACAAGTTGAGACTTGCTGCCTGCCCGCATCCGGCTGGCACGCGCCAAGTGCGTGACTCATGCTCAGAGAGCCGGCCGGACTAAGCGGAGACCGAACTAACCGAGGCCGAACTTACGGGAGTCTACTGTAATTACATTAATAACTATAGCAACCAATTTTGAAAATTTATAAACTGCTGATTTAAATATTGGAATATTGATTAGGTGATTCTCAATTGTATTTACATTCATTACTATAACAACCAACTTAGCAATTTTAAAAATAGTTGATTCTTCATAGTCTGTTCAGCAGGGTTTGCAAATTGGATGTTTTAAGTTTTATAAATGAAATTTGTGTAAGAAAGGAATAAAATTTGTTCAACATAACTAATAATTTTCATATCTGCCTAAAATTGACATTTTATTATGCACACACACATATATATATATACATGAAATAAAATATTTCAGTGCTCAGTCATTTTGATTTTGGATATAGAAATATTATTTCATAATGTTTTGAAAATATATTGGTTGTTTGTAGATATTGTTGTTTATGTTTGCGCCACATTGCTATTCATAAATTTAATACCTATTGCGGTTGTATTTTTTTACATATCATAATTTGCAGTAACTGTGATATTTATAAAATTATTACTGCAGTTTTGGAATTGTTCTGTGAGTCCATTTCAATTACTAAGAAGGATTTTAGACATCTTGGTGAATGGCAACAGTGTGTTTCAGTTGAAGAGTAAGAACAGCTAACAAACTTTATGTTTACATTTAGTAAAAACAATTATTAGGTGTTCACAATTGGGATTTTTTACAAATGAATAACTATTATTGGTACTTTGTGTTGTATTTTTGGTTCAAATTGTATTATTTTGATATTTTATATCACTTCTATGTTTTATTGTAAATGTTTTATTCACTCCTTCCTATCTTGCAGCTCAACAACAGAAATTTTTCTACCAAGAAATACCTAAGTTTAAAAACTACCATATCTTACATGTTCTTCCTCTTGCAGCCAAATAACAATGTTTTATCTATATTCAAATATTATACTTTACTAGCAGAACTACCCAGTGCTGCTTGGAATAATAATAAGTTCAATTTAGTTATATTTTTTAAACTTAATCACATCATGTCTCTTTAAATCTATAATTAAATTGAACTTATTATCCCGGGTAACACTGGGTAGTTCTGCTAGTGAAATATAAATTTTTAATATGGATAAAACATTGTTATTTGGCTGCAAGAGGAAGAATATAATTTTAGTGGGTTGGATATAGGAAGACATTTCAAATTCATATTTAGAAAGACAGCACAATACGGATTCCAAACAGTCCAATGATGATAATGAGGGTGGTTCATCACATTTTATACTTCCAACCACAGCTTCTGTATCCACCAGCTTTAAGAACACGTAACAACCAACCAATAATAGAACCAAGTAATAGCTCAACAAGTACTTATAAAAATAATACTAATAATGTTCCATTGTCATCTGTTAAAGTAGTTTATTATTTTGTGAAAATTGTACAGCATGGGAAGCTCATATGCCAAAAAAAAACAACAAGAAATGCCCCTCAAAGTATTGTACACAAACTCTTTTTTAATAAAAAGAGAGTACAACGACAAAATAGAAATAATTGGTTGCTGGAAATCTTTTATTTTTGATTATGTGATTGATAAAATTGTTGAAATTTACTAATCAGCAATTGGACAAATGCAAGAAAATTATTCTGGAAAAAAAGAAGAGACTCTCTTTCCAGAAACAGAAAAGAAATCATGGTCTTTGCTATATCTAATTAGATATAAAGAAAGAAGTTCTGGATACAGATGGTACTTCCCCAGTAATTTTCAGTTCCACTCTATCTAAAAGAAGATTTCATAATCTTATTCAAGGCATCCGTTTTGATAACAAAACAACAAGTCAGTTTATACTTGTCAGTAAATATACTTATATATAAGAGAGAATTTAGCTCTATCAGAGAAATATTTGAGGAATTTGTAAATCACTGCCAAGCTGCTTACACTGAAGGAACATTTGCATCAATAGACAAAATGCTGGAACCTTTTAAGAGTAGGTATTGCTTTCGGTAATATATTGTCAATAACTGCCAGATATGGGATTTAGATTTATGCAGTAACAGGCGCCAAAACTTTCTTTACTATTAGTATGGATGCTGGAAGACAGTCGAATACCAAGGTAGACAATAATGTTGTGAAAAGAGTCACAGAACCCATACTAAATAGTGGAAGGAACCTAACGATGGATAATTACTACAGATATTTTCCTTTAGCTAATGACTTATACACAAATTATAGGGCTACTAGGGTGCAATATGAAGAAAAATTTCCCCCAAGTACTGCTAGGATTCAAAAATACAAAAAGCGACGTAGTGGCAGTAGTCTTTTTGCTTATGGCAAGAAACCTAACTAATATACATTAGATTTTTTGTTCCCAACACAGAGAAAGAAAAATGTGATTTAGTTGTCTATAATTCACAAGATAATTTTATTGATAATGTGACGGGAGATCTGTTCAAACCTGGCATGAAAACATTTTATAACAGTGCTAAAAGTGGTACTGATGTTGTTGAATGAAAGGTGAATATTTGGTAACAATAGGGGGAGGTCCTTGTAACTTGGGCCACAATGTACCTTGGACCACCATGGGAAAATCTTCTTCCTTGTATAATAAAACTTTCATTATTATTTATTTTATTTATATTGAATTTTTCTTTAAATTTTATTGTTTTCTATCTCGGGGGTTTGGTTGGTGCCGGCTTATCTTCAAGAAATCATTAATAAATAGGAAAAAAAATATAATAAATCAAATACAACATAAAAAAAATCAATCAATAACTATAAAAATGTATTATCGAAAATAACAAAAAAAATATATATATATTTCCAATATATAATATATATATATATTAAAAAAATTATCAACACTTTCAGTTTCTCTTCTTAATCAATTAAACAAAAAAAATATATATTTAAACAAAAAAATAGTTCAATCTCACCAATAGCTGTAATATTTTCTTTTCTCAAAACTGTTTCTTGGTTATTGTTTATTTTAATATTTTTGATCCTTTATCCATATTTTTACCATTATTTTACTTTTTGAATTGTATTTTACAAATTATAACATGTCCACTTTTCCTTCTTAAATTATTCACCTTCTTTTTTCCACAATTATTTAAATATTTTGTTATGATTCATTATTTGACCATTTTGTCTTATTTAACCTTAAATATATTCCACTGCACTGTCCATATCACACATTCAAACAGTAATGAGAATTTCTTTCTTCTTCTTCCTCCTTTTCACTGTTGTTTTCCATCACATGTTTTACTTGTTGTTTTGAACATATGTTTTCTTCCTTTTACTGATTTGTTAACTAGATCCTTTATATATATATATATATATTAATAAATTAATTTAAATTTTTTAATTCATATATTTAAAATAAGTTAATGAAATAAAATTTTAAAAAAAAAAAAAAAAAGAAATACTTGAACAAACTCCATATAATACTTGTCTTGATCAATAAATTTCCAAATTTATGCTCTTTGTATAGATCCACTTTTCAACATTATTTTGAATTGTTATAATTATCCCTTTGTTTATTTTCCCTGAAAATACTAAGTATTTGGGATTTTCAGGGAATAAATCTACTATGAAAATTAATATTATAATTATTTGTCTAACAGGTGTTGTCTGTTTGTGAATCAATGGTACAGGATAATTTTGTCCTCTAAAGTTTTTATCCTCCTTAATGTTAATATGATGTATATATTTATTACACAAGCCGGGAATGTCCGAAAAAATTGTTTTAAAATCCAAAATTAGCTTCTTGAGTTGTTCCTTTTGTTCTGGTCCTAGAATTGTATTTCCACTTAGAGAATTGTTCAAAATGTCTTCGTTTACTTTGCTGTCGCCTCCCATCATGTTTATTTCTCGATCATTATAATGTTTATATTCGCTTGTTTTATTTTTTATTTTATTAGCTATATGATTATTTTTATTATCATCATTTGTAGTTAAATAGCATAAAATTCCTTCGTTATTTACATCCTCAAATTTCATATCAACTTTATCATCATTTATTTTAAATTCTGCTATTTTAGTTTTGAAATTTATTACCATCTCTGTATTACTAATCGTATCCATTCCTATTATTAGTGTGCGAATTAAATTAGGTATGATCAAAGTTTGTATCCATATTTCTTCATTTCTTATTCTAACTTTAAGCATAATTATTCGGGATATCCTCCTAGTCTTTGATCCAACAGCAGTCATAATCTGTACATTCGTAATTGGGAGTTCTTCATATTTCCCTATATATTTTTTATTTTCTCTAAACCAAACTTCGGATAGGCATGACACATTCGATCCTGTATCGATGAGTGCCGTAATTTCTTGCTTTCCTATGAACACTTTGATTTCGGGACATTTGATTAATTTTGAATTTGAATTTATTATTTTATCCTGGTCATCTTCTTCTAATAAAAAATCTCTATCACATAACATGTTGTTTATAGATAAAAATATTTTTTCTGGAATTTCGTTAATTTTGCTTGGAGTTGTCGGCCCATCAATTCCGAGGTCGTTGTATTGCACAGAGTTAATGTCATCGGGTGTCTGTTGGTGAAATGTTGTATTTTCTTTACACCGTTGGCCGTCGACATCTTCTGTGCTCAGCAGTTTCCCGACTGAGGCACAGTATTGGTTGGGCTTTGCTCAGTCTTATTAATAGGTTGCAGATTTTCTGCAATTGTATGACATACATTTATCTGTTCCGTCGTAGGATATATTCGATTCCTAGGACTTGTTGTTTGTATCTGTCCTTGCCTATATTCATTGTTTACATTATTTTGATTATCTCGATATGATTGATGTGATAATGGTGAAGAACGATATTGTTGTGGTGGATTTATTGCTCGGTATTGTCTGTTTGGATACTCATTATCGTGTAGAGGTCTAAATTTCGGTTGAAAATTTCTTGGGTTTTGTATGGGTTGTCTTTGGAAATATTGAAATTGTGAAGAAGGATGAGATTGGTAACGTGTCGATGTTAACGATTGTGGTTCTCGGTATGATGTTCTATTTCTCTGTTGGGATGATATATGAGTAGGTTGGTCTATTCGGACCCTTACATGTGAATCTTTTAAATCTTCTCTCTGTAATAAGAGTTCAAATTCCAGGATATTCTCGATTCTTTGTACCCGCCTTGCATCTCGTATGATTTCTTCGAAATGATCTGATAAACACGTTATAATTTCCTCTTCGGATAGTGGGGGTTGCATCGCTTTTAAAATTATCACCCTTTCCGTAAAATATTCTGACCGATTCAATTTTCCGTTATGTCGAAACTTCTCCACTTCCATCCTTTGTTTAATGCCTCTTTGGATCTCGCGACTCCAGTATTTTTTTATAAAAACTTCCTGAAAGTCTTCCCATTGTTTAATACCATCTCTCACAAGTGTAAACCATCTTGCCGCATGTCTTTCTAGGCATAATTCAAGTGTATCTATAAGATAATCGGCTGACTTCGTGGTATTATTTTGATTAATCTTTCGTTCGTAGAACTTTCGAATCTGTTGTAAATGTTCCATCGGATTATGTTCTCGTCCATGGAATTTTGGTGTATTGTTCTCAAAGATATTATTTGATGATCCGCTGCAGGTTATGTATATCTGTGGTTGTTCATTTGTTTCATTTTTCTTAAAACTATTTCCGATGTTATTTACTCTTTCATTTTGTTCAGTTATTAAAATATCCAGGCGCTCTATATGCTGACCGTGTTCTTTATTAATTGTTTGTATTGTGTTGATTTCTTGTTTTAGTTCTGTACTTAAATTTTGGTATTTCATCCGATTATCTTCCCTTACTGATTTTTCTGTTTGTTCAAGTTGCGATTCTATTTTTTCTTGAAAGTTGTTATGTCGTGTTTTAACGTCATCAAGTATTTTCTCATATTTATCCTTATTTTGTTCTTCTACTTTTTTTAAAATCTTTTCTTCTATTTGATCTATCCGGTCATTTAAATTTTGGAATTTTTTGTTCTGTTGGTCAAAACGTTTATCTAATTGTTGATTAAGTTGTAGTTTAAGATCATCGGATTGTTGTTTTAATTGGTTCATAAGTTGGTTAAACATCTGTTCAATGGTGAATGGTGATGTTTCTTTTTCTTCCATTTCACAAACTCTGATTGGATCAGGAATAGTTTCAAAGTTGTTATTGTGGAAGCTTACCCGAAGGTTTGTAGTTGACGGTTCTTCATCACCTATAAGATTATTGCCTATTTCCTCCTCTCCTTCTGACCGTTCTCTACTGTCCACATCTTCTGTCCGGTAAAATTGGTTATCAGGAATCCACGACCCCTGCCTCCTTTCGTCTTCCATATCGTAGGTTTGTTCCGCGATCACGTCTTCTTGTCGACGGGACGAGGACATGTCTGGTAAACCTTCAGATTCACGGGCCTTCTGGGTTTTTGTAATATTTTTGCGAAGATTATATGAAAATTGTTGATCCATTGTGATAATCTACAAGTTTTTATTTGTTATATAAATTTTAAGTTTTTTTTTTTTTTTAATTTACACAAATATTAAATTTTAATTTTGAGAGAATAATTTTTAAGACTTCTTTGAAAAAGCCGATACGTTGAGCGCCAATATAATAAAACTTTCATTATTATTTATTTTATTTATATTGAATTTTTCTTTAAATTTTATTGTTTTCTATCTCGGGGGTTTGGTTGGTGCCGGCTTATCTTCAAGAAATCATTAATAAATAGGAAAAAAAATATAATAAATCAAATACAACATAAAAAAAATCAATCAATAACTATAAAAATGTATTATCGAAAATAACAAAAAAAATATATATATATTTCCAATATATATATATATATATATATATATATATATATATTAAAAAAATTATCAACACTTTCAGTTTCTCTTCTTAATCAATTAAACAAAAAAAATATATATTTAAACAAAAAAATAGTTCAATCTCACCAATAGCTGTAATATTTTCTTTTCTCAAAACTGTTTCTTGGTTATTGTTTATTTTAATATTTTTGATCCTTTATCCATATTTTTACCATTATTTTACTTTTTGAATTGTATTTTACAAATTATAACATGTCCACTTTTCCTTCTTAAATTATTCACCTTCTTTTTTCCACAATTATTTAAATATTTTGTTATGATTCATTATTTGACCATTTTGTCTTATTTAACCTTAAATATATTCCACTGCACTGTCCATATCACACATTCAAACAGTAATGAGAATTTCTCTCTTCTTCTTCCTCCTTTTCACTGTTGTTTTCCATCACATGTTTTACTTGTTGTTTTGAACATATGTTTTCTTCCTTTTACTGATTTGTTAACTAGATCCTTTATATATATATATATATATATATATATATATATATATATATATATATATTAATAAATTAATTTAAATTTTTTAATTCATATATTTAAAATAAGTTAATGAAATAAAATTTAAAAAAAAAAAAAAAAAAGAAATACTTGAACAAACTCCATATAATACTTGTCTTGATCAATAAATTTCCAAATTTATGCTCTTTGTATAGATCCACTTTTCAACATTATTTTGAATTGTTATACTTGGAGGGAATTTAGTTTTTTTTTTGGCAACACTGAGTTGGTAACACTGCGGACATCTCTTTCAGCTGACAACCAAAGCCCTAACCCTTATAGTTGACTATACATGTGTGAAAGTTTGTTTTGGCAGTTTGAAAGTAAATATTTATCTACATGTTTATGATTTAATTATTGTTAAGGTAAGCATGTTCTGAATAAGTTAATACTTTAATCATAAAGATTGTTCTTTCAGGCTTAAAATGACTCTACGATTAGGTCTTTGAATACTCTAGTTATTGAGTAAACATAACCTAAACAACATTTCTCCCATCATTGTACCATGGGTCACAAATGCCCTTTGTACCTTGGGCCGGCCCAAGGTACAATTAATGTATTTTAACAAAAGTTTTGTTTTTTACTTTAGATGCCGAGAAGTAAAGAAGGAAACAAAAGGTCGAAAGTACATGTGGAAAAATTACAGGAAGCTGTAAAACTTGTCCAGGAAACAGGAACCTCTGTTAGAACAGCAGCAAAGCAGTGCAATGTATCTCGAACAACGCTACAGCAGCATTTAGATACACACATAGAGAGTGGAAATGCAGAATTTTTATATAAGAATAATTGTTCAATTCGGCAGGTTTTTAATAAGGAAGAAGAGCAGTCTCTGCGAGACTATTTGTTAACTGCAAGCTCGATGCATTATGGGCTTTCTAAAGTAGATTAAAAAAAATTAGCCTATCAGTTTGCAAAGGCTAATAACAAAAAATATCCTGCATTGTGGGATGCCAATTGCCAAGCAGGAGAACAGGGAAGTATGCAAGTGTACTGGAAAAAAACAATTTCACTCTAGAGAAAATTTACAACATGGACGAGACGGGAGTATCTTCCGTACACACTCCACCCAAAGTTATAGCGTCAAGAAAACAGGTTGGGGGATTACCTCTACTGAAAGAGGATTCAATACAACTCTGCTCGCATGCATAAATGCGGTGGGAAATTCTATTCCATCTGTGTTTGCATTTCCACGGGTTAATTTTAAGAACCACATGCTCAATGGAGCCCCGCCTGGAAGTCTTGGTACCTGCCATATTTCTGGCTGGTCTAACACAGATGTTTTTCTAGAATTTTTAAACCATTTCATTGTAAAACCAAGCAAGGATGACAAAGTTGTTCTAATTTTGGACAACCACGAATCTCATATCTCTATTGAGGCTATTGACCTTGCCAGAGAAAATGGCATCGTAATGTTAACAATACCACCTCATACAAGCCACAAACTCCAGATTCTTGACGGGGGGGTTTGGTCCATTTAAGACATACTACAATGATGCTTGTAAAAGCTGGTTTTTGTCAAATCCGGGGAAACCCTTAACAATCTATGATATTGCTGGTATTTGCGGCAAGGCCTATCCACTGGCATTCACCCCTTGTAACATACAAGCTGGTTTTTCTTCGTCTGGAGTGTGGACTTTTAATAAAAACATATTTGCTGAACACGAATACTTTGCTAGCTTAGTCAGTGACAGGCCTAACCCCGAATCTAGCACTATGTCTTTCAAGTCACCTCATGTCAGCTCCACAAATGCTTCTGAAGAACTGGTCGATGACCCAAATTTTTTCCCCGGCCTTTCTAGTTCAATGATGGTTTCCACTGCTGCAGACCCTTCTACATCAGTTATTTCCTGTCCAGGCCCCTCTTCCTTAATGAACCCCGCTCCAGGCACTTCTTGTAAGATAGTGTCCATTATTGACCCTTCAAACTCTGTTATTTCTACTCAAGTTCCTTCTGGTTCAGTGGTTTCCACTCCTAAGGACAAATCGGTCCCAGAATCAACACCAAAATCTCTAGAAGAAATCAGACCATTCCCAAAAGCTGAGAGAAATAAACTTACAAACAAAGGCAGGAAGCCTGGTCGATGCCGAATTCTTACTGATACTCCAGAAAAAAATGAAATTGCAGCAGATGCAGAAAAAAAGAAAAAGAAACTTGGAGTAAAAAAAGTATGAAAGTAAAAGGAACTAAATTTATAGCCACTCTTTTTGATGTTGGCCTTAAAAAAAAAGACAAATCTGATAAGGTCCAATGATGGTAAAAAAATAAAACCATCAACAAAGAAGAGGAAAATAGAAGACTCGTTATCGGAAGAGTCATTAGCTTCTTTCCTATCGGAAGAAAGCAACATTGGAATTAAAGATCTCATTGAAAGACACGAACTAGAGGAGCAAGAAGAAGCAAAAGATGAAGAACTATTTTCTGAGTTGCCGGTACCACTCCAAAATCAGTTAAACAAATGGGTACTTGTCTAAAGTTTCCAACAAAATCTACAATTAAACATTTTGTTGGACAAATAAAAGATGTCGTGGAAGATTTTCCAGTGGTAAAGTTTGCAAGGCGTATAAAAAAGACTTCTGTTTTTGTATGGCCTCAAGAGAATGACGAAGGAGAAGTTCAAAGAGAAGATATAGTCGTTTTACTTCCATCTCCAGTTGTTGGTAGGAGGGGACAGCTGTCTTTTCCAGTATCCTTTTCTGGATATAATGTTTGTTAATTTAAGATAGATCGTAAATGAAAATGTTATTTCTTTTTTAATATAGGCCTAATTTTACTTAAGACTTGGTAAGGCCTATTTATTTGATAAAATAAGTTTATTTCTTATACATAATAAATACACTTAATATTTAATGTATTAGTTATTATTTCATATCCCTGATGATTTATTATGTTTAGGATCAAGGTAAAATGTAAGGAGGCCCAAGGTACAGTTAATGTCATTGTACCTTGGGCCATTTAACACTTTTATTAAAATTGTGTAAATAATAGTAAATATTAAGATAAAATACTCCAATTATTATCATGAGGTCTTAATAATGTGTTTAATCCATTAAAAATGAAAACAGGTGCAAATCATAACAAACTTACAAGTATTAAATTAAAGAACAAAACTGACCCAAGGTACAAGGATCTCCCCCTAACACATGGCCTATGAAAAAATTTTGCGGTCTCTTGAACTTGCCTTCAATAAATGGACAAATAATGTTTAATTTCAACACTTCTTTCAAAAGGTTGAAAGAAGGCACTTTATCAGAGAATTAACTAAAAATCAAACTTTTTATTAAGATTAGAGGAGATCTATTCTAAATTGTTGTTACTACTACATCAACAAATTTATTTAAATCACTGGACTATCTACAAATCATAACCATCACCAAGAGGGTGCAAAAGCAATGGGTGACTTTTGGTCCGATAAGAAAAAAGGTACACTCAAAATCAGTGTCATAATTAAATGTGAAAAATTGTTCAACAAAGTACAAAGAGCTCGTCAAGAAAACAACCTTCAGTTACCACAACTGCTACACGAGTGAAGAAGACCAAACTGCTTAGACATAAAGTGAAATTCAAAACAGCATTTTAAATAATTTAAATGATTTTCTTAAATAATTAGTAAGGTACATTGATTATACAGTATGATTTTTTTGTATTCTGTTAGGTTAGACAAGACAATCAAAGATTAATACGAAAAGTTAGTATAATAAAAAGTATCCTTTTAAGTATAATAACAGATGGGAAAAAAATTTTTTTTAAGAGTTAATGTTGCTTTCAAATAATAATAATTTTGTTTTCATTTTAGTTTAATAAAATTAATAAGCAAAGCACAAAAAAAAAGATCTACGTTATAATATTATATTTTGTGACATAAATTTTGGAAAACAATATTTTGTTGATAAAATTAGGTCAGATATAGGCCTACACTGTAATAATTATCCTTAAAGCTTCAGCAATAAATAAATAAATATGATGAGGTTTTGAGATTATTTTTCATCCTATTCGAAAAAGAGAAAAAATTTCACCACATAACTGATAATGTAATAAAGTCATTATGTAACCGATCGACCTTCCCAAGGTAGAAAATAAAACTGCAGTAATATAATTATTGCCTATCCATATATTATATGTATTAGGTTAAATTAATAATATTGGATGCATGATATAACAAAACTTACAATTATATTTTGTAGTGCCACTAGCTCAAGTCAAAACATTGTATGCTGCTTTAGACAATAACAAACAAACTAACAAAGTTTCTGAAAAAGTTGTTAAAACTAAAGAAAATGAAATCAAAAAAGCACAAAAGAAGCAACCTGAGAAGAAGAAAGAAGTAATTAAAGAAAAACCACCAAAAACTTTAGAAGCTGCTGTTAATTTGGTAAGTTAAAAATGCAATTGTTAACAAAATTTACATTGTACTTCCGTATTATCAAATATATGATACTATTAGATTTGGAACACTGGTTTTTTTGCTCCATAAACATTTTCGCACAAACTAATAGTAAATTCAAAACAAGGGAATATTGAGTTTCATTAAATTGATTGAGAAACAATAAAGTTAATGTTGTTGGTTGCCATTTGGAATTTTTTTTAAAATGATATAAATTACTGTGAAATTTTAGTAGGTACTTTGTCCATAAATTCATTATGATGTGTGGATCAGCCAAATCATTCCAATTTTTTGCTTGTAGGATTTTAAACAACAATTAAGTAACCATCATCTTGAAAGAGAAGAAATTTATTTTATGGTGTATGAATTATTCTGAACTAATGACTAGACCAACATGTATTAATTTGGGCCAAAATCTTTTATACAGTAGGGTCCCGCAAACTCAGCGTAATGTGGACCAGAAGTGTGCCGAGTTTGTGAAATGCCGGGTTATCGGGAATAAGGACAAAAAAATAAATTGTAATTGAAACACCAATGTGGTGGCAATATCAAACGACTTTGTCGATAGCGGTATCTCATTGTCGGCGGTGTAAAAACACCGCGGCACCAAAGCGGCAAGTCTTTGTCGATAGCGGTATCCCATTGTCTGTGGAGTAAAAACACCGCGGCATTAGCACCCGTCGGTATAGCAGACATACACCTGCAAAAACGTTTGATGGGCCGCTTTTTTCCCACGAATCAATTTAGTATACATTATGGAAAATATAACATTTCTTTTCAGTTTTCTTTGACTGGTTATGATCTACGCACAGTATATACAGTAAATAAAAATGAGCGAGTTACGAAAACGGAAGCGTGTGTTGGTTTCGATTGAGACGCAGTTAAATGTGTTAAAAAGACTTGACAGAAGGGAATCTGTAAAAAAGCTTTGTGACGAGTTTAACTTGGGAAAAGTACCATCAACGATTTGAGCTATCGAAGTTAATGCCCGCTTTGGGATCTGCCGAACTTTTACAAACATCGCTGTTTTTAGCAATATATTTTTTCCCGTCGGGGTCGCCGAGTAATCCGGACTGCCAGGTTATCGAGTGCCAAGTTTGCGAGACTACTGTATTGTTATTTTGAAAAATGAATTAGACATGGTGATATTGTACTGTTCAACTTCACAACACTTTTTTTGAAACAGGTTACTAAGTTTTATTGAAATCTACCGAGAAACAATAGTTAAAATTTTTGGTTATTGTATTGAATTTATAGAGTGCATGATTTTTTTTTTGCAATTCAATACGTTTCCATACATTGTAATGTAATATCTTAATTTTTTTCTAAATGACATGATATGAATCAAATAGGGCAAATTGTTTTTAGATCACTATATCCTCATTTTTTTACTCACCTAAATAGCCTAAACCTTACGTTTTTCTTATTAACTCTTAAAATTAAGTGCCCGCCATCTTAAAAGTGATTTTTATGATTAACAAACTTGCCTGAGTTAAGCAAAAACCAGAATTTTATCAAAACTCAGGTTTAAAATATTTAAAAAATTTGTATACTGAAATGATTCCCCTCTCTTTTTAATTGAGGGACCAAAAACAAATAGGATTTAGTTCATAAATAAATCTCTTTTAAGGTAGAACTTAAGACATATCAGAAATGAATAAAGAATATCTGTTTAGTTAAAAAAGATTGTATCTTTAATTTCCAATATTAGTGTGATATCGATCATTAGAACATAAAAGGTTATGGTGTCTGTTCGACTCCAAGTTCAAAGTCAGTATGTTTGTGGCTCATTGTTCTCAAATTGGCCTACTACTCTAAGCCTACCAATTTAGATAAAATAACTCAGGCTTTCCTCTTATCAATTACTTTTTTGTCAACCAAAAAAATCCATTTAGCTGTTACAAGATGGCAGTTACTTAATTATTAGTTAACGAAAAACCTAGAAATCATTTGGTAGGTAAATAGAAAAGAATACACAGATCCCATGCGTATATTAGACATCTATAAATTTACAGATTATAAAAAACTTTCAAAAAATTACTAAAACAATAATTTCTATAATAAATATACACTAAATAATATGATATTTGTGGCAGGTTAATTTTACAAATATGTTAAAATAGCATTTAGAAATGTCCCTCCCCCCATATTTAGTATCATACTAACCCATCATAGGTTCGTTATCACACACGTTTATGAACTTATTAGTGGTGGTTTGTGACTTCAAAGGTAGTGTAGATGTTCATGGTACCGATAAGAGCGTAATGGATATATATTTTTTCCTGTTTTTAAAACAGAAATAATTTATGAAAACAAAATTAAAAGGAGTAATACCTAGGCCGTTCGGAAAGTAACCTCCGATTGATTATAAAAAAGACACCAAAGTAAATAAAAACAATTTATTATATACATATTAAAACTACTTCTTTTCTCTATTTTTCAACATAATTTCCATACACATTCAGGCACTTATATCTTTTCACAAGCTTTGAAATTCCATCTGCATAGAAATTGCCCTCCTGTGCCTTGAGCCAGCCAGTGACCACATCTTTCAGCTCATCATCATCACCGAATCACTGAGATCCAAGCCATTTCTTCATATGCATGAAGAGATGATAATCACTGGGTGCCAAATCTGGGCTGTAAAGGGGATGATTGAATACATCCCAATTAAATTGACCCAGATGTTCTTTCATTTTCTTTTCCAGAGTGAGGACGAGAAATACCGGAAGTCAGGATACCACGGCGTTTGTTTTGTATAGCCTGTCTTAAGTTTTTTAACGTTTCACAGTACACGTCCCTATTAATGGTTGTCCCTCGTTCCATAAATTCTACCAGCAACACCCCTTTAGTATCCCAAAACACATTTGCCATCAGCTTCCTGCCAGAAAAATCTTGCCGGGCTTTTTTTGGTTTGTTAGGTGATCTTGAATGGGCCCACATCTTTGATTGTTCCTTTGTCTCAGGATTCACGAACTTAATCCAGGTTTCATCACCGGTTACAATTTTGTTTAACAATAGTTCTCCTTCTTCCTCATAACGTGGATTCTCCTTTTTTCTGGATTTTGTCCAGAAAATCCATTGCAGAGGCCATACTTTGAGTTTTGTGGTGCTCGGTAAGAATTTTAGGCACCCATCGGGCACAGAACTTCCGGTAACCTAACCTCTCTGTCACTACCTCGTACAACAGAATCCTTATAAAAACCTAATAACAGCTCGCATTTGGCGGGGTTTTTAATTGCAGCGCACATTTCCAGACACTATAAAAACCAAACTAGCGCTCATACGACCTTCACTCGACCGCGGCTTGAAGCCAACCAAGCTGCTGCCTTCGTCAGTACAAAGTTGGTGCCATTACCCCCACTCCTTCCCACTCAGTAACCAATCGGAGATTACTTTCCAAACGGCCCTCTTATTAATAACAGTTAAAACCTACAAAGTAGTCTACCATTATTTACTGGAATATTTTTTATTGTCATCTTAGTTTTATTTACAAACTGTCTCTCAGACAATTAGTAAATTTTACATGACTAGTTAATGACATGAGTGAGTTATATAGGCCTATCCATTTCCTGTATGTGTAATAAATAGGACCTCTAATAAATTAAATACACACACACACACACATATATATATATATATATATATATATATATATATATATATATATATATATATATATACACACACACACACACACACACACATAAATTGGGTTTTATTGATATCTGGGTATTAGAGGTATCCTAGCCTTTAACTAGGTCACTTGGTAATTTCCTCTTCAATATACATACTCTTCTCAGATAAACCATTAGTTTCTTCGCAAGAATGTTGGGGTGATATGAAATCTGTCAATTATAGGCCTAACTTGTACTGTACTTTTTTATTTCTACTGTGACACTTTGGAACTTTAAGCTCACGACGTACATAATCAATAGTCAAGAATCTTTGAGTGTTTAAATTGCATACAATATTTTTGATTGAAGTTGCAATTTACAATATTTGAGATTTTGTGGTAGACTCCAAACTTGAATAGCATAAGTTCACAATGGCTTCAATATATACTTGTGCAATAGATTTATAACCTTTCAACCATTTTCCTCAACTTAAGCCTAAGTTGTTTCTGTTTTATGAAAATGTGTTTCGCCATGTCAAGTGTCTAAGTGCATGCCTAGTTACCTTACTTTATTTTGTCACTTATGTTGTTTTTCTTGTTGTAAAGATCATAAGCTCACATTTTTATTCATTAACTTTATTTACCATTTTCTTGGCCAGTTTTGTTTTTTGTTTAAGTTTTGATCTAATAGACTTGAAGTAGTTTCAGAGTCATACTGGAGGCCAATACAGTGGGATAATCTGCAAATGTTGCAGTTGTTGTATGAGGTGTTGAAGGTAGATAAGATGTATAGAACCAACCCCACTTCTTTGTGTAATACCATTATTTATTTTGTGTAAATTGGTTTTTGTGACTATACAAATTTTTCCTTTGACCTTTAAACGTAATCAATAGTGATGTCATTATAAAACAGTTGTAAATTGATTGATTCATTCTGTCCAATTCTATTCAATTGATTTATTATTATTATTATTTAAATAAGAACAATTTTGTTGTGCAGAAACAAGCAATAGTGGATGTAATACTGACTATAAAACAAAACAGTTTATAAGCTACTTTAAAAATAATCCACTGTAATGAGCTAGTCTTGTGGTAATTTCAATAACCAAATGAATGAAAACACAATTTTCCACAAAAAACACTTTATTTGTGCAAAACAAATACAGGCAAGTACACAAAACAAATACTGTCATAGTCCACTGTCAGTAGGGTTTGTGTCATGTAGCATCTGTGGATGATGACTTAATAAAGTTTTTTTTTGTGTTGAAAATTGTGTATTCATTTGGTTACTTTAAAAAGGAGTCTATTCTCAGTTTAGTGTTCATAAAATGTTATGATTCCATATCTTGTGTACTGCATAAATGGCAAGATATACCCCAAGTCTATTTTATATATCAAAATGTGATTTGTGCAGTTACTTTTTTAGTATAAACTTTGTTTTTCCATGTTCAATTGCATCCCTGAACTTGGATCTTTCTATACTTTTTCTCAGAATAATCACTACCCAAAAGTCTTAGAGTAGTAAAATAAAGTCTTAAAGTGTAAAGAATATTTGTTAACTGTAGAAAATTAATCTTTTAATTTATAGCAAATAACTATTATAACCAGATTAAGTGACTTCCAAAACCATAATTCCTAAAGCAAAGGAATTTTCAATTTTATAATATTCTCTAATTTGAAATTTATTTGTATATAGCTTTCAGTGGCTGATTTTAAAAATGTGATTGAAATATACCAGCTCCGTTTTCAAGAAGCTCCTCTTGTCTGGCTAAAAGGCCTAGCTACGTTCTTGAATACTAAATTGCCAGTGGATTTTAGTGATAATAGTTTCACAGCTAAATCATTTGAGTATCCTCTATGTTTGTTACCCGTTGAAATTAAGAACATACTCAAGAAGGCTGTGAAAGATGTGCCAGAAGCAGCAGTGCAGATGTTCTTTGACTTCTGTCTTACTTCCATGGCTGTTGATATGACAAAAGGTAAATTTATAGTTAATGGTAATGGTTAATGGTTAATTTATAGGTAACCTTATCCGGTAATAACAACAGATTTTAGTTTAAAAGTCTGAATGATTCTGTGGTTTATCTTTGTGGGAAACTTTATTACTTTAGTGATTTTTCATAGTGCTTTTATGCAAAAATTTTTACTCAACTTTGTACATATAAAATAACATTTTAAACTTCAAAAATCTTTTAAATACATATATTTAGACTTTTTAGATTGTATAAGAAGGACAGTAAAACGTTCTTTATCCAAATTACTAAGATACATTTTTATATGAAGAGTAAATAAATAAAAAGCTCATAATATGGTTATTTATATAATCATTGTTAAAACCATATAATAAAGGAAAAATATGAGTTCATACCAGAATTTAAACCATCATTATAAAATTCTTTTTTATAAAAATTGTGTAAGATTGGTTTATACTGGCAAATGGAAAAAGTTATAGAATAAATTGGTATTTATAAAAACAAGTATTTTGTAAACTGGTAAACACAAATACAAAATTATACTTTATACAAACAAAGTTTTTGTCCTTTAATTAAAATATCTTGGAGAATACAATTTTATTTATATTCCTTGTCACAAGATTTAAAATTATTTTTAAAAAAATATCATGCACTCATGATGAAGGGCCTTGTAAAGAAGTACACACGCCAGAGTGATTTTCTTTTAACGAAACAAATAATATATCTAGAAAATTTTTACAACTGTTATCAGAAGGAAAATTCGTGCGTGCATCTTTTGGAACCAAAATATTGCTAATCACTAATTTGAAGAACTAAGTACAAATGTGATTAACAAAATGTACAACAAATTCATCAAAACCTTTTATGTAAATTCTATTTAACAATTTTAAAAAAATAACAATTTTATTTCACCATTTAAAAAATATATTTCATTACTTTTTAATAATGAAAAAACATTATTAAGGCCTAGTCCCTTAAAACAAGCCTTTCGGGGTTCATTAAATAACAATCATTTAGTTCAGTTAATTATACTCTTAATAAAATAATATCAATCAGTAAATGTCCATCAACAACAATGTGATATATATACAGTAGACTCCCTCTAGTTCGGCCACCTCGGGACCGGACCACTGGCCGGACTTCAAAATGGCCGGACTATCCGGATGTACTATCAAAATTTAAAATATCCCTATTAAATACATTACCTATGCTTAAGAATCAACAAAAGACGTTGTTTAAACATTTTTACAACATTATGTACTTACCAAAGAGAAGATTTTGACGTCTCTTGGTTGAATTATCATGTTGTGCCACTCATAGATACGTTTTTGCAACACATATTAAAAAGTAAATACTGATACCATACTAAGGATAAAACTGAACAGAAAAACACATTTCAGTACGTACTGTAAAAACAAACCAGAAATGTATTTGAGGAAATTACTGTACAACACGTATTACTTGACTCATAACCTATAAAAATTAAAAGAAATCCGTTATTTTCTTTTGCTTTTTCTGATTAAGAATGTTTTTAAAAGCATAGTCACGCCATTTTCTCATAAACATCACGTCGACAACTGTTGCAGCGGCTTTGGACTGATTCACCTTTATCTAGACGCTCTAGGATACTGAGTTTTTGTTCCATTGTCACAAACGTATGTTTACATTTTTCACTCATTTTAGAAAACATTTTTCTCAAAGCTACCTTGCACACGTACAACTTACACTTACTCACAACGTTCACTCCCGAAAACAGTCCTACATACTAAACAGCAAAAAACATTCACACACGAAATTACAGATCAATCAATCTCACTGTACAGTACGTACTACATATAATATAACCAAACCGTTTGTCACATGTTAAGTGCGAGCGACCATTTACAAGCTCGCCCGTAAACTAAACTGACATACAGTAAATATTTTTCTGTACAGTACTTCTAGGGCTGGAGTAGACTAAACATTCAAGATAAAAGTTAAATGTGATGTGAAATTCAAGGCGACATGACGGATATGACTCAACCTCCTAGGACCGGACGAACCATCCGGCGGCCAATCCAACCGAAGCCGAACTAGAGGGCGTCTACTGTATATATATATACAGTGGTTATTTAAGCATTTTACAATAGTTTAAAATAATTTAACTTAATTACAAGGATTTAATTATTATTTTTAATCCTGAGCGAAAATAATGTTGTTACCAGAAGTTAATTAATTGAATCAAGCTCTCTTCATACAGCCTAATCTATACGAAGTTTAATATAATACACAAAATACACATGAAGCTTACTCACCTCTGTTACTGGAGCTCAACTGTGATCTTTCATAGTCCATGTTCTTTTACAGAACCCAATGATCCTGATCGATTCGATTGCTCTCTGCAACTCTAACCACCGACTACTGACTGTCTATTACTCTTTCCTGAGTTTGACCTCAATTTCTTACCAACCTTGGCTTACATATCTTTCAGTGCTGCGTGATACGTTTGAAGGTTCTAAGATCAATGGTTTCTAACTGTTTACATCTTGTCGCAACTATTGATCAGTAACTTCTCTAGTAACTGTTCTGGGACTTATAATAAAATCTAACTCAATCCTAATATTTAATTCCTAACAGACTATGAGCCGAAAATTTAGCTAGGTGCACCACCCATATGACTTTTGTATATTTATCTACTCCAATATATGTGAAGATACTACTCCAATATAAAATATCACAATAGCTAACACTATAAGCAGACAGTTTTTAAATTGATGTAAAGGAGAATTAAACATTTCTACAATCGTAGTGTTGTGCCAAGGTAGATTGTTGTTTCTGTTCTGTTTGTTTATTTCTTCATATTCCTGGACCAGTAAAACGGTGAAAATTAAAAGAAGCCCAAATAGCGAAGATCTCTTCCTTCTTAATTAATAAAGCCATAACTGGTAGAGCAGATCCTGTAACTTCTATCAGGAAATTGAGCATTGGAACTCTTTTAGTAGAGACAAGCAGCAAGAAGCAAAGATTGTCACTACTAAAAATTAGTTCCTTTTTTTAATCATTTTAAGGTATCGGTGGAACTCCACCAAACCTTATACTAATGAAAGTGAGTTGTTACATGTAAAGATCTGCTTCATATTTCTTTGGAAGAAATTAAATCTGAATTAGCTCAACAAGCTGTAATTGATGTTACTCAGATCATGCGAACAAAGAATGGCAAAAAAAAAATACCAACTACTTTGTTGGTTATTATGTTTGGCATACTTACTGTCCCACAACATATATATGCAGAATACCAACGGCTACTCATTACAGCCTTTGTTTTGAACCTAAGATGTTTTAAATGTCAAGGTTTTGGACACGCGAGTTCTACAAAACTAGAGCTATGCAGCCAATGTGGTTTGAAAGAGCACAACAGTGAAAGGTGCAAGAATGACACCAAATCTCCAAATTGTGGTGGCAATCATCCTGCACGTTCTTTCAACTGTTCTAGTTTCAAAGAGGAAAAGACTATTTTCTCATGACGAAAGACTAAATATTCTTTAATTATACCTGAATATTGTATAAAATTTCAAAACTTGAAGTACCAGGAAAATCCTTTGGTACTGCAGTTCCATCTACAAATAAAATGACATCTTGTGCCAATTGTGATGAACTGACGAAGAGAGTTAAAATACTAAAGGAGCAAGTGGCTCAATTATTGGCCAATTTCTCAAAAAACTGTTCCTAGTTTTAAGAGTTTAATCAAATATATTAATTTATTAAAGGATTTTTTTTTTATATGTTACATCAGACAAGCTTTGAGCATGCAAGATAAAACATATTCAAACAGATTTCTACAAAGCTCTCAAGGTTTAGTTGAAACTTAATTTACATAATGATTAATAAAATTAATTATAAACTTTTTAATTTATTGAGAAATTCAATTTTGAGTATAGTTAGTACAAAATTAATGTGCATTATCTGGTTTGTAGAGAAAGGACGGTTTGGCCTTATGAGGTATCGTAACAAATTCATCAAAAGTTAAGGTTGAATTTTTTTTTAGAGAGAAAACTTTTTTAATATATAAAATACTCATTTCACCATTTACTACTCATAATTGAAATCAAACAACTGTTTCTTTTTAAGTAAGTTTTTAATTTTTTGTTTAAGACATTGAGACCAGTTATCTTATTTGCATTTTTCACTCTGTACAGCTAAATTAAACTAGACAAGGGTATTTGACGCCTAAAACTAATTTTAGAATTGACCTTGGACTCTCTAGTGATAATGTTGAAATTCAGAACAGATTACAATTTATCTTACAAACTACTTTTAAATAGTTCTTTGGTTTTATTTTGAATTGTTTTTAAAATGAACCTAACAACATTGTGTATTATTTCAAAGATTTTTAATTTGAGCTTAATTAGAAATAATAAGTGTCATTATATGACATTATCTATCTATTTATTTGGAGGGATTGTGTTCTAGGTACTCCAGTATCAGGCTACAAAATTCTATTGCAGTTGATAGCTACACAAATTCCTTCAGTAACTGTGTCTAATGTGTCAAAATATACTTCTCTAAGAAATTCATATCAAAATCGCCAAGCAATTGGAACATCTATCCTGTGGGTGTTAGGACAAGGAGGATTTAAGGATCTATCAATAGGATTAAAAGGTATTTCAATTTACATATATATAGGTCTTTCACAGGATAAATCCATAAAACATATTACATACTAAAATAGATTTTATTTTTAATGTATCTCTTGTATTGCATGCAATATATTTTATGTTTTTACAGCTATTTTATCTTAATGATATTTCCTAAAACTACAGTTGCTTTAAAATACAAACAATACAGTTTAAAATAAGATAAACTCATAATTTTCACTTCTTGCTCAGTATTGTTGAGTTAGAGAGGCACTGTTGTTGAATACAGTATACTTTTTAATCAATTGATTTTTGATGTTACTTATTCTTGTTTTTGACATTCATGTGAGTTATAATATTAGTTTGAGCACAAATGGACTATAACTTTCATATATTGTTCCCCGCAAGTTAGGTGCAGACTATTAAGAGAGACTGGCATCCCTCGTAGTCTCCGAGCAAACATTTGCATAACACATAAACTATCGTCTATATACTCATTTCATTAACATACAGTCCATCTATATTATATAATTACCAACACTTTCATCTGCTCTTAGGGTTTCTTACGATTAACCAAATCCTAATAGATTGTGTTGTTGTTGAGAGTGGTATGTTTAGGGCTTTCATCGTAACAATTCCATTCAGGCGATGTCAGGGGATAATTTTAAGATCCTTGATCGAGTATTGTTCTTGTTGCATTGCCTGAAATTTTTAATATTTAGATTAGATTGTTGCAAGGCCCCTTTACAGTCCTGTAACTTATATTGTTGTTTAATAAATTTTAGTAGAGCATACAATTGTTTACTAGGTTTCTACAGCAGAAACTTGCTAATTGAACCCGCAGGTTAGTCTAAAAACCCCCCCTTAATCTGTACAGAAAATTTGAAAAAAATTATACTAAAACTAGGCAAGGGAAGTAAAAAAAACAACCTAATTTGTTAAAAAACTGATCTTATTATATGTATAAAAGTTAACAGACACGAAAGTTACTAGTGAGAACAATATCAGTGGTCTTATTACTGAAGATAAAATACAGTACTTCTACAGTTTTATCCGAAACATCTAATTAAATAAAAATGGGTTATAGTAAAGTTCCAAAGTTAAATGAAAAGTAATGGCTACTAAATTAGGAAATGATTCAGTAACAATTAAAATAATACATGTTGGTACAGGTCAGTGAATTATAACAAATTACAGTAAAGTGCAAAAACACATACACAAACACTTAAAAATATAACCACTACTCAATCGGTAGTTTTACAAAATCGTTAATATTTCTCTGATGTAAACATGTCTTTCAGACGACACAGTGTTAACACATTCACTGCTGTAAAAATGACCATTAGGGTTGGATAATACTAAAAATTTTTTTTATCACCAAACCTTAACTTTCTAATGTAGAAGTTCAGTTTTAGGGTTTAAAACTCGATTCCAGCTCGACTTCCTTCAAATCCAGGACTTTGAAGTCATGCCCCGCCGGCGTCCTGGCCGCATCATACCACGTCCACCATTGCCCATCACCGATGTCTTGGCCACAACGTAAGCACGACGTAAAGGTATCGGTCACCACAAACGAACGACGAGCCCACGATCCACAAACGAAGGAAGTCGTAAACAAACACAAGGGATATTGAAAGTAAAATAACTAAAAAACACAAAATAAATATCAATAAAACACTCGTCACCGACCGCGAACCCTGTAAGCGTGATGTAAAGGTATCGGTCACCACAAACGAACGCTGAGCCCACGATACACAAACGATGAAGTCGTAAACAAACACAAGGGATATTGAAAGTAAAATAACTAAAAAACACAAAATAAATATCAATAAAACACACTCGTTACCAGCAGCGAACTCTGTAAGCGCGACGTAAAGGTACCAGTCACCACAAACGAACGCCGAGCCTCCGATCCACAAACGAAGCAAGTTGTAAACAAACACAAGGGATAACCTTAAAATGCGGGCAAACTCGACCCTTCTATCACAAATGGCTGGGCCACACTGAGCAATGGAAAACATTGCTTCTGTCTGCCCCGCCAGCGTCGCGGCAGTAGGGCACGCACGGCAGGCCCGCCCCGCCGGCGTCCCAGCCGCACTCAATGTGTTAAGCCATCATCTTATAAATAAAATGTTCTCTGCTGTAGTGTTGGTGTTTTCCTCCACATAGGCTATAGGTATTAAAGCCTTTGCAGCTTGAGAATGGGAATTGGTTACCTAGAATCATCTGCTTCTTTTTTTTTTTATCTGAACCATCATCTGATTTTTGTGTCATTAGAGAAACAATATATTGATTCGTCAAAATTTGATGATTTTCAGTATGACTCATTCACATGTTATGTCGTCTGCTTCCTCACAGCCTAAATCTTGATGCACAAACTGTAAGATTTCAATTCTCTCATCAGCTAGTTCAGAGCTGTCAATGTAAAAAAGGTCTGATGACTTTACAACAATTGCTGTTTACATTGTTTCATTCTTCAGTTACCCATTAGATCATGTTTTTGACATTGATTTTTTTAAAGAACTCGGCAAATGGTTGCGTAGTGCCTTCATTTTCAGTGAGCAATCTTAAAAGCATTTTTTTTTTGTATGCACATTTTATTATGAAGAACTTAGGTTGTAACAATGGTGTTAGGTTTGAAGAGAGAAAAAAAGGCTTTTTCGTCATACTGCTTCAAAAACAGCTGTTTTCA
The DNA here is from genome assembly GCA_963513935.1 of Aphrophora alni. Taxonomy (NCBI): domain Eukaryota; kingdom Metazoa; phylum Arthropoda; class Insecta; order Hemiptera; family Aphrophoridae; genus Aphrophora; species Aphrophora alni. The sequence goes on along the minus strand of OY740770.1, from coordinate 53,788,713 downwards.
ATGCATGCATTGAGATGCTAAAGTATTGTTTTTAGTCCTAGGACCTAAAAACACCAGCTGAGGTCGAGCTCATCAACTGTTACTTTGTTTCTATGAATTAATTAACGATTGTAAAGCATCTATTAAAACAACCGATACTCTCTATTGTACATAACTGTTAAAACAGCTGTTACCATCGATTTGAAGGTAAATAGGTTATAACATTTTAGTTTTTGTGAAATTGTTTTCTTATATTATTTGCAGTAAATATATTCTTATATTATTATTATAACGAAAAATATAGTTCATCACTTGGACCAAAAGAAGCTTTTCGATCCTCACTCATTTTCCGAGAGTTAAACTTCCGAGTTAAACTTGAGCTTGTATCGAAATCCTTCACTTTTGGTCCTAGTGATGAAATATACTATTATGTCTCTTTTTGCAGTTCTTCCATTGGGAATGTGATTTAGCATTGTCCATAAGTAACACCTGATATGGTGATTTTTTCACACCATTTTCTTCACAAAACTTTTAGACAGCTGGTATAAACTGGACATCAAACCATTCTTTGAATGAAGCACTGATCATCCATGCTTATTTTAGCCTTTACAATAAACAGGATGTTAGTTCACACTAATATTCTTAAAAGCCTTCGCTTTTTTGATTACCCTATTTCCTTAAGTAGCAACTTTTATTTCCAGCTGCATTACTGCAAGCTAAGACCATCAATCTTTCTTTGCACATCTATAAAGCAGGAGCACTTGGTTATTTTTTTTAGATGCTCAAATTTTTAGGAAATGCCTTAAAATTAATTCTAGTCTCATCATAGTTGTAAACTTGTTATGGCGAATAATTTTGCGATGAAATAATGTCTCCATATTCTACAATGTATTTTTTTTTACACCACATCAATGGTGATCACAGCCTGGTGATCTACTAAAAATGATTCTCCAGTCACAGATAACATTTGTATTCCACAGCTCCTCTTCCACATATCCAGCCAACCATTACTCACAATGAATTCACCATTCATCAAGTTATTAAGATGGACTGCCTTTTCTTGAATTAAGGGGCTATTAAGGGGAACACCTCTTTGATTTTCTTGTGAAAACCTATAAAAAGAGCTTCATCAACTTTGTTTATTCTGACAATTTTGAAGTATGGTGTTGTTCATTAACCTTCTCGGAGGCTGTGCCGCAAAATTTCTCTATTTGCGCTCTGTTTTTCTTCCTTTCATTTATTGTTGCTTTTCACACCAAATTCAGCCACTAATTTTGTTCCATTTTTATCTTTATCTAAATTTTTTTTAACTTGAAGTTTATCTATTAATTCAGACATTGTAAACCTTTTTTGCATGTCTGTCAATCCTTTTTAATATTATTTAGATAACTGGAGTTTCAGGCACAATTCACCCATCATCAGATCTTAATAAAGCATCAGTTTAAATTTGTTTCTTTTGTTTAGAGGTCATCGAAGTTAAAAAAACTAAAATTTACACTTCATATACTAAAAACTACACTTACACATAAACATAACACAAAGTACAAATATATAAAAACACAAAGAAACGTGCACATGTAACAACCACACTGTGTGTCATGGACTTACTGGTGTACTAATTGTGATTAGGTACTTGACTGATTGTACTTAATTCGATGATGATGGACCTTGTATCCTTCTTTGTTAATGAATCAATGTGTCATATATAATTTGAGAATTGAATGAAAGCTGGTTGTTTAATAGGTCTAAGGCTGCATTTTCAATAGCTTTATATATCTCGAATTCTTTGAATGAACTCATGAAATGTCTTTTTTAATATGCGTGTAAAATTTTCATATATTTTTGGTGTTAAAGTTAGTATATGTATATGGCAGTTGTTAATTATGTGTTCTGCAAAGCTTGATTTTGTGATGTTAAGTATTTTTGATTGCAAATGTTCTTTGAACTGTTTAAGAAAGGGTCACCCAGTTGGACCTTTGTAAATATTAGGACATTCATTACATGAGAGTTTATTTATACCAGTTCAATGAATTGGTTGTATGAATAACATAAATTTTTAGGATCATTTCTAACCTACTTGAGGTTTTACGTTATGGTGAATATTGTTTCTTTCAATGCCCTTAAATCAGTATTTTTAGTGAAATTGTGATGAATAATTTTTATTTGGTTAGTTTTTAGTTTTATATACAGTCAACTTTTTTTAACCATATTGTCATCCACATTGTAGAATAATCGGAATAGGAAGAAAAAAATGTACACAAATAATAAAACAGTTATTTTTTTAGTGATGTATGTTGTAAGGTAAAGGAATTATATGAAATTAATTCAATTAAAACCAGTTTAATACATTTTGTACAGTTTCAATACATTGTATTGTATGCAATAGCTTTTAAATATTTGTTTTGTTGTGATATTAGTTTGGCAAGAGATCATGATGCCAGTATGTGAATTACGTAACTACACTCGCTTTGTGCTGGATTATTTAAAACATCTGTTGGCTCGCCATTCCACCAGTAAGGCCCTAACCTCGGACCAATACTTTTCAATAATGGACACTATTTTCACAACAGGCACTGCTAGCAATTTACCCAATGCTGTCAATGTGGAATTAAAATCACATGCCAAATCATTGCAAGTATGTAATTAGAAAAAATACAGATTAGTTCTTTGAATTTAAATAATAATTAAACACATATTAATTATAAATTTATTTATTTCAGGCAATTGTATGTAATGTGCTAACTGATAATCGATTGCACAACATATTTGAACCACTGATGTTGAGACTTAAATCATCGGCATCAAGTGCTTTCAAAGAAGAGGTGAGTTCAATATTTTCTCTATCCACATTTATAAAAAATGCTATAATGTTACAATTTTATGTGAGTAAAAAATAAGAATAAGTTAAAAATTGTTGAGTAAAAACTTCATTTATGAAATTGATGTTACTTTAAAGCTAAGTTGCTGTAAAATGAAGGGAAACTATAGAGTTTGCACATAGTTTGGTAAATTAGTTATTTGTAGTTAATAATTGAAATATTCCTGGTGTATACTTAATTTAACACATACTGCAATAAAATTAACAGTTGTTTATTTATAATATGCCTATATCTAATGTCTGTTTGTTTTTTTAGGTTTAAGTTGTTGATTCATGTGTTATTTTCTTTAACTGAGCTGTAAATCCTTCTAATAAACTTTTCGCTCAAAACTTCTCAATGCTTCCGGGTTTATTTTCCCTTCCCAGTGTTCATATGTCACCTCCATAAATGACATCTGGTTTAATGAGGGTCGTATAGGTTATCATTTTTGTATTGTATTGGTGCTAAGGAGCTTACTTATCAGTAGTCTCCTGTTAGTGTAATAAGCTCCATTTCCTACTTGTGTTCAATCTTGAATTACTGTATCAATACCACTTTATAAATAGATTAGCATACTGTTTTGTAAACAAACGCTTGTTCTAAGGTATGTAATAATTCAAAATGATCATAATTATTCAAATATGCAAGAAAACGATCGCTCCCGACATCTATTGGCGAGAATACGAAGCTCAAACGTAGATGACGTCATTCGGCCTACAAATGACTGAATAAAACCATTTTTACAGACAACTGAGACAAGTAAACAAATATATCCTACATCCACCAAATCTAGGCCAAACTAAAAATTATTCACAACTTAACAGGCAATGCTATATTAAAAAAAACTCAAATTATAATTCGACTGTAAACAAAAGATATCCAATATTGAAACCCATAATATATTAGTTTCTGTTCATAAAGAAACCTCGACATAGCTTCGGCTTATCAGAAATTACAAATCAACGAGACCACTAGGCAAAATTTGAGAAGTACCGTCAGATTCCCAACTAAATTTCCTAGAGAAATGCTCACCTCGAATATTCTAGAAAGTTCGGCAACAATTTGTTTCGATCGTTTGAAAGTGAGCAATGTTGACCATAATTACAATATAATCCATTATCAGACGTGACGTCACTCCAGAAACCACACCCGTCCGCTGGCTCATCACTGATTGGTTAGCGATCAAAATATCGTAAAGGCTAGTTCAAATACTTATATCTCACAGACCAACATATAAATACAATTTAAATAAAAAAATATAAAAGAAGTTTAAAACTGATAGGAATTAAAGTATTAAAAAATTATCATTAGACAGAAATAACGTTTAAATCCAAATTCAGCATTTTTCATTTATCATTATAAACATCACCTTTCATGAACTAAATCAGTGAAAGTGCAGTGAAAAGTGAAATCGTCAAGGCAGTGTCGTCCGGATCCTAACCCAAGAGCATTTTGGTTTTTTAAGATAGCCATTGTTAGAGAAGTGTGGAAGCATCCAGAAGTATAAATTATCCGAAGATATTCAGCAGAAAGGCGAGTTATTTTGGAACCAGATGAAATGAATCTATAAAATAACCAAAACTAAACTATTCCAAGGGAAGATTGAAGATTTCTAACCAATATTACCTGAAACCTAATCCAATAATCCTACCAATTGGTGAGACCAATCCAACACTATATTTTACCATAAGCCTAGCTTAAGCAATTTAACCAGTTCCTACTATGAACTTGAACTATAAATAATAATATATATACACAGATATAATCAGATATATTTGTTGACAAATAAACTGAATAAGATATAGTGCAAAGATTAAATATAAACTTAGTAATCAATAAGACAATATTTAGTGAATCATAACGTCCATCCAAATGATGAACTTCACATGTCCTCATTCCATTTTCACCATTTAAATAACCTAAGACATTTAGTTGAATTTCTTCATCAACAAATTGATTTTTAAATATTTATAAACTGCGAACATTATAATTAAGGATCATATCATTTGATTATTTTAGTGACCTTGGAAAGTGCCGGCACGCTTAATCCCCTCCCCGAGATAAGATAATAAATTTAACCTATGTATGTACAATCAAAGACTAATATCTCATCATGTTATGCTTTCTATTATACTTAGTAAATAAAATAAAAAATCCTGTTATTTGATTTCACAATGATTAAAAGTATTTAATTCAATATTTCTGATAAAATATAATATTAATATAATCTCAGCTTGCTTACGAGTAGAGCTTTAAAAAATAAAATAAATAATTGTAATTTTCGATACCTTAGAGATTTGTGAGAGTGTAGGTATTCCAATCAAGATACTTTCATTGTTTTTTATTCTTTACAAAAATAATTTAAAATGCTCATTCAATTTCAGTGCTTTTCAAAATTGTGGTGTCTTCCTGAAGTTTTCAGCCGAAAACTCAATGATGTCGATCCAGGAACCCTAGCTGGTATGTTGGAAAATTATGTTAACCGAATTTCTTATTAGGATAGATCGGCGGATTGTAATTTATGTGCAAAGTCAATAAACAACACAATATTTAGTCAAGACAATTATGTTGATTTAAAGCCATGTTAGTTTATAAAATTAATTAAAAGTTATCATTTTAAAACATATTTATTGCTATTGAAACTGCTTTTAAAAGGTTAACACATGGCTAACCGAAGACGTTCGCCGCATTCTTGACCCCCATAGCGAACTCCTGTCGCCAACTATTCGTTCTACTGGTCCCCCCCCAACCTTGATCCCACGGATAGTTCAAGCTAATGCAAGCTAAGCTTTGTTTTTGAAAAGTATGAACTTAATGTCTATTTAAAAATCAAATTTTATTTATATAAACTGTCATTTACACTACACACCTTCCTCCATACTTCTAGAGCCGTTCAATTTATTCGCAACGTAGTGGTGTTTCGTGCTTTATGGTAATGAGACAATTTCCTCAGAAAAATTTTGATTTTGTTCCCCTTTTGAGTTTATTTATTTATTTTTTTCTCTATGTCGTTTTCAATTAGCCATAATACAAATGTCAAATGTTCAAATCATCATTATTGAGGTATTGTCATTTCATTATAAAATTATTTGGTGCACGGTACATATATTTTTGGGTTGTTAGCTTTTCTTTGTGCATCTTTAAATTATAATGAAGTTTTTATTTTAATTACTAATCACTTCATTTTTCTTTTACTCCAAATATATTAATATACTTATATTACTATTCATTATTTTACTATAAAGAAGACAGTTTTTCCACTACAGGTTTGCCTGTAAAGAGCAGTAGTGTTAATCAATTCTTTCTTTAAATATTCCTCAATTTAGCTTCTATACTTGCAGCTTTAATTATGAAATAATAAAAAAAAAGGAATAAGTTTATATCCTTAATTGGTTTGGACATAGTACAACCTATACTTATATATATGTGTATAATTATTATAAATAGTACTTGAAAATCTAAGTAGTTTGGATACCTTAATTTACCAGACATTAATGGACTCCCTTCCTTTTTTTTGGTTTACGCTGCGGTTTACATTGTGGTCGTAGGTACAATGTGATAATTGTTCACTATGGAGTCCTAGGCGCGGCGGATGCTTTCATTTAGCCATGAGTTAACTCTTTTAAAACTATTATTTACATTAATAAATGGCTTGTAGATTCTTTGCTTAGTAAAATAAAATACAAACATGCTTTAATAATGTCGGGAAAATTATAATTTGTTATTAATTGTATTAACATGGCTTTAAATAAACTAAATTGTCATGACTAAATACTACGTTGTTTCTTGACTTTGGACCTATATCCTAATCCGCTGATCCATCCTGATAAGAAATTCGGTGTAAGTGATTTTCCAACCCGTCATCTGTGGATTACTGGATCATTCATCGAGGAATTTTCGGCTAAAAACTACAGGAATGTGCTACAAAATTATTATCAGTGTTTTCTGTATTAAATTTGGTGTTTATCCTTTTTTTAATCCCTACAGGAGCTTACTGAATATGAGTGTGGCAATCCTCATTTACCGTAATACCGTGTCACTATAACTACACTAAGTATTTGTTTATTTTTTAGGTTGCTGGGTTTCTTTGTCTTTGCTTAAGTAAAGACCAACAGAGTTACAGCTTGTGGAGGCAACTATACACAAAACACTTACCTGAATCAGCAACACTTTTAAGACATATACGTAAGTATAATATGCTTAATATTTCATCTAATTAATATTTCATAATTTCATATATTTGTACAATAAACTTATATAAAAATTATTTCCTATAGTAACTATGGAAGGAAATGAAGGGAATCAATTATTCTATGTGAAAAATGAAACATTTAAGTACATGGTAGATCACATTAGCATAATCAGTGGTTCTCACTGTAACTTGATCTTGAGGATAAAAAGTTTGACCCAGTTGATGGTGTCAGTTTTTCAGTGAATAAGGTAGATTTTCTGTCCTCATTAACTTAGCTAGCAGGTATAAAGTATGGTATTAAGCAACATCTAAAACAAAAATAAAAATCCGAATTAATGTCAGAAATGGCCAGCAAACTTATAACAGAATGTTAAAACAGGCAACAGAAAGTGTTTATTGTCATTGTATCACTTACACAGTGTGTTTTGTGATTGGTATTACCTACCTACACATGATTAAAATCTTAAATTTATTTATAGATATTTGCTTAATCTATCTTAAGAACACTTCAATATCAATTAATTCATACACTAAATTATTAAATAAGAAAACTATATAATTAATCATAAATTGTTCACAATACCTTGGTTTTGTAGCATGTGCAGCGACATAGGTATGTACAATATCTGTAGAATCTTAGAATGAATGCCCCCCTTAATGACGGATTCTGAATGTTTTGAAGCACAAATAAAAACAATTGAAATCACTACTGAAGTGTGTAATGAAATAAAAAATTGAGAGAAGTTTTATTTTGCTAGTGACAAAAGTCATATCTTGTCATTGACTTGAGAGAACCCACCCAACTACCCTTCCAGTTTATATCTTGCTTTCTGACCATGTGAACTGCGAGTGTACAGGTCCAAAGTACCAATCCTACTTGTAACAATTTCTACTTTCTAGGAGTTAACTTTTTGATTTTATTTTGAATTTAACTTGATAAGTGCCATTCTGTGATAAAGTAGACACTTCTAAATCAAAAACCCGGTATCGTCTACTCTTGAGGAAAATGTACTCAAATTACAAACAAACTACAGGTTATCTGAAATACCCATATTTAATCAGAATTGTTGATCTCTTCTCTCTTTGAAATTACAGACATATATCGATATTTTTACTTATCATCTAACATCCTAATATCTACAAATTAATTGAAGAAACAATTGTTTTATTTTATAGACGTCTCTCCTGAAAACATGTACAGAAAAACTATTACATTATATGTAAAATTTTAAATCTATAGATGTTCAAAGTCTTTACTGTCTTTATTTTAATCGAGTAATAATAATGGTCTTTTTATTTGAAAGTTCACGAATATTTAAATGCAAGAACTGCAACCATCCTAATTGTGAATATTCTCTCCCAGAAACATAAAAAGTTTATTTTTAACATTTTTTGTGTTAAAATTAAAGGCACATATCATGAAGAAGAACTATTATTTGAAAAGAATTATTTATTGTTTTTTTTTTTTTTTTTTTTTTTCCTTTAATTAACAAGTCCTTATATCTCTTTTCAATGTTTTTTTTTTTAATATCAATTAATCTTTTTTATAGACTTCAACAAATAATATATTAACAGTAGCATTAACATAGGCGCCAAAACTGACTAAGAAATGCAATAGAATAATCTGATATTGCTCATTTGGTGCATAGCACTAGGTGACTTTCAGTATCGATCGGGTAATGAGATGTTCTAAAGTTGCAAGAAAGTCAAAACATGACTTCTCTCGCCTAGCAAATGAAGATGGGCAAATGAAGTTCCAAATTTTTAACTAAACCCCTCCAGATCTGAAAGTATCTGTATTGGTTAGTTCTGTTAGCCAATTGGAATCGTTAATTACAGATACTCCCAGATCTGACCAAAGTTGTCGATCCACAGAACACTGAAATGACTCTAACACAAAACCATTATTTCCCCCTATTTAATTTTAATATTTACCTAATTTAATAGTTTTTTACAATTACGTACAATGATTCCTTAACAATACAAGTATTATTTTAACATATTATTCACTCATACACTCCATTCACCCGTTGTTCCACGATTCCATGGTTTTCCATGATTCTTCTATAATTCCGGGTTTCTTATGTCCACCACAAACGTTTTTGGGTCACATTTATCCAGACAACCCTTGGAGGTGCCCAAACCAATTCAATCTTTTAATATCAATCCTCAATTACAGTATATCTAGCTCAACCTCAATCTCCTTTCAAAGATCCACATTTTCCACCTCTGTCCATTCTAGTAATCTGACAGCAATGTTTCAAGTAACTCATCTCTATGGCTCTTAATTTTTACTTGACCTTTCATGTTTCTTCCACAATTCTACTCTGTACAACCTAATAATACTCTGTTATCATTTTATAGTTTTATTTTATTACACTTTATTATTTGGTTCTCCAAAGTAAACCCTTTAATTCTTAACCTTTTATTTAGCTTTACCCAATCATGAAACAATCTTTCCATCAGTTTCTCCAGTTGCTGCTATTGTTATTCATAATTTTTTTATTCAGTTTTTTTTGACTATACATGTTTACTAAATGCTTGATTTTTCCTCATTTTGTATATTCTGCATCCAATTTCTTTACAATTTTGTCTTATGTCGATATACTCTTGCACATGAATTACTTAATCATCTTCAAAATGTAAAGTATATCTGACCACCAATAGGTCCTCTTTATACTACAGCACTTTCTTCACAAGACTTATTAAATATATTAAAAATAATCCAACAGCTGTGCAGCAGCCTTCTTTCTGTCCCTCATCGATATGAGTCCTACCCATCGATCTACCACCAACTTGTTAGAGTTTAGAGGAATCGTGGCTCTTGGCACTGTGTCTTCTTAAAACCTATTATGCAGCTATACCCCTAATTTCTAATTATGCAGATTAGTCCCCTTAACGAGTTTTAATAAAACACTGATTAATTCATCTTGCGAGAGTTTAGTAGATGCTTGTACTCCCAAACAATTTAATCGAAGATTAGTGGCTAATGATTTTATTCTGCTGATGTAGATGAGACGTTTAATCATATCAGTGAAAAAATGTCCTTCCGTTGATGCCCCTGAAACGTAATGAGATCGAGGAATGGATATGTGTGGTTGCTATTAACCCTATCTTCCTCCATATCAATATATATTTCACTCCTTGGCTCTTCTTCATTGAGTTCCCTTAGGTTGTTTTGGTTAAATATTTTATTATTTGAGCCAGGGAAATATATGGTTAACCTGAGTACAACCCTACATACTCAGCTAAAACTAAATTAAGACTAGAGATTGCCCAGTATTCAGAGTTCGTATATTATAAGCTAAACTCCCCCTTAGCCACACAGCTGTAGACATATGCTGTTCCATCCTTTGATTTGTAATGATTAACATTCTACCCTTCTGTCTCATTGATACAGTATCCTATTACCATCTGCTGCAACAATACGTTGCAAAAAAAAGGTATTATCAAGTTTATATACAGTTGTCGTGCCACATTTACATATTATAGCACATACCTTAGTTTTATATAACATAAAGAGGACACTGACTAAGGCTTTGGCAAGACCAACAAATACTAAATACATTTGAAGATTATGAGCCAACCTTTCTTCTACAACTAACTTCAGTGTAAATATACTACCCACACAAGATATAATCGGCTCGAAAACTTTTTTTCTCTTTGAAATCCTTCATCTCTTTCTCACTTCTGTTCTTAATAACTTTCCATAATATATCCTAGAAAGATAATTTATTACAATAAAAGCTCTGTAATAATTTATATGAAATATTTATTAAAAAAGTTTTTTTGAAGATACATGAATACAGTCATGTACATTTTCTTTAACTCATAACAAATGCTTAAAAATAGCTTTAAATACTTAATATTTGATAAAGGATTATTTCCGTCCATAGTTCAATGTTTCTTTTGTTGTGGATCAACAAGAAAGTGCCAATCAGAAGTTTCTGTTTGGTGAATTAAAAGAAAAACAGGAGTGTAGCACAAAGATTAATTTTGTTGAAAGTTTTAAGTCTAGTGCAAAGCTAACCAATAGAACGATTAGTTGGATGAAAAGAAAAAAGTGACTGACAAATATTTTAGATTTAGATATTAAAATATCCTAATAATTAATAAATATTTTAAGGGTGCATATTATGTATTAATAATATAACATAGTCATTTTTGTAAGATAAAGCTACTGCTAGTCTTGTTGAATTGATCAAAATCCATCATATATTTCTTTCAAATATACTCTCCGCTCATTTTCCACTATAGTAATATGGAGGAAAATATAAGTGTGTCTTCATTTACTTAACTATGAGGTCAATATTATTACAGTAAAAAAAAAAAAAAAAAAAAAAAAAAAAAAAAAAGAGAAAATAGCTACATTGAATTAAATTATTTTCTTAAAATATTTAACTAAAGTTATGTTCAATGAAATTCAAATAAGTTATCAAAATTAAATTGGTATACATTACTACAATGGTGAATCAATAAGAGGATAGAATATCAAATTTACTCACTTAAATACAGAGTGTTTATAAAAGAACTCCTTGATTTAAAGTTTTATTAGTACACAGTAAAGTTAAATTAATAGTTATTAAACCTATATATTATTAAAGAGAATGTTCTCAAGTTTTTTTTTCCATACCTAATAAAGTTCTATATGAGCACCATTTGTTGCCCTGGCCACGTCTAAACGATATTCAGTTTCTTTCCAGGTATTCAGCTGCATATCAGGCATGACGGATGCTACAGCTTCAACAATCCTCTCCCTCAGATGAGCAATGTCACGGATCTTCTCGGAATACACAATGTTTTTTACATGTCCCCAAAGGAAAAAATCTAGTGGAGTCAGATCTGGGATCCTTGGTGGCCATGAAAGTGGCCCACATCTACCAATCCACCTATTAGGAAAACACAAGTTCAACGCATCACGGACACGGTTGCATGTAGTGAGGTGGCGCGCCATCTTGCTGGAAGAAAATTGGTCTCTTTTCTTGTTCATTTTCATCTATTTGTGGGAAAACGTATAGTTCTAACATATCACAATAAATATTCCCATTAATTGTCTTCTCTGCGAAGATGAAAGGTCTGACGATACGATCATGCATCAATCCACACCAAACATTGACTTTGGGCGAGTCTCGCTGATGTTCTATGAATTCATGCTGTGGCTCTGTGATCACTGAACTTTATTGAATAAACCAAATCACACATTGAGCTTTTTCCTGTGGCGTAGCCATGACTGTTGAATAGTGACTGGCCGGCGCTCTTCCCCCACCACGCTCGCTCCAAGGTCATGCACGGGTGCCAACTGCGATAGAATATTAGCCAAAAAATCTTGACTATATACTGAACTCAAGTTTGAAAACCGAAAGTTTATTGCTGGTTTCGTTTTTTAATTATGGTTTTTTGAAATCAAGGAGTTCTTTTATAAACACCCTATGTATAATAGGTCAGTAATTTATTTTGTACCCTCCTAAATTAATAGACCAAATTTGTATAATTCAAACATAAAACGCTTAGCTTAGTTCTACTTTTAAATTACAGTTTTTTAATAATCACATATAACAGCAAATCATTCAATAATAATTTAAAACTAATATAACTTAAAACAATCTTTATTCAAAATTTGGTTGGCGCCAATGATTTTATAATTGGTTTAATTGTACTGAGAAAGACTTAGATAAAATCCAATTGATTATATTGTTCAGAGAGTTTGGATTTGGACACTGTTAATTAAAATTGTTGCTTAAATTTTTAGATTCTGAATGGAAAACTGTGTCAGATCAGCTTCCAAAGAAACTGTTCAAGGATATGTTAAATACATTCAAAGTAACAAACAACGAAATGATCAAATCTAAACAAAAAGCAGAAGGCTTACAAGAATGCAGTCGACTCTGTGAGGTAAGTCCTAAAAAATATAAAGTTGCTTTGAAATGTCATTAATTTTCATGGTATTTTTTATTAATTTCTAATTCAACTGTAAAGAGCTGAAATTTATTACTTTTACTATGTAAAAGAAAACCAATAAAAATTGAGACTGTGTCCCAAATTTCTGTTTTCTAATTTTCATAGTTAAAGTATACATGAAAGTCATTGTAAATACTAATTATTGTACTAAGAACAATAGCATTTAGGCAGATATTACAATTAGCTGAGAAATTAGTAGAACAATCAACTTTCATAATTATCCAAGTTATTTTTACCAAATTTGAATAAAGCTAGGTCTGAACTGAGATATTATATTTAGTTATTTGCACAGTGGCAGCTTTACATTTGCAGCATATACAACTCGGAACACCTACTTTTTAAAACTATTTATCAAATTATAATATTAAGAAGGTATTCAAAATTTAGATAAGTCTTTTGTCAAAAGATGGGCAACCCTTAACAATAACTATTATATGTCGGCTATTAACTGAATTTTGACTCTCGAGTTAAGTACTGCCAACGAAAAGCACCACATAGAGTAACAAGGCAGCTCAATGGTTACCATGCTAACTAACCCCCCCCCCCAACTGTTATTAAGGCACTGGTGGGATACAAGTAATCCCGTTTTCTGGAACAGGAGTAGTGGCTACACTTGCCTTTTTGTGTTTTGTTTTCGTAAATGCAAAATGAGTAGAGATTTTGTTTAGGAAGTTCCATTTTTTTGTTAGAGTTAATTCTTCGGACTTTAAATGAAAATGACACGAAAGATATTTTCAAAGATGTATGTACTCTTACATTATTCCCTTTAATTATGACAATACCTTCGACTAACTGCTTTGTAGAAAGATGTTTTTCATGTTTAAAGAGAATAAAAACTTATTTAAGAAATGCCACTTCACAATAGCTTGTGGAAGGTCTTGCAACAATACATGGCGATGAAACTGTTTGGTGAGCTTCTGAAGACAATGCCACGCTATGAAGATATCATCACGTACGCTGCTTGCAAAGACAGGAGATTGGATCTTATTTTTAAGAGATATCTTTGTTTTATTTGTATTTCATATTATTAAGACAATTTATTTCATAAACTTAATTGTTTTTAGAGATTTAGAGGTTAATTCCTTTATATTTACAGTAATGAAATAATAACAGAAATAGTGTCCATTTCAAATATTTAATTAAATTTCAAAACTAATTTCAATAACTACATTCTCATCTTTAGTGTTGGTTTGATTGGTTACTAAAGTGAAGTCACAGTTATCCATCAACTGAAAATGTAATTTGTAAAACTTGAGACAGGATTGGGATCAAACCAGTTACAGTACAACCTCGTTTATCCGGACTAATTGGGACCGGAAGTGATCCGGTTAATCAAAAATCCGGATAATCCGAAATTATAGAAAGATAAATAAAACAAAATATAAAATGATAACTTACCATTTATAAGTCATGAAAAAACACAATATTTACACAGTCATTCAATTTACACAATACACGAAATTACACAATGTACTGTAAATGACGAAAAACATTTTATTTACACACCTGAATTATTTACACATGCTTTTAATTTACACAGGGTTTAGTTGTTATTTATAAAAAAGTCATTTATCTTCCTCTGTTTTAATTTGGTGTGACGTTTCAATGCGGCCCTGTCTATACGATTCAATGCGTCTAACTTTTGGGCCATTGTAAGCACATTACGTTTTCATTTCGTCGCCATTTCCACGCACAAACGCTAACACACGAATATAAATAAATAGCAGTAACAACGCCCACCTCTAAATACTATGCCAATTCTCATTCACGTTCTCGATACTCCCGACTGGGGATGTGATGTGCCAACTGCCAAAAAAAAGAACGGGGGTTCCCAAAGCTGGCGGCACCGCTTTAAGATGTGACAAAATGTTCACATTTACTGATTTACACCCTTGAGTCTTAGCAACCCGACAAAAATAAAGTTGTAAAAATGACATGATGGTTTATGATGCGTTGTAAACATGCACCTGGTTTGTATTTATTTCACAGTTGTACATTTTCTTTAAGGACCGTTACAGGCATCGTCATTGTATTACACTTTCTAAAATATCAGGCATTCTTTATTTTTTTCCCGGTTTTTTAAAAAATTCCCTGACATTTCCCTGACTTTTCCAGAAAATTCAATTTCCCTGACTTTTCCCGGTCGCTAGACACCCTGAAATACTATTAACCGTATCCGATCAAAAATGTAAAGAAACTAAACACGGCACAGCACGATATGGTAATGATGTATTCCCGTCGCTAGCACGTGATAGACTACCCGCCGGCATAGACAATAGACAAGGTCACTGTCATGCCGCATCGAGGTAGGGGGATGGTGACGCAGAGGTCATTGCTCCTCCACTTTCTCTTCCCAGTGCATCAACAACCCGCCCTAATACCTCGAGGCGACACTGTAGTGTTGAGGAAATCACGTTTTTATCAACATTAATGTAATAGCAGATGTTTCTTGTTAAAACTCCATATTCAAGGATAAAATAAAGCAAAAGCTTAAAATTTCAAAATATTATAAATATTATTCAAAATACAGTAATTATTAAAATATTTTGAAACTTTAAGCTTTTGCTTTATTTTATCCTTGATTAAATTTTTTATTTTTTGTTCCGGATTGATCCAGATAATCCGGACATCCGGTTGAATGAGGTTCGGATAAACGAGGTAGTACTGTACTGCATTTTTGAATCAGAGTATGAATTCCAAAAGGAAAAATAAACTAAAGAAAAGAATTAGGGTTGACAATAGTTTCTTCTTTTTTTTTGAGTCGAGAATAGATTTTTTCTCCAAATTTTATCAGGAAGAGAATGTAAAATTTAATTTTTGAAGTGCTAGAAACGGAATAGGCATTTTCTACAAAAAAAAAGCCTTAGTAGACAGATAAACAAAGGCATTATTCTAAAAATGGGCAAAATGTTGAGTAGCGATACCGAAATTTTAAAGTTATATGATTATATATGCATAACATGAAAATCAGCCAGTTGAACATATTCACTGCCATCAACCAAAAACATAACCCACTTCATCAAAAACCATACCTCAATAGATATAAATATCATTCATATTTTGTATTTTCGTATAATATAATTTGTCCAACACAAACAGAATAGAATTCACATTATATGTCACAAGTTAAAAAGAAAGAAAGAATAATTATCACTTGGGAAGAAAGGGAAGTCTCTAATGGTGAAAAAAAAAAAGAAGTTTTTTGGTACATTCTATTAAAACGTCCAAGGAACCAACATCATTTTTTTGAGATCCAGGGAGAAGGTTCAGTGTTAAATAAAAGTCTAGTGACCAAACAACTTAGTAGCTTATGATAATATGCCAGTTTAGAATCATTTGTGAGTGGAATATATAACTTTATTTATCTCTCCATTAATTGATTCAACATTGTAATTCACTTTTCAAACCCAATTCATCCAACCAACCAGCCAAAATTGACCAACGGAAATCAAATTCATTATAGGCCATAATAATAAACTTGAAACTGTGAACAAAAGAATTTTTATTAACATAAGCAATATAAATACAGTACAACCTCACTAGTCCATCTTAATGTGGCCATCGGTAGGCTGGATTTAGGAAAAATCTAGACCACCGAGAGTCCATTTAAAATTATGCTTCTTAGATGAAATAGTGAATCATTTGTATAATTGATTGATTGAGAAAGTGTAGGCTAAATTTAGGCATTAAAAATAATTAAGACAATAAAAATTATGTCTTTTTGATTAATTTACTTTTTATTTAAATTTTAAAGTAAACAGTAAAATACCCTTTACAAAAACACAAAATTACATTTCCTAAATCAAATTTCAAGTCTTGTTTTTAAATCGTTTAAAAACATGTTTTTCTTTGATGGGTAAAAAACAAAATCCTAATAGTAAAATTGTGACATTTATAAAAATCAATAAATGGTGGACCTACTTACAGTACACTACTTTTTGAAAAATGAGGTTAGATCGTTTTTTGATACAATGTCCCTCCATCTTCTAAAAAGCAAGATGTCAGTTGCTGTTGCCTTGTTTTGCACCTCTCATACTGGAACAGCAAGTAAATGGCTCTGAAAGCATCCAAGTGCGTCATTGTTGTTTCACGTTCACTTTCTCCTTCGTTGTTGTTGTTTCACGTTCACTTTCTCCTTCGTCGTTGTTCGGCCCGTCATTCTCTGCATTGCTGTCAGTTCTTGGTTTTTGTCACTTCTCATCCATTAATTGACTTCATCAGTGTTTGCATTTTCACACCCAGGAATATTGTGTAGATATTCAACAAGTCCATTTCTGTCACTTTCGTCACATAGAGCATCAACTTCTTCCATTGGTTTATCATACTTGTCAGCTTTGTGGTCCAAAAGCTACCTCCACAATCTTACCAAGACCACAGGTTCAATTTTGTCCCAGACCTGACTTATCCAATTCACTATGTCTAAAATGTCTATCTTTTTGAGACTGTCTTTCATGTCACTTCCTTTATCAATGTTTGCAATCAGTAGTGATAGCAATTTACGCCAATATTTTTTTTATGCGCTTCTAAGACCTCCTGATCTATCGGCTGATATATAGAAGTTACGTTAGGAGGCAAAAACAAGCATTTAATATGCCCACTTTTTTAATCTTTAATAGGTGGGTGTGTGGGAGCATTTTCCAAAATCAACAGAGCTTTTCTAGGTAAGTTTTGTTTCTTAAGATATTTTTCAATAGCAGGAACAAACTTGTCAAAATACCAGAGTTTTAAAATGTTTGAAATCATTCACGCACTTTTTTGATTGTTGTACCAAAGTGTCAACAGGGCTTTGCTTTAATTTTTTTTAAAGTACAAGAGTGTTTGGATTTTCCTGTCATTAAAAGTTTCAGTTTGTGTTGTCCAGTAGCATTACTACAGGCATTTATACAGTAACCCTTTTCTTTTTCTTTATATGGCCTGGAGCCGCATCTTCGTCTCTATTGGCTAGAGTTTTACTGGGCAGCATTTTAAAATTGAGTCCAGTTTCATCGCAATTATACGTTCCCTGCTTAACCCCTTCTCGTTTATCATTTTGTTCATAGGACTTTTTATCCAAAATCGATTGAGGTGATGTTGAGGAATGATACTGGAATTCTTGATCACATGTTGTCCTTCTTATGTCGACTGAACGTTTTAAATAATAATTTGATAAGAGTTAAAGCAATCTAGTAATTGCAGTACCCATTACAGCCCTGTGATATTTGTTGTATTTTATACTGTTATTGAGGTTTTTTGTTATTAATTTTTTCAAAATTTATGTTATCTTACTTGGTATTTGGCTTAAAAAGTGCCACACGCAGATGCGATTGGCACGAAAAAGTGCCAGCGCCGTTTGTATCGGCTCATTTCATATTTGTGTACATAGTTCCTATGAATTCTAACAAATGGCGTTGGCATTGGCATTCACTTAGTTCTATTAAGCAATCTTTTTGCAGTTGAGTTGAAGTGTAATAACATTGTATTATTGTACATTCTGTTTATAAGAATATTTATTTATTTTTTAAAAATATTTTAGGACAATAGACTTGTATTTTTTGGTATCGTGTTTTATTTTAATTAACTTTTGTTCATTTAGTTTAATATATTCATAATTAGTTTTTCTTTAGTGACATTTACTGTAGGCTAGGTCTAACTAACCTACAAAGCTTGTTCATCATAAACTATTTTAGATATTTTACTTAAGTTCTTTGTATTATTTAAAATGTCTTTGAATCTATTTAAACCTGGTATCAATGATGAACTTTTATTTCGTTCCCTTGATGATTATTTATCAGAAGATAGTGATATAGATTCGGGTAGTGACTTTGATTTCTTTAACAATACTGATTTGGATGACAGTGTACCTGCTCCTAACCAAAATGTAGGCCTACAAAATAATGTTGATGAGTAGAATAAAATAGAAAACACTAATGCAGATGATTATGTTCATTTGTTTTCATTTAATGAATTACCTGATCCTAAATGCACAGGTTATGCACAGACACCAATTGATTTTTTTCAACCTCTTTTTTTTCCCTGCAACTCTTATTCAGTTGATTGTAGTTGAAACAAATAGATATGGTAATCAATTTATTGTCTCAAATAAAGAACGATTATCTAAACATAGCAGAGCTAATTATTGGCAACCACCAAATTCAAATCAAATTAGAGCCTTTCTTGCTTGCATAATAAATATAGGTATTGTTAAAAAAATCAACCATCTTTTCTTACTGATCACTAGATGCTCCATTGGTTTAATCGATTGTTTCCACGCAATAGGTTCCAACTTGTTCTAAATTTTTTACATTTTTAATTGATAGTGATTCCGTAGCCTCTAGTGGCCAACCTGGTTATGATCCTTGTTTGAAATTTGAACCTTTAATGAGTAATGCAAATTATGTATTCTTCCTACACTACTTCACACCATACCAACAGCTTAGCATAGGTGAAAGTTTAATCGGAACAAAAAAATCATACACAGTTAATGCAGTATTTACCAAACAAACACCATCATCGTTGGGGCATAAAACTATGGATGCTCTGTGATTCTGCCACTAAATATTGTATGTCCTTTTATGTATACAGAAGTGCTAAAAGTAATCAAGACAAAGAAGAAATTAAAAAGCATGAACTTGCTCATTCTGTAGTCATGAAATTACTAAACATTTGTAATTTTTAATAAGGGCTATCATATTTTTGCTAATAACTTCTTTCTTTCAGTACCTTTAGTGAAACACCTATATGATTTGCAAAGTAATATTACCGGTACAATTCGTAAAAATAGAAAATTTCTATCATTTTCCTGTACAAAAACAATGTTTGTCTAAGCAAGAAACAGTTTTATCGAAATGGACCACTGTCGGCTGCTGGATTTAGGGGGGGGGGAAATCAGAAGTTGTTCTTTTGTTCATTTGTCATGATGCCAAAGAAACTCAGAATGAAGCCAAGCTAAAAGTAGTTCAAGGTTACAATAAGTACATGGGCAGCATCAACGCATCTGATATGATACTGTATTTTTACCTTGATGAAAGAAAAACTGAAATATTGGAAAAAGGTTGTCTTTAACATTATAGGAAGAAAGGTTCTAAATTCTTACATATTATACACTCAGGCCACTAAAAATAATATAACCCGGTTCAGTTTTACAAGCAAAATTGTCCAAAGTTTGGCGAAAGAATGGATTGAGTTTCGTCGACATCCATCACAACCCAGGCCGACAAGTAGTGGAAGGCAAGACAACGATAGTCCACCAGCTTCTGTAGGTTTTGGATTAATTAAATTAGAGGAGGAAAAGGAGAAAGAATGTTGTGTTGCAACAGGCGTGGACAACGGAGACAATAACATACTCATTACAATTGGAAATCTAGATCACCGGATATGCTTATAAATAACTTTTAATATGTTACTCACCGCCAGCAATCCTTTTCTTGAAGTTTTTACTTCAGTACATATATATTACCACTACACGTGTTTCGGACTTTTTACGTCCATCGTCGGGTGGTCAAAACACAATTAAAAACATTTAACACAATTTGTAAAAACACATAACATAAACAACACACACGCACAAATGAAGTCCAACAAGTCTCTGGGCTGACGCTGTAAAATGTACTAGTGAGTTATCAGCTGATGTCTACTTCCTAGTAAGCTGGCTTATTAGTTCATAAGTGGGGGTTGCATCAAACTGTTTTTGTCATTTAGCAAATTATCCGGGTGCTCTTGTTCATTTTTGTATATGTGGTATTCTTCTACGCGGTTCATGTAATCTCCTTTTTTGCATTTTTGTAATATTTTCATGTTGTGATCTATGTTTTTATATGCATGATCACAGTTTACCAGGTGTTCTGCGAATTTTGATTTTTCCGGGTGCCTTAGTGCCTGGATATGTTCTTTATATCGTTTTTTGAAGGGCCGCCCCGTCTGTCCCATGTAGAATTTGTCACATGAACTACAGTTTAATCTATATATACTGGTATTCATGAACTTGTCTTGGTTTGAGGTTTTGTTGCTATTTAGTGTATGTTGTAGGTTTGAGTTGGTTTTGTACGCAACTTTGTAGCCTTCTTGGTGTCTGAAAACGTTAGCTATGGTGTTATTAAATTTGGGATTGTGTTATAATACTACGAATTTATTATCTTGGTTTGTGTCTGGCTTGGTACTATTACTATTTTGTTTCATTTTTCTATGTATTGTATCTACTATTTTTGGGTTGTATCCTTTTTTTGGGCAA
The DNA here is from genome assembly GCA_963513935.1 of Aphrophora alni. NCBI lineage: Eukaryota > Metazoa > Arthropoda > Insecta > Hemiptera > Aphrophoridae > Aphrophora > Aphrophora alni. The sequence continues at coordinate 53,767,520 of OY740770.1, read as the reverse complement.
TATGTTTTATTAAGTTTAGTTCCTCTTTATAATCAGCTTCATCCATTGGAACCGATATCAGTCTATTGATCATGTGGTTGTATGCTGCCATTTTATGTGTTATTGGGTGATTGGATGTCTCGTGAATGGTTTGGTCTGTATTTGTGGGTTTTCTGAAGATTTTGAACTTGTGTTGTCCATCCTGTTTTGAAATTGTTAGGTCCAGGTAGTTTATTGAATGGTTCAGTTCTGTCTCATGTGTGAAGTTTAAGTTAGGGTGTATATTATTCCCTAGTAGTCAGCCCAGAGACATGTTGGACTTCATTTGTGCGCGTGTGTTGTTTATGTTATGTGTTTTTACAAATTGTGTTAAATGTTTTTAATTGTGTTTTGACTACCCGACGATGGACGTAAAAAGTCTGAAACACGTGTAGTGGTAATATATATGTACTGAAGTAAAAACTTCAAAAAAAGGATTGCTGGCGGTGAATAACATATTAAAAGTTAATAACATACTTCCTGTACAAAGTGTAATAAAGGACTCCATCCAATTGTTCTCAACTTCATAGATGTTAAAATCTATACGTAGTTTTTCAATCCTCAGTTTAATAAAATGTAAATAATTAAATCTTTTTATAAATAGTGTAAGCCTAAATAATTTTCTCTTATTACTAGGTGCGGAAAATAAACTTGGATTTTCAGAATATTTTTGTATAATTTTTTTACTAAATATATAAAATATGTTCTTTTGAAATTATAAAATATGTTATTCTGAACTACATTAAAGATAAAAATGGTAGTGACTGAATATTTTTTTAATTAGTGTAAATAAGTTACTAATTTACCAATTGTGTTAAAAAAAGGGTGCGGAACATCAACTTTTTTTTTTTTTTTTTTTTTTTTTTTTTTTTTTTTAGGCCTAGCAGATTTTTATGATTTTTTTCCTAATAATGTATAAAATATATTCTTTTTCCATCTTAATTATGATTTTATATATGATAATGAATGATTCAAAAAGTGTTATGGCACGAGAAATACATTTTTTATAAAATCAGCTGTATGTGAAGTTTTTAAATTTTATGTAATAAAAATTGACCAGTTTCAACCTAAGAATTAGCATCAGTATAGTCTTTTTAAGGTGAGTTAAAAATTTTATTTCTATACCATGAATAGTTTAAAGTTATGAAATGTTATATAAAAGCACTACAAAAATGCAAAAAAAGGGCTTGGCAATTTTAGACCCCCTGACACTAAAGGGGTTAATTTGGTAGTTTTTTTGGGTTAATATTTGTTTGTATTTATATTTCTTGTTCTTGTTTTTTTCTAAGGCGTTGATGACCATAATTTTAGTTATCGTGTATAAAGAAAGAAAAACAGCACAAGAAATTGGGCCGTTTGTTTAAAGTTTTTGGAAGTAAGATATTTGGCAATATGCTGAACACAATCAGGGTGTAAAGTGACAGATTCATTTTTGAAATAATGTCCTAAAAATTTAATAGAATAACTGTTTTGTGGTTTAACAGTTAGGCCAACATACCAGAGTCTTGCTAAAACAGTCTCCACCTTCTGAAGATGCTCCTCATAGGACCCATTAAAATAGATACAAATATCGTCGAAAAAACTGAAATAGTGTTTGTATTTTATATAACTAAAAATCTTCTCGATTAGTCGGGCGAGCACAAGACTGCCACTGGCTAATCTGAATGGGAGAAAATTGTACTGAAATGCCCTAAGAGGAATACGAAGGAGGTATTCAGATTCCTTGTTCAGAGGTGTTTAAAGATAGGCTGGTTGAGTTCCAATAGGGATAACCATTTGGCCTTGCTGAAAGTGAAAAGTGGATTCTAAGGTTGGAGCTAAGTGTAGCCTTGAGCTCTGTGAGCTCGTTGATGGATTTATAGTTTAGTACCATCCTTATTCTTTCACCTTTCTTAGGAACTAAAAAGACAGGACAAACATAGGGTAAGTTGGAAAAATAAAATAATACTTTACTGGAGCAATTCATAAATATGCCTTTTTTAAACTTGTAACTTTAGGGGAACATACTGGTAGGAGTGAGATCTAATTTTTGTGGTTGTGTCTTTGATATTTATATAGTAATTTAGTAAATTGGTGTTTCCCAGTTTTTTATTACGGTTTTTTGGAAGTTAAATACCGGTATAGTAACACTGTCCTGTTGAGACAATGGTGTTAGGTGTACTGTCTTGAAAAAGAATTAGGAGTTAATGGAGTGAGGGTTTCATGGATGACTGAACAAATTTGCGGGAAGGCATAGGGAAATTGAACTTCTTGACTCTGTAAATATATAAAAATAAAGGCTTTGTTATTTAAAATTTATTTATTTTTAAAAGAGAAGAAAATAATTTGCTCGACTTATGGGCGCCAGGTAGCGTTAGCTTACCAATTTTGAAAAGTTAAAAATTGAATTAAATTTATAGTCTCTCGAGGTCAAAGGTTCTTTTTAAGAGGTACTTTGCAATAGGTGATTGTAAAGAGATTCTAAGTCTTGTTTTGCTGAAATTGTACATAAATATTTATTAAACCAACATATCAAAGTACAAATAACATCAAAGACATAAATGATAATTGGTATGCTATTATTAAATACTGGTTAAAATCTTTTATCTGAATTTACTTCTCTAAATTTAAATTGAAAAGTTAAGTTTTATTAATTTCTTACTTTGCATTATGTGTTGCATCAACAAAATTTTAATCATTAAAAAAAAGTAATGTTCTGTGTCTCTGAAGGAGACTTAATTATGTATATAAAAAATTAATTATTTAAATTATTTATCCTTTCAGAAAAATATAAAGAGAAACCAGTATATATCTAACAAAATCACTCTCAATTCATAATATATATCTATAACATGATAAATTGTTTATGATGTCTATACCACAACATCTACACATAAAAAAAAAAATCCGTTGCGATGAATCCTGATGTCCTGTGATTCCGAGAAAGTCTTCAAACCACAGTTCTTCCAGTGCTCAAACTCGTGTAGTCTCCAACTTCCGACACACAATGATTTAAAAGTCCTTTATAAGGATCTAACAAACTGTTCATTATTTTTAGAATAGTTCTGTCTTTTCTAAAAAGTATTAAAACACGGGACATGACATTTCCCTAAATTGTTCTAGAGAAAATAATCTCTATTGAGTCACACAACAGTCTTATTTATTTCAAGATATTTAGAAGCAAGAATATTTATTTAGAATGTTTGTAGATTTAGTTCTATCATAAACACATGTTCAAATTATCTATTTCGTCAGTCTATCAAATTTCTCGTCAAAAATCCGTCTCATATCAACACTACACTGTTCATTTAGATTTTATAACCTTTCAAACCACCTTTCATCATCTTAAACGTTTATAATTAACTGTTCCAACACACATTTTACCAACTCAAACACTTCCCTCTGACTGTTACTAAAATATTTTACAATATTTTTAATGCAAACTTGCATCTGACTTGCTCAGACGTCATGGTAAGACTGCTCACGATTCTCCCTCGCTTCAAATTAAGCCTCTTATTCACAATCAACTAACACAACAAAAAATTGTTAATAACACTCATTCACACATTTAGATTATATTATACCAAAACATTAATTGTAAATTCACACTAAACATATTTATTTTACAATATTGTCTTCTTGGATGTCTTTTGTTAAAAGTTTACAGCTTTTAATTTAATTTACAACACTTCTCCCATGCTCCAACAACCAATCCGGATCTTTGACCTACATGTTGCTTGGTCCTATCACATGTCTTCCTTTAATTCAAATATTCCACATTATTACAACTCTTGTAGTCAAAATTGGCTTTAGTTTTTTGAGGAAATTGCACCCAAGGATCACTGGGTTTTGGGGCTATTAAAAAGTAGTAGTCCCATGGAAAATTTCTCAGCTTAATATGAAGTTTTAACCCATTTTGCCAAAACAGAGTCTTTGGTTGTTGAATTTGATGTTCTATACTTTGATGTTAGTATGGTTTTTAATTATATGGAGTGTTTGTGAAAGGGTGGTGAACAATTTCTGGAGATGTGGAAGAACGTGGACCCAGTGTCAATTAGACCTCTGGTTGTAATATGCCTAATGCCAATATCCAGGGTCACAACCTAGATTGTGTCTTGGTTGTATATTTTTCACTTGAAATATTATTGTATTACTACTCTCTACTAATTAGAAACATGAAAACCAATGCTGCTTCGTGATCAAATTTGAAATTAAACCAGACAATGTAGGCGCAGCTACCTGGTGTGTTCGGTGATAGGTCTGTATTTTTATATTATCTGTGGTAATACATGTTAATAATTTGGTTAAAATAGGAAATGTTATGTATTAGTATCCAATTTGGAAAGTAAAAGTTGGAGCAAAACAAAGTCTCCAAAATCGTATAAGTTGAAACCATTTAGAGCATTAATATTATTGTTAAATTGATCTACCAAATAGCATAGTTGATGTGGTATTCCTGAAGTTACCAGCTCATTTTGTGTAATTCATCTAAATAATGTGTTGCTAATAAACGTTGATTGTTGTATCGGTTGTATTGTTTATCCCAAATAATTGCATAGTTAGTTGAAGACAAAGTTAGTGTCTGAACTAGCTTTAATAAATTACACTGACAGCAAAATAAATGAATATTAAAATTTTCAAATTCTGTTATAGTACAGTACTACCTCGTTTATCCGGACCTCATTCAACCGGATGTCCGGATTATCCGGATCGATCCGGAACAAAAAATAAAAAATTTAATCAAGGATAAAATAAAGCAAAAGCTTAAAGTTTCAAAATATTTTAATAATTACTGTATTTTGAATAATATTTATAATATTTTGAAACTTTAAGCTTTTGCTTTATTTTATCCTTGAATATGGAGTTTCAACAAGAAATATCTGCTATTACATTAATGTTGATAAAAACGTGATTTCCTCAACACTACAGTGTCGCCTCGAGATATTAGGGCGGGTTGTTGATGCACTGGGAAGAGAAAGTGGAGGAGCAATGACCTCTGCGTCACCATCCCCCTACCCCGATGCGGCATGACAGTGACCTTGTCTATGCCGGCGGGTAGTCTATCACATGCTAGCGACCGGAATACATCATTACCATATCGTGCTGTGCCGTGTTTAGTTTCTTTACATTTTTGATCGGATACGGTTAATAGTATTTCAGGGTGTCTAGCGATCGGGAAAAGTCAGGGAATTTTTTAAAAAACCGGGGAAAAAATAAAGAATGCCTGATATTTTAGAAAGTGTAATACAATGACGATGCCTGTAACGGTTCTTAAAGAAAATGTACAACTGTGAAATAAATACAAACCAGGAGCATGTTTACAATGCATCATAAACCATCATGTCATTTTTACAACTTTATTGTTGTCGGGTTGCTAAGACTCAAGGGTGTAAATCAGTAAATGTGAACATTTTGTCACATCTTAAAGCGGTGCCGCCAGCTTTGGGAACCCCCGTTCTTTTTTTTGGCAGTTGGCACATCATATCCCCAGTCGGGAGTATCGAGGACATGAATGAGAATCGGCATAGTATTTAGAGGTGGGCGTTGTTACTGCTATATATTTATATTCGTGTGTTAGCGTTTGTGCGTGGAAATGGCGACGAAACGAAAACGTAATGTGCTTACAATGGCCCAAAAGTTAGACGCATTGAATCGTATAGACAGGGCCGCATTGAAACGTCACACCAAATTAAAACAGAGGAAGATAAATGACTTTTTTGTAAATAACAACTAAACCCTGTGTAAATAAAAAGCATGTGTAAATATTTCAGGTGTGTAAATAAAAATTTTTTCGTCATTTACAGTACATTGTGTAATATCGTGTATTGTGTAAATTGAATGACTGTGTAAATATTGTGTTTTTTCATGACTTATAAATGGTAAGTTATCATTTTATATTTTGTTTTATTTATCTTTCTATAATTTCGGATTATCCGGATTTTTGATTAACCGGATCACTTCCGGTCCCAATTAGTCCGGATAAACGAGGTTGTACTGTACAACAAAGTTAACTTCGACCAAGTCTCGAGTTGGTTGGAGAAATGAGGTCATGTAGTAGGTGTAATAGACTGCTAGTAGATACATCATTGCATGAAGGAGAACTAATGTTTTCTGAACCTAATATAGTGTGCAGTAAAAATTTAATTGAGAATTGCATTTTGACTGAAATTTAATAAAACAATTGCATACCTGCAGTGATAATAAGAATGGAAAACATATTCAAACCAATAAAACTAAAACTCTTTCTTTTTTTGACTCAGCTAAATTCCACTAATACAGTCAGGGTTAGCTGTAGTTTCTTAACAATTAGATTCACTGTTACTTTCATCACTACTATTACACTTATAGTTAGTTCTTCCGTTTGAAAAACAATTATTCTGTCTGATGTAAAATAATTATCTTCATATTTTTTTACGTGCTCACAACACTTCTTCTAAGAATTTTCTACAGTCAACTCTGAAAACATTTTAACGGTTACGTTAGAAACCGGTGCTGCATTTTTTACTCATGCTGAAATAAGTTCAATTGGGTTTAGTTCTAGGTGATACGGAGGTAAGTCTGACAACAAAGTGACCATATTTTTCTAAAATCTTATCGAAAAGATATCTTTCATACCGGATTTTATTTTGTAATATTAAATTATAAACTTCAGGTTTATACATTTCTCTATTGCAAGGGATATTTTTATTTCTTAACCATTCTAACGTTATTTGTTTATTATTGAAAGAATGTGGACAGTGATTTAATTTTTTGTTATGATAGGATGCATTGTCTATAACCAAAACCGACAATGGGTTTAAATAAGTTATTAAATAATTTTTAAGCCATTTTTCATAATTTCCTGTATCGTGTCATTGTAATAATCACCATTTTGCTCTCCTGATTTGTAAAAACAAGCAATGTGTTTGAAATACCTCTGCACTCATTTCTCCTACATGGACAATGATCAGCCTTTTTCCTTTTAAAACATTTTTTGTATAACCACTTCAGACCATAAAAGACTTTTAATGTGAGTAATATGAACATAGGTTTTGACAGAAAAAATATTGGTTGGCCTTCAAGTCTATAGTCTCACATTATTTTAAAATAATTAATCCTTTTCCACCATATGTCATTTTTTTCAATTAAATTCTGTTGTCGTCAGTTTTTCCGCATCAGGAACCGATATTTCTAAGAATTCTGTGTAATGTTTCAGTCATAAAATTTAATTAAAGTCCTGGGTGATCGGTCTTTAAAATAGTTATTAGTGATTTCAAATACAATAGTTTGTTAAATTTAAAATGGAAATTATGAACTATATTCCGTAATGCGCTTTTCTGAAAGTTATCAATATTTATTTTTATACTTAAACATCTTTGGGTTTTTCCAAGTGTTGTCCACATTGGTTTTGCTGTTATAACTTGTTTTACCTTACTTAATGGTATACCACACAAGTCAGCAACTCTCTTTTTAACATCATTCTTTGACATTTACACATTTACAATAATACACTTACTTTAATTTCATAATGATACTCCTTGGCCTAGTTGATTAATCTATCTATGTAGAGCCTTTATAAACAAACCTAGTATATAAAAAAAGATCACTAAACTACATTGACTCTATAATACGAAGATCAGATACCTTCCTCTCTTTCTAAGTTATACTGTTTGTCTTACCCCATTCCTCCCTACCCACACATTCATGTGAAGTATACACAACTCGTCAACTGTGGATCCCAATATTGCTTGAAGTTAACTTAGGCCTACTATAACTCATTATTATTATGAATGAGTGTTGTATATAATTGTCATTAAATGATGACCACAAAAGAGGGTTACCATCATATTGAGGTAACATTAGTTTAGTTAAATTTATTTTTGATTGGCGTGCGGGTTGTGTTATTAAAACGTTTGTGTTATTAGTTGTGTTATTGCTTTCGTTTTGAAATAAAATTTGATATGTGATTATTTGAAAATATTGTTTATCTGCTCTAACGAACAAAAATGTTTCATCATTGATGTCTAAATTTGATAAAATCATTAGTGTCATTCTTGTAATATCATACATTTTCAGTGCCAATATTTAAAAGATTGTGCAGTTTATAAAAATGTTATCTAATCTATTGCTAGTAGTCACAGAGATTGTTAATTAATATTTTAGCAGAGGAAAAATCAAAACTTTTGCATGTTCATGGACAATACAAGTATGTCCTCAGAAGTTGAAGCAGGTGAAAATAAATATGTAGTGAAATTAAATACTGTAGTTACAAACTTTTTATTGATTTACTAATAGGCGTAGTAAAAAGGAGACAACTTTTCACTAACTTTATCTATCAATATAATTTTTTAAAGCAACATTCTCAAATCTTTATTGGCCTCTGTTATTTAAAGTGGGTTGCTTTAATGCAATACAATATCGTTTGTGTCTATGAAAGCTAATGTCATCATTTACTGGAAACAAAAAAGATTCTTTGTGCGATTAACTTTTGCTTTAACATAAATCATGTTTATTTATTTATTTTATGTATATTTCGAAATTAAATTGCATTGAACCTGGGAGATTCACAGCTGTTCATTTACATTTTTAAAATATTTTTAGCTGCTATATTGAAATGAACTTTCAAATCTTTAATTCAAAACTGCTAATGTGATACATAATTTAGCATTCTGTGTGTTTTTATTACACTGAAAACAATACAGTAGCCTACTCGCTTTTTTAATATTTGTTATTCTTTTTCAGTTTAGTTCTAATACTATGCAAAATCATCATTATGCACAGTACGAAATTACAAAATACATAATAATATTATGCCGTACAATAATTTGATTATGTTGCAGTATTCACAAATTGTGTAGTTGTTGTCCAATAATTTGATTACTTTTGAGTAATTACAAATTGTGTAGTTGTTGTGTTGTATAAAAATTTGAATTATGTATTAATGCAATAACAGATAAAATATTTTTAGTTGTAAATGTAATAATAATGCTACAATAAAAGTTACCTTAATTGCCAACTGCATATTTAGGGTAATTATGTATTGTACCTCGACTTAAAATTAAGTGAAGAAAATCATTGAAATTGCTTACTACCTACCTTATTTTGGAACAAATAGATCATATTTGATGTCGGGAGACCCTTTTGAAGTTCTAAAATCCATTATGAAGTATAAAATAAGAAATATACAAATAGGACCTGGCTCTATATGTAACAAATCAAGCTATGCGTCAACTTCAGTTCATGAGCATATTTATTCAATCTTCATTGAACTAAAGACTGTCTTATATTTTTCTACCAACTTCCTAATTTCCTGCTGCTGTACCATTGTTAGTATGCTATTATTTAAGTACCCATTTCCCACTCCCTTCTCAATTTCCAGTGTTTTTAATTCGTATTGTTTCATTTGAAACTTGACATGTTGTTTCTTTCTTTCTTTGATTTGGTTTAATATTTTTATCACTCTGACTGGATCCTGTTGAGTTTTAGTTTGGTAATTTTTAATTTATATTTTTCACTTCTAGTGTTGGCCTCTTCCTTCTCACATTTTATCTTTTTATGGTAATTTGGTACTTTTTATACATACAAATTATTCCTATTAATTATCAAATTTTTGCCATTTTTTGGCTATCCTTTTTCTAAATACTCTTACATAATTTGTTTGTAGCTATCATAGGTTTGTTTATTTTTCCTAACCTCCTTACACATTTGCTTGATCCTTTTTCTCTCCTCATCTCTGATTTGTTTATATATTCTTGTGGTGTCATAATCTGATCTAGACTCATCCACTGTTTTATTAATCATGGTAGAGATATTTCAATTATATTTTTAAATAAAAGTGCTCTAATGGTTTAATTAATAAGTAATAAATAAAACACAATTTTTCTTTTGTAAAATTCTATAATTTATTTGGTCTAGCCAAATTAAGAGACTTTTGTGTAATGATGCTAATCTAGTTTTAAATGACCAAACGGAATTTTTGTCATTTTCTCCTTTACTTCAACCTCTATTCAAGGTTGGTTAATACCTGTGTGAATGACCTGTGGGGTTTACCCCCGAGTCTTTGTGCTTTTTTTGTTAACGGGAATTTCCTGCCTTTCTCAACCTTTTATAATAGTTATGATGTGTATTGTATTTAGTCTTGTAAGAGCCTCGTCAATGCCGTAACTGGCGAAACCATGGTCGGCTAGACCAAATAAATTATAGAATTTTACAAAAGAAAAATTGTGTTTTATTTGTTAAAATGAAATTCTATCAAGTACCGTCGGTCATCAGTGTAAACAATATAATTAATAAGTACTGGAATAGGTTTTGTAAATAGCTTTTTCAAAAGACACTCCGAGAGAGAGAGAGAGAGAGAGAGAGAGAGAGAGAGAGAGAGAGAGAGAGAGAGAGAGAGAGAGAGAGAGAGAGAGAGAGAGACCTAGCCAGACCTAATATTGACATACTGTTCGGAGATGATGAGTGGTGTAGTGAGGGGGCAGTGGCCTTGTGTCAGTTGCCAGGGAAACAAGGCTACTAGTCAAGGCTAAAAACATTACTGACTGCCGCACATGAAAAGATTAGTCTCTCAGCGCTTGCGTATGATTAACAAACATCCTATGTTATTGGTGTTTGTGTTTAAAATAAGCCAAGTTTTTCTAAGTTTATTGGAGTATTTTATTAATTCAGTTCTATTTGTAAATTTAAATGATATGAATAGAGTTATCTGATTTTGTGACTCCTTTATAGTCCCACTAAGAAGATTTTTTTAATTTACTTGTTTAATAACAAACTGTTTAATAATACTATTGTTTAATAACAGTCAGGTCTTTTATCCATTTTTATTCTTTCCTCTAAAATATATATCTGTGTTGTTTTATTGGTTAAATGTCTAAAGATTTCTTTTTTTTTTCAAACTAAAAACATTAATTTTGATAACATATTTAGATTTTGTTTTGTTTTTTGAGTTGAATCAGAATTGTAAAATTTTGCCATTGTGTGTGTGTGTGTGTGTATGTGTGTGTGTTTGCGTGTGTGTGTTTTTAACACAGTATGTATAATAAGATAAACATGAGTAAACACAAAAGTTTAATGTTTCTAATGTGATAAGTTATTGAATACCTTGCCAAATTTTATATTACCTGTACAGTAGTTATAAACTTTGTAAATGAATACAGTATTTGAAGAAAAACCACTGTTAAACAAAATAATATATATATTCAGCTGCCAATTTGAATGTTTATCAGTGAGAAAACAAATTATATTTTTTTAGTTTTATATATCTCTTAGTAGGTTGAAGAATTATGTCAAGTAAATCTTTTCTTGCTTATATAGTAACCAATTTTCATTATTAGTACCAAACAGCTTCATAACAGGCCTCTAATAAGAACTATGCACTGTCTTTGCCATTCAGGTGCATGTTTTTAGAACAGAGTGTTAGTATGAGTGACAGCTCTCATCAGCCAATAGTAGGGGGCATTCTTTCTGCTACATACAGGCCCGGGTTTAGGATGAATAGCGCCCTGGGCTGCAAACAGCTTTGGCGCCCCCCCGGGTCCGGGGGTATGGAATAGCAAAAGCAAGTTACATTAATAAGGCCACCAAAGTTGTGAGCTTTAAAGGTTTATTCAACACCAATAAAAATTGAAGTTAGTACATAAGCTTTAGTAAAGGAATAAAGTTAAATAAACAACAAAACATAAATGACAGATTTTTTTCTTAATTTCGTTTGGGCAAAGTTTTTAACAATCTGAGAAAAATTAGTCTTAAGAGTAACATCATGTTCAGAACACATTAACACCAGTGTATTCAGTTTTTCCTTTCGAAGAGTTGATCTCTTGGCATTTTTCACTCTAGATAAAACTGAAAACCCTCTTTCGGCAGAACAGTTGGTCACTGGAAGAGTCAAGAAAATCCTCACCGCTACTTCGAGATTGGGGAAAGTGGTAGACAGCTCGTTACTTCTTACGTACTTGTAAACCTCAGGTATGGTCTTCATGCCTTCCAGTTCAAGTTCAAGGTACATCTTGAAATGGGAACACTCGTTTACAAATTCTTCACTGATATCCTCTGAATAACACTTTACCAACTTCGTTGCAGCCTTCGCAATAGATTCATTTGAAGACTCCTTCGACGGCGACACCAGAAGTGACAAAACTTCAAAGCGGTCCGACAACACTTCATATGCTTTTTTTCGTATACTCAAGTTTGATTTCAATGAATCAATGATTTTAAAATATACTTTAATTCTAAAAGCTGATCTTACATCAAATTCGACTTCATTCTCATCTGTTTCATCAGCAAATATTTTGCGTTTTCTAATTCTGGAATAAGTGGGAGTTTCACATCCAAGAAGAGCAGTTGTGGATTGTTCATATTTGTGAAATTCGTCTCTTTTCCCATCTATGAATGCTTCTAAAGTGTGAATCTGTTTCGTAGCCGCTGAAAGATGCATGGTCTGCTTTTTTAAGTTGTCACTACACTTGTCAACTCTCTCAAAGATGTCATTCCATAGTATGTATAAAAAAGCAGTTTCAAAACTTTGAAACTGTTTTTCAAGAGCTTGTGATTCTAATCGAACTCAAGGTTTTGCTATGGGATCTCCAGACAAGACTTTCAGAGATTTTTGGATTTCTTTATACCCTTTCACTACAGCTTTTAGAGCATCTGCTTGAGCTGACCACCTGGTATCAGATAGAGACTTAACTACAGGAGTATGGTTTTTGTCTAAGTGCTCTTTTAAAACTTACCACCTGTGGGTTGACACGGAGAAAAAATTGTATAAAAGAAAAGAATTTTACCACTTCAGTACAGCATTCAGCAGCAGCGGAACCAACAAAGTTCAATGAATGCCCCGCACAAAGAACAAATTCTGCTAGTGGGTTGTACTGCTTAATCCTGGCCTGCAGTACTGTGTAGGCCCCGGACATGTTAGAAGCATTGTCAAAACTTTGACCTCGCAAATACTTAATATTTAGTCCGAATTCGGAAAGACAGTTTATTACAGCTTCTTCTAATGAACTGGATGAATGACCTATCCCAGGCAACAGCTTTAACAGGCGTTCTTTGGGTTCACACTCTTCCAAAGACACGTAGCGAAGGACGATAGGTAATTGGTTTGTGTGGGAGCAGTCGGGAGTAGAGTCAACAATGAGGAAGTAGTAAAGAACATTTCTCATCTCGTTCAGAATGGTTTGAAGAATAATATTCCCCATCACATCAATAAATTCATTACAAGTGTTCGCAGATAAGTAAGAAACATGTCCTGAGTCTTTGTTCCCATACTTTTTTATGTGTTGAACAAGGAAGGGATCATATTCGCTTATCAGCTCCAGACATCCCAGGAAGAGTCCGTTGGAAGTGGATCCTAAAGTTTCGTTGTCTCCCCGAAAAGGTAATCCTCTTACAGCTAGAAATTTGAAAACTGAAACTACTCTTGATTAAACATTTTGCCAATATTTAACTTCTTCTTCGTATTGTGTCGATAACATGGTATTGACTTTGTAATTTTTTTGTCTAGTAATGTAAGTGAGCATGTTACGTCTATGGTCAGCTGACTGTTCATGGTGTTTGATTGTTTTGACCATGCTTCAAGTCATTAAAACCAGAACAAAAATGAGTTTTCTTGCTGTCTGGTTGGAAAAGGCAGCAGGGACTACAATACAACTTTCCAGTCGACGGGGAGAACAACAGCCAGTCTCTGGTATATGTCTCTCCGTTAGGGAGCACACATTTGAAGAAGTTCAGAGACAAAGTACGTTTCTGATCTGCGTAAACGAGCTCGGACTTTGAAAAATCTGCGCATAAGTTTTGTTTGGGATATTTTTTAACAATACTTTCAATAACCAGAGGGTCACAAGTTTTCCAAGTAGCAGGGTCTTCAAGTACAAATTCATTAGACAAGTTTACAGTTTCTGGAACTAGGTTGGATTGTTCAGTACAAAGTTCTTTATCTATACACTGTGATTGAGTGGGTTTAACGGGATCATACTGGCCTATTTCTACCAAGGTCATTGATGATTCAGATTCATGGAGGGGATAGGAAACATTCTCACTGTTAGCAGAGGTTACAGTACTAGTACTACTTACAGACAGATTTGGGGGGGGAGGGGTAGTCCCGCTAGACGAAGGTGTTTTTAAAAAAACAACCTATTTTCGGTACTTTATATTTAACAGTTCCTTTTCATCATTCAGTCTTTTCTTTCGCAGCTCTCTTCTTAAATTCCGCACCACTCAACTTTTTATTCGTTGTTATTTTATGACTTGTAAAGATTAATCTGAAGAGTCTAACAGTCACGGCACAGAAATCAAAACACAAAACTCAGTTTCAACACGCACGACTGATGAGTGATGACTAGACAAAAACAAAGAATTCAGTGTCCAAGTTAGGTTAGGGGAAGGGGAGGGAGACAGGGGAGGTGGTGATCGGCGGGTGGGGATCACCCGTCCGTGCGAACACCCATTCCCGCTCATTCCCCTGCCATCTATCAAACACTGTGTAACCATATAACTTGACGTTTATTGAGACGAGTAAACGAAGTGAAGGATCTTTTTATGCAGTTTTTGAGTGCTCTAATTACAGGGGGAAGATTTCGGGTATTTCCTACCTCAAGTAAGTGCTCACGCCTCAAGAGGTTTTCTTTAGAATGGAACATTACAACAAAACTAATCAAAACAATATTGTAAAAAAAAAAATTTGGAAATTTGGCGCTCTGGGCTATAGCCCAGTCAGCCCATATACAAAGTGGGGTCTGGCTACATAACTCATAACAGTAAACATCAAGTAATCAAACATTCACTAACTTGACCAATGTCATACATACTGACCTAAGCAGAAGTGTATTTCTTACTTTTATATTGCTTATTTTATACTTATGTAATGGATTTTGGTACTTCAAAAGGGTTTTCCGACATCAAATATGATCTATTTGTTTCAAAATAAAGTAGCTAGTGAACAATTTTCTTCATTAAATTTCAGGGCATAATTACGGTGCATTGTTATGTGGTTATACTTTGAATTATGTATTGTTGCAGTAACAGGTAAAATATTTTTAGTTGTAAAAGTAATAATGCTACAATAAAACGAAGTTAGGTTAATTGTATACTGCATAAATAAAAAGAAAAATCATAGGATCTAACAAAATAAAACAGTCACTTAAAATCACTAATTTAACAACTGCTCACTTCCAGCTTCAGCTGTCAATTAGAATTTATCATAGATAAATATACTTATACAGTACTCTCAGACTAGGAGTTGTGTCTGGTGTAATGGGCATGTCCTCCCTTCTACTTGTTTTCCTAACCTGACTTGATGGTTCAACCCATTCCAAGAAAACTAGGTACACAAATTGCTGCTTAGCTACATTTAATTCTTAAAGTTTAAGTATAAGTTAATTCTTAAAAGTTTAATTTTGTAAACATTTTATTCTTATTTACACAGATAAAAGAAACGAAAGTTGACTAGGTGTTTACGCAGAAGCATTTGAGGTCTATATTTTTTTATTGGGCTTGTACCGCTGAAAGCAAATGTAACAAAAACGAAGTATGGGGGCCCCTCTTTTCCTCTCCATCCCAGACACATTCCTACCTTGAGGATACTGTACTAGGGAAGGGCATAATATAACGTAATTGTATGAATAACACTATTATCAAGTATAAGCCGTGATCATGGTAATATGTTACTGGAAACAATTTATTACTTTAGAAACGCAATCACTGGGTTGCCACTAGCTGGAATAAAATCAACTATGTCACAAACAAAATAGATTGATCAAGTTACGAACTAGGCTTGTCACTGGTAATAGGGGTTTGGTAGCTTTTATCTTATGCAGTCTTCTAACTTCTGAGAATTTTCCACTTCCGCTGACTATCATCGTAATAACTACATTATTCTTGCTGCTACAATATTTCACAAGTTAAGCAACATCGGAAATGAGCGAGACCATTTCCTAAATATAATCCTATTTCAGGGTTATAGACCTCTTCTTATATCCTTTTTAAATAAACTTTGTGAGAATAAGATGTTATAAAAATTACTAACCTTATTCAAATAAAAACATTGTATTACAGTAAATTTGATTAAATTACTATATTATTTTATTACTATTATTATTATATTGTATTAATATTATTGTTTTTTACTTTTTTTATAAATACACTGTCAAGTTTTTGAGATAGCATTTAAATGCAGCCTATAATATTCATTCCCATTAAAAAAAATAATGAATTTTATTTATAAGGTAATTTGTTAGAAACCTATATTGAAATTAATTTGTAAATACATTATTCAGCCACAAAAACAACTTAGATTTTGTTCCAATGATAATGTGAGCCAAAACGAATTGATGTAAGAAGTGAATTAATTACATAATAGTCAGTCGTGGGACCAACACTAAACAAACATCTAACCTAACTTTAACGTCATAACAGTCGATTGAAATAATAGCGGGAAGTGACGACACAGCAAGTTGCCTGCAAGCCAGTAATATGTGTTTTAATTAATTATAGGTGATCGTCACTTATTACCAGAGTGACCAATAGCAGAGTATCGCGTTACCTCAAAGTAGGAGTATTTTCCATCACTAAAATATACTTAAAATTACTGGCATCTAGGGGAAGCACTAACAGTAACAGTATTAGCTTTGCGTGTTAGTACTTATCTACCAATACTTATCAACAGCCTTGTCTTCTTGAACAAACATACGAAGTTTAAAGAACTTAACATACATCATAATAATTATTATCCAACCTTGACTTAGTATTACATTTATTTAATGTGAAACTAATATAAACTTCTGACTGTGTACGATCCTACGTCCCATTGAACATATTTCTACATGTAGATACGTCCGCATTTTCAGTGTTCGTGTAATTATTCTAAACGTTTAATTTAAGGATTGTATACAACGAGGAAACTCAAACTTAATTGGTCACATACTAAAATATTTTATTTTTTATACTTGACTTTATAAGTACGTCATAGTTCATTGTAGACACGTAACGTAGAATGCACACCTATTAAAATTGTAACTGTTTGTATACATTAGCAGTCTGTTACTCAATATGAAATTAAAAGTTAATTTGAATTTTTTTAAACTAGTGAGTGCACTATTATATCTCCACGTGAGCGATTTTGACACGACGACATTTCCCCTCTGTGTGTTCAACAACACGTCCATCTACAAGATAATCTAGTTGAAAGTTCAACTTAACAAGTTACTTATTGATTATCGGTTACAGTTTAACTAGAACATTAAATAGTAGTGTAGTATTTATATTTCTTTCTAGAAGGTTTGTTATAGGCTACTCATATTACAATTAACTCTGTCTATTCTTATTTATACTTATTCTTATTTATACTTTTGCCAGCTCGATTTATCAATTCTTTTCTCTCAAAATATAAAATGAGGAAGAAAGAGAAGAAATATTCAAAAAAATATATTTAAACAGTAATAAATTTGATAAATCCAAGACAAATCTTACCTGTTTTAAATGCCAAATTTGATTAAAATTAGGTTCTATACTAGTATATGCTGATACAAATAGAAATTTGTTGGAGTCCGTAATTTTTAATTTAATTAGTAAAGCTACAAAATTTAACACTAAATAAATTTACTCTTATTATTAATTATTATAAATTAATGTTATTCGGGTTGATTGTGTCTGCTTTCTTCTGTACTGTATTCATAATAAAGGTGTAGGTTGTTTTTTTAGTTACAGAATGATTGTGTGATTTGGTGTGTTGGGTTGATAAAGATATGGATAGAGGTTGTCTGATTGATTTAAGTGCGAAATCTCGCAAATTTCTCTTTAAATATTGTTTTATCCATCATTTCGATACTTCTTTTCTATGCATTTCACTTTTTATCTTTCACAATTTATTATTTCTGTCCAAAAACAGCTATTTAAAATGACTGTTTTATGGCATTTTGAGGTTATTTCGACAAGTATTTAATCAATTTTAAGTAAAATCTTTTCTTTTTTTTTTTTATTCCCCGTAAATAGTTTTGTTTTAAGAACTGTCAGAACCAGGTCAGGGAATTGGTTTATCTAACCACACCAAGTTAAAGAACTAGAGGTCAATGAAGAAATATATTATTTATATATTTATAATAAGGTCAAATAACCATATTTGACCTATAGTTCTTTTACCAGGTCTGGCTTTCAGAGAAGTGTAGTAGTATCTACTTGTAGAAGTGAATGAAGTGTGCATATGCCTCACAAGTGATTTCAATATGGCTATACAATTGAATATGTTACAAATTTGTCAATTTAAAAGATTCTTAAGTAAATAATGAATTGTGAGAGATAAAAAAAACCACTTGCAAGTATTTATTTGATGGGAAAAAATGCTATTTTGAAGCGGAATGGCTGAGATTCCGCACTTAATTGATCGGACCTCCTCTCTTCATTTTTACTAATAAAGTTTTGTATAATATAGACTAGGCTATATGAGCACTATTCTGAGTAACCATTAAAGCTGTTTTGTACCCAGGCAAATATCAATTAAAATGGTAACTATCCAATTATTAAAAGAATAGCATGGTCAATGTCTTTTTATGATAGTATATAGCCTATCCTATATGTTGATGAAAACATGTTTACAATGTTAAATTTACCAATCTACATTTTTGTTTACCAAAAATTCTGCAAATAGGTTAGGCCATGTTGTTATATATTCAAATTTAATCGTGAAATTGACAAAACTTGTTTGTCTAGAAATTAGGTTTGGTAGATTTGCACAAAGTATGATTGTGATAACTCTGTGAATGGCTTAAGTTTTAGACTAGATTATCTTATATATTCATATAATCAATCACCTGTTTGTTATATGTATGAAGTGGCAAATTCCTCAGGTAATTGTTTACTGTAACTGCAACCAGTCTTTTTGACGATTTTTTAAAAAAATCTTGTTCTATACCTTATTTATCAATAATAAAATAGTTTTCGCAGTGGAGCTAACTTTTTTATGGGTTCTGCGTTTCATGGGTTCTCAAGTTACCGTACACAAAATTTCAACTTTTCTAGGTTAAGGTACATTAGGTGAATTATACTTTAAAATAGGTTAGTTCGTGAATTTTTATCTTACAAGGTCAATTAAATGGATTGTGCTCTTTAAAACTGTGTTTAAAATTCAGTGTTACCATATTCACTCTATTCTTAACAATTGCCTAAAAATGTTAACGTGCTCTTAACTCTTGAAAAAATATTCTGTTAATAATATTAATCTTAGATCAATATTAAAGCAACAATATAATTGTGCTTCACTGGGTAAGCTTACTTTTCAATAGAGTTTTATTTGGTTGAATTTTTACACACACCTGTAGGCCTATAGTTATTTAATGTTAGCTTTAAAACTTTAATATAGAACTTTTTTTGTAAATTTAGAGTACCTACATCTTCTTTTATACACCACCATTAAAGTCTCTAATATAAGTAGGCTACAATATTTTTTAAAAAAATTATGAAAATGAGTTACAATGGTAGTATATTTTTATATTTAATTTTGTAGAAGTAAGTAATACTGGCCATAAAAAGAAATAAATTTCACTAAGTACAAGCCTTACTTTGAATAGGATAGTGCTACATTAGCATGCTGTTCGCTTTTTAGTGTAAAAATTGAAGATGAAAATTACCAAATTCACATATAGAGAGAACTGCAATTGTCATGTTGTTGTATACACACCTGTAGGCCTATAGTTTATTTTGTTAGCTTTAAAGCTTTAATATAGATTTTTTTAAATCTAGAGTACCTACATCTTCTTTTATACACCACCATTAAAATCTCTAATATAAGTAGGCCTAGGTTTATTTTAATATTTAATTGAGTAGAAGCAGGTAGTACTGGGCATAAAAAGAAATAAATTTCACTAAGTACAAGCTTTACTTTTGAATAGGATAGTGCTATACTAGCATGCTATTCGCTTTTTAGTGTAAAAACTGAAAATGAAAAATACCGAATTCACATATAGAGAGACCTGCAATTGTCATGTTGTTAGTATAGTACACACCTGTAGGCCTATAGTTAATAATGTTAGTTTTAAAGTTTATTTGATGAATAAACAAAGTTTTTATGAGATCTTGTGTTCGAGTTTTTGTTCTATATAATATTATCTCAAGTCAAGCTCAATATTTATTTATAGGCCTATTAGTTTTAAAGCTTTAATATAGAACTTTTTTTTAAACATTTAGAGTACTGTACCTACATCTTTTATACACTACCATTAAAATCTCTAATAAAAGTAGGCTACAATATTTTTAAAAAACAATGAATTACATGGTAGTATATTTTAATATTTAATTGGGTAGAAGTAGGTAGTGTACTGGGCATATGAATCATGTGTTTTGAGGTAAAATTTACTAAGAAAGTAAAAATGAGCAGTTTTTGTTGGCCAGAATATTTAGAAGTTGGTATTTATCTGATTTTTTTTTTACAAATTGTCATGAACTACAGTAGCCACATAGTATGAATCATGTGTTTTGAGGTTTAATTTAAGTAAAAATTATCAGTTTAAAGCCTTTTTCTAATTATGGAATTTATCAGGAGTTTTTTTTTTTTTCTTCTGAGGATAATGAAAACAAAAGACTTGGAAATTAGCTACATTTTGAGACAGATGTATATAAATTGCATATAGTTTTCAACATTTAACATTTAAGTATCAAATTCACAGAATTGAAAGAAAGATTTTCAATCTGATATTTATTGTTGTTTGTTAATATTATTTATATTGAATTAAATGAACATTTATCATTAAGATGTATCATTTCAGGATCTTCTTGGCAAAATGACTGTAAACAAATCATTCCCATGGCAAAAATTAAGTTTCGTATTACTTGTTGCAATATGTGGACTCCTTACGTATGATATCAATAAGTATGGAAGTTTTAAGGGTAAGTTGGTATTTTAAATATGTAGGTTTAGTGTATGTTACTAGGTTAAAATTAAAATTATTACTAGTGCTATACTAATCTTAGTAAATTATAGTACAAGACAAAATTATGAGTAAAGAACACTTGGATTCATTAAATAAATTATTGTTAAAAAAATACTGAAAACTTATTTGTTTTTGAGTCTTTATTACTACAATAACAAAACAATTACTGAACTACAAAACTATACTTAATAAAAACCATGTTTGTTATCGGATTTGTAAATCCTCATTATAAAATTAATGCAATACAGGCCTACTGATTACTTTTTTTTGGACAGGAAAAATTCTCTGAGTGCTTTAACAACTTCAAGTAAACCAAATATTTTTCAGTAGATTCCCGACCACTGAGGTATTCCAGGAAATAAAATGTCTGATAGAATTGCATCTAGACTTGCTTCCAGGCCCAACATGATTCAGTCCTTTTAGACCTCTATCTCCAACATTGTCTGCACTTCAGGGCCAAATTTACCAGAAGACGGAAACAAGAAAAAATTGGATATCACATGTTTGAAATCCAGAAGTGTACAAATGAATTGACTATTTACAAAAACATCGGTAGATCTGAGCAAACTTTTGGATAAAGAGCTCGAATTGTATATCTTGTCTCTGGGAAATATCTTTTTTAAATTCCACCTTACTGAGTCCCTAATTTATAAAGTGTGCAATGAAAAGGAAGGTTTTATTGACACACTCTCTCCTACAGTCTAAAAGTGATAATAGCGTAAAGGGCCAGATTTCTGCGGAGGATTGAAGAATTAATAGGGAGAGTTTTCCCTTAGACATTGTATTAACAAGTTCATTGCTTTGGAGATTGGCAAGGCATACTATAATAATAAAATTGATACTTTATTTATAAATGTTTATCAAATCATAATTATTTTTAGAATCAAGGAACAAGAATATAGATAGACAACTTTGTTGAAAAAAATATTAATATAATAATTCATTTATTACAAAAATAATGGTTAAGAATAAAACATACTGAATTCTTACTTGACAGACTGTGACATCCTTATTTCGCTCATCTCCCCACCTCCTCTTTTTGTATCGCATCTTACACTCCAATAGCTCAACCGCTCCTTCCGGGAGGATAAGACAAATTAATTCACCTTAAGAAATTACTCTGCGTCGACCTATTTGGCTGTCTGTTTCGTAATATCTTATTCATCCCTCTTTACTAATTTAATTTAATTTTGGTTTACACTTTTCCCCTTATTTGAACTTTAATCCTTTACTGGAGCCAAGCTGTTTGGAAAACACTATTTATAGTTTATAATAATGAACTCTAGAAATTCTTACTAATAACCTACATTCATTATCAATAATCAGCATTTAAAAGAATTGTTAGGACAAATAAAATTATATTGGAATTTTTGAAATAATAAAATGGTATAATTTTCTGATTTCAAGCAATTAAATAATATTCTTCATAATTGATTTCAATGAAACTAAAATGCATGTATATGTATAATATTTAACATTTCTTATTTTTAGTGTTGCTCTTAATTAATTATCTTTATACAATTAATTATACAATTTTTTATAATAAATCTGCCTGATCTTTGTGAGTAATAGTTTGTGACTGCATTATGAAGTTACTTTATTTAAAATTAAAATATATAACTGTGAAATGATAAAGAATTAGAAAATGTATTTACCTCAGCAGTTATTGTCATTTCTAATTTTAGAAAGATTTGATGCCCCGGTACCTTAGAAATGTTTTTACGATGACTTCTCATGTGTCCTTGCGGATGTTTTCTTTGTCTGCCTAGCTCAAAAGATGATATCCGAGTCCTGAAATGGTTTCCTTCCTAGTGTAATGACGATCTCGATTAGTCTTCCCTTATCTCCTTTGTCTATACTCGTTAATTGTGAAGCAGTCTTATAATACAAATAATTCGCTTTTGTCTTGCAATTCTTTAAGTCCTTTTCGGATGTTATTGAAAAAGCCGATAATTGAAAATACATGTTATTTTATTCTTGTTACTTTATCATTTGATGATTTTACAACTTTCTTTTATTATATTATTCAATTTAATTAATTTCTCGATTTTACTACATTGAAATAGATTCTAATCGCAACCTTATGACATCGTTGATAATATAATCATTTTTTAAGTTTTTGCGACTTGCTTGCATCCTCTCTTTTTTTTGTAGTTACAAAATGACTTCATTGTTGAAAGCAACTCCAGAAAGTTCTCTTATAATTCTGCCAATATGGTCTAGTTTTTTCCCTTTCGTTTGTACCGGTATTGTTTTAAAGCTTAAATTTGGTTTCTGATACTTTTTAATTATTTTTCCCTATTCTTTACTAATTTTATTATTGATTTATCCTTTTATTATGAGTTTAATTATTTTTTAAAAATTTATTTATTCAAATTTTCTGATATCTCTTATATACACTGAAACGGTAGGGGTGTTTTTATTTTATCTGCCACGGACTGTAGCTTTTCCCCTGAGCATTTTTAGCATGTAAGAAACTGCAGCTTTTAGATTTTTGTTCCTTTTTCACTTACAGTATTCTCAAGGTAGGAATGTGTCTGGGGTGGAGAGGAAAAGAGGGGTCCCCACACTTCGTTTATTGTGTTTGCTTTGAGCGGTACAACCCCAATAAAAAAATATAGACCTCAAATGCTACTGTGTAAATGCCTACCCTATTTTCGTTTCTTTTATTGGTGTAAATAAGTATAAAACGGTTTCGAAATTAAACTTTTAAGAATTAACTTGTACTTAAACTTTAAGAATTAAATGTATCTAAGCAGTTTATTTGTGTACTTAGTTTTCTTGGAATGGGTTGTACCGTCAAGTCAGGTTAGGGAAACAAGTAGAAGGGAGGACATGCCCATTACGCCAGACACACTCCTAGTCTGAGGGTATTGTTGTTTTCCATTTCCCATGGATATATTTTCTTTCAGAAAAGCTCTTCTTGTTCGTCTTTACTCCTGGATAGTTATGCAACTTTGATGCCATCCCTATTCCTCTCCATTTCGAAGTTACTGCCGTCTAAAGTTTGCTTAATTTTGCTGACTCGATTTCCTTGAATTTTCCATTTTTCCACCCTTTTTCTTTTCAATTTGCATATTTCTCACTTAAAAAATGCACTAATTCATTTACAGTTTTTTGATAACACTTTTATTAGCGAACTTATTCATACTTCTCGGTTGCCGATTTTTATGTTTATTGATTTTATTAACGTTTTACAGGATTTTCACAGTTTTTCATGGGGTCTTACAAATTATCATGACATTTTCTTTAATTGACAATTTAGTTTCAAAAATAATTTAGTTCATTAGCTTGCAAAGCCTCCAAATACAGTGAACTGGGCCTATTGAGAAATGTTTGGTGAGTGTAAAAACATAACTGTTTACTTTGTATGTGTAAATATTAGTAGGTTATATATTTTTTTATTACAATGATTATTATTAAAATATATTTTTCCAAATATTAAAATGTAGTTTATACCTTTCTTTTAAAAGCTATAGCCATTCATTAAAATTGAGAGAACCTCGCATTGCTTATAAATAATATATTGAAACTTGCACATGGACTTAAGAAATAGAACTATCAAAGTACACAGAATATTTATTTTACTAAATTAAAGCCCATTTCATGCAGATTATTTAGGGGGGGAAATTCTTGATTATCTCATTCCCTTTTTGAAATATTGAATTTAACGCTAAGCCATGTTCGCATTTATAAAACTTTAAAAAAAAATTAATAAATAAATTAAATGATTTTCTATAATATTTTAGGTTTAACTTAGGTTACTGATATGTTTTTGTTTGTTTTTTTTAAATTCCTTATAGTTATAAGCAACTATCTTAAAAATTTCATCAAGATTGGGTGTCAAATAAGTAAATGAGAAATTATTTTCTTTTCTACAACACATTTTGTTTGGCAATATCTTAGGCACGGAAATTGAAAAATGTCAAAACTTTAAAAGTGCCATAACTCTAAAAAATTGAAATTTGGTGGTGTTACTTATCTTTACATAAAGAACAAACATACCAACTTTCATAAAAATCTGAGGTGGGGGGTGAAAAAATCTTCTTTTTTTTGTAGTTGAATTGACATGGAATGACACAAAAATTTAATTTTCTTTTCTTGAAATTTCTGAAAATTTTACCTATTTTTTAGGCTTTATTGAATTTATAAATGTTGAGTTTTTAAGGTATCATAATTCAAAAACTATTCATTTGATTTTATCTACATTTAGACATTTTGTACTACTTTAAGAGCTTATTAATTTGTCTTGATATATTTTTCGAATTTATTTAATAATATCGTTAAATTTCCATAAAACTACTTAAGAATAAACTTCTTTGTTTGATTTTACATATTACATAGCAATTTTTTAAACATACAGGGTAATTCTAAATGATGTACCCATTTTAAAAAATTCGTATTTATTAAAGTACAAATCCGAAATGAACAATCTTTATATCAATGAAAAGAGGAAGTTTCGGAGTTTTTGGCGGGCGGTGATGGTTCCAGAAACGGCTGCTAGAGTTCTCGCATCGGCCGCTAGAGTTCTCGCATCGGCCGCTACAGTTCTCGCGTCAGTAGGCCAACATTTCGTGTCGCTGTATAGTTGTGATTGTTCATACAGTTGAGATGGCTACTGTGGAGCACAAGGTTTTTTGCATTATTGAGTTTGCCAAAAGTGAGTCACAAATTGTAGTGCAGCGGGCATTTCGTACTAAATTCGGGATAGAACCACCAACTAGAAAGAGCATTAGCCATTGGTTTAAGCAATTTCAACAGACTGGAAGTGTGTGTAAGGGAAAAAGCAGAGGTCGACCGCGTGTGTCAGAGGATGATGTCAGACGGATTGAAGACAGTTTTGTTAGCAGTCCGGGTAAGTCTACCTATAGAGCTGGTAGAGAACTTGGAATACCCCAACCAACTGTATGGAAAGTTCTGAGACGGCGTTTACTGTACAAGCCCTACCAATTACAACTTGTGCAGGCTCTTAAACTTAATGACAAAGATAAGCGTCTCGAATTGTGTGGCTATGTGCTAGAAATGAAGGAGGATGACGCGTTTCTACAGCGTATAATTTTTAGCGATGAGGCGACTTTCCACCTTAATGGAAAAGTCAACAGACACAATGTACGCATATGGGGTTTGCAAATTCCACATGCAACATTGGAACGCGAAAGAGACTCTCCGAAGATAAACGTGTTCTGTGAACAACTTTTAATTATGAAATAATGATCCATTTTTCTCATGCTTTCCTTACATTTCAATAGTCCACAAGTTCACCTGGTCCCTTCAGACTCTTGCCTTTCCCAACATGTTCGTGGGAATTAGAATATTTTAGCATAGGATAATTTCAATTTTTATTTTAGTTAGACTTGAGCAGCAGTTTTATGCCAATAACCGTCTCAAGACTAAGGTATAATAATTGTATTTGCCATACCCATAATCATGAAGTCATATGTCATAGTACACACAGAACATCGGGTTTGTATAGTAATGCCAGTAAATCATTATTATCATATTGTAGTTCTGAAATAAGATATATTTAAAACAATTTAAAAGTATTAATATACATAACAATAATAAACAATACAGTACATTGAAAATTGAACGTTCTTGTCACTAGAGGATCATTTGTCGATATATATAATATTAATACCTTTATATACTAGATTTACTACTTAATGCTGGATATAAAACGGTAACATTTTTTAAATAGCAGCCTCCATTTCATAGTTTGAGATATATATATAATAACTTAATTTAAAATATTGAAATAACCATTTGAAAAATAAAAATTGTTAAATGGAAAAAATGTGTTTTTAATGAAGACAAATGTCAAGTACTTTAAATGAAGATAATGAGAGTGTACTTATTGAATATCTCACTTTCTTCTCCTTAGATCAAGAATCAATTTATGAAAAATTACCACCCAGTATCAATTCTTTCGACATTCTCAAAAATATATGAGAAAGTGGTAAATAAGCATATCGTGAGTAATTTTTAATGATTGCAAAATTTTTAAAATAAATCAATATGGAATTTGTTAGGATTTTAGTACGGTGTCTGCTCTCATAAGTGACATTTCAAAAACTTAGGATGATGGAGCTGCAGTTGCTGCTGCATTCTGTGATTTCTCAAAAGCTTTTAATTGTGTGAGACATGACTTATTACTGAAGAAAATTTAATATTATGGCTTTCAAAGTAGTTGTGTAAATTGCTTTAAATCTATTTAACATTCAGAAAATAAACAAAAACTATTTTTAAAAAAATCAATGGTCAGTATGAATCCAGATTAGAGGCCTATACAGTTTTCTAATGCATGTAAATGACTTCCCAGGATATACTACATACAACTTAATATCTGAGCATTATCTCTAGAGCACTATCTATCTGCTCTGTACTCATGGTTCACGGATAATAGCTTGAAAATAAATGACCAAAAAACACAACTAATGCACTTTCTCAATAGGCCTAATTACTCAAAACCAGAAGAAATCAGTATCACATATAAAAACCAGACGTTCAAAATAAACTAATCAGTAAATTTTCTGGGAATAGTTATTAATCAGCATTTTAATTGGAGTATACACATAGAAAATTGAATTCAGTTTCATTTAGTTTGAAAGTCCTGAGTGAAATATCGGACTTGAATATTATATTTAAGGCTGTTTATTGTAGCATTTTCCCCTCTTCATCAAGTATGGGGAAACTCTTCATCAAGCTCTTCTGGGGAAATTCACCTCATCTATTTTCATTTTTAAGATTCAAAAGAGAATTGAGCGGATTACAAAGGCTCAATACAAAGGCCTAGGACTCTGTAATTTTTTTTTTTTTTTTGTAAATTATGACATTACAATCCTAGTACGTTTGATGAGGTGGTATATTTTATTTATAATAATAAAAATAAGTTTCCGATTGGTTTCTCAGTCGCATGTTATAAGATATAAGGAGCAGTTCCATTATCCAGTGCATAGACCGAAACTAGTTTAATAAACTGCCTAAAAAACATTTAATTCCACTAATCAAAATTACTAAAACTACTTGACAATTTTTTGTTGGCTGAGAGTAGTGTATATTTAACAGATAATTTGAACTTTCTAAATATAATATAAAGAAAGTCATGTTGTAGTAGATTTCAAGTGTTTTATATACAGAATAATTAAATATGTATATACTATGTTATATACATGTTATGTACTTTTTTTAATCACATTCTAAGTAGTTAAAATTTTTAAGTAATTTTAATGATTATTTAACTATTCACCTATCTGACATGTAATAATGTAGAAACAGATGTTTTGTGAAAGTAATAATAAAATAAATAAATAATATGAAATTACTAATTGTTGTACTAACATTGATAACATTTATTTCAGCTTCAAGTACTGGACGTTTCTTAAAAGACATTGGAGCACTAACCTATTTTGAACATGCATATTCAAGAATCCAAATTTATTCTTTGAAGAGTTTTAAGTAAGTACAGTATTGTTTAGATCACTATAAATTTAAAATAAGTTATTTGTTTTAAGATTTTTAAGTATAATTTTGTTAGATGTAATATTAAATAATAATAATTAGGTTTAATTTCTTAATTCAAATTGAGATAAATGAGATGAACTTTTGAGCCTTCAAAAGTCAAGGACAAACAGTAATTAAATATAGGAATTAATAATCTTAATGTTAACAAATAAAAGTGAGATATGTTATCTTCTTTAACATTGTTCTTATTTGCTTACCTACATTGTTCTGAGTTTTATAGACCTACATTCCAAATCATTTAATATGAATTACAAAAAATATAATTATTTAATTAATTGTTTTACATATTTATTTTCTTCTATTAATATGTGATTTTGTGAAAAACTCAACTGGTAAAAAATTGTAATTCATAAATTATTACTGGTATTGCTTGCTTAAAAGTCTTAAAGTATGAAACACCAGCAAATTCATTTTTAATAAAATCATAAATATTTTTATTTATTTGTACCAGGAAATACCTAGATATTGGTTTTCCCCAAGTGGGAAACAAAACATTATGGTGACCACCTACAATATTGTTTTGATTTCCTTTTTTTTTTTTGTTGCTAGGGCCTAACTTGTTGCACTTTATAACTCAAAATTAGGGGATTGTAAGATAAAATCTAAAATTATCTTATGTTAGCAAGTTGCTCTCTAAATCACTGCCGTGTTATGAAATTGTATTTTTATCATAAGAAATTTGTCAATCTATTTACTGTATTCTAGTCATATGCGAAGGCCATATATTTATAAAAGTTGCTAGCATAAGTGTTTATCACTGATATTTGTATTGAACTTTCCGTGTTTATTCATTGGTATCTGGTGCAATATACAAATTCTTTGTAATGGTCATTTTGTCAGGGTTAGGGTTGGTAGTTATTGTTGCAGGGTCTATCTACAGCCATGTAATATATGTTGTTTTCTCTTAAATTTGATCAGATTTTTGTTGTTGATATTTCTATATAGCATGATATATAGTTGATATTTCATTAATTGTTGGTTCGAAGCATTTTTTACCCCTCTTTAAGCAGGATAATGATGACGACCAATGTCTTAAAAAGAAAAAGAAAGAGAGAAAAAAGGGGAAAAAAGAAGAAGAAAAAAGATTACTGAGCTATGGAAATGGATCATTACATAAAACTACGAATAGAACCATGGAGAAGAACTCAGAATATTAAAATTACCTAATAAGTTATTAAATAAATATATTTGCTGGAGAATCTATTTGTATGACTTGTTTTTGACACCTTAATCCCACTTTTTGTTTACTTAACAACCTACAATGAGCGAGCATATGTTTAACTGATCCGAAACAAATCTTAAAACATTAGTAAAATGAAGTCACACAATGAAGTATCCAGATAGTATTTTTTATGTAATATAATTTTTCACATTTAATTTAGTCAAGTGACTTGATACCACAAACGAGAAGTTTACTTAACTATAAACTTCTCCGCTCTTCATTTTTTTATATTATCTTTTCACATTTTTTAAGCATGTTTTTTTTATAATTTGGCATTACTGTTCCTGTCAAAAAGCATTTCAAACGCAGTAAGTCATCGGACAGTTCCGGACAGGTATCTGTAAGTATGTCCAATTCTGTTATCGGGTTTTATGAATCTTGATTAGATTCAAGATATTTACAATTAAGATAGTTTTTAGAAGGGTAGAATTTGGAATTGAATCTTCTTTGCCAAAGTATGGAATGAAAATTTTACACACACCTGTTCTCGGAATCAAAAATAACAAACACTTTCATATTTCATAGGTTTTTTGGGTTATAAACCCTTAAATTTAATTTTCCCTTGAATGATGTACTTTCGTCTACCGTTACAAAATTACTTGTGAAAATAGCCTACTCATGTTTTTAATGTGTTCAATAATACGATTAATTAGAAATCCTTTAAGTCTAGCAGTCCTTGACATTGTTCGTGATTGAAGTGAAGGCTCCAGAAATGTTGGGAAATTCATTTTTTCCAAATACATCACCGAAAAAGGGTGTTTTTTTCAATTCATTTTGTACTAAAAAATAAGATGTAAGAGGCATTAATACCATATTTATTATAGTACCCAAAAATGGTTTGAACTCTACATTGGTAATATGATTCCATCTGTACATTCAATATTTTGGAGAATTGTTATTATTATTATTATTATTATTATTTTATTTTATTTATTTATTTTTTTTATCAAAAAGATTAGTCTCCCGGCAGCTTTTGTTCTTAGATCGTCTTTAAAAAACTACTGGATGTATTCAGTAGGACTGGTATCCTCATGCAAATTAGAGTCATGATTCACATTTTAAATAAGTATTGTGTGGGTTATATATTTTACTTAATATTGCTGTCCAGGGTTGCTTGAGACAAATTAGGGCAAGGGCAAGACCTACCTGCAATGTTTTGTTGGTTTCAATCTGACCTTATTCTGCTATCTTCTTCAAATTCATTTTCGCCAATATTATCTAAAAGAATATTCTCTTGCTCACTAGTCATCACCGTACTGCAACACGCTTATGTTTCAACTTGGAGTGTAGAATTCGTGTTCCACTTTGTTGGGCCACTTTCAATGAGCTTACCTTTACTTGAGTGTCACTTTAACCTTCTTCGGTGTTAGATTTGAAAATTTTTACTTTTAATCTTAAAATTTTAGTATGAGCTTCTAGCCCCAAGTTGATTTCCATTTTCAACAATCTATATTACTATTGCTCGATTGGAAGAATAAAATCTTTTTATTCTTTTCAAGTAAAATTTATTCATGATGTTTAAAAAAAAAAAAAAAATCTGTTTATTTAATTTTATTGACTACAGTATCCTCAAACTAGGAGTGTGTCTGGTGTAATGGGTGTGTACTCCCTTCTACTTGTCTCCCTAACCTGAAAACTTGTCTACAACCCATTCCAAGAAAACTAGGTACACAAATTACTGCTTAGCTACATTTAATTCTTAAAGTTTAAGTACAAGTTAATTCTTAAAAGTTTAATTTTGTAAACATTTTATTCTTATTTACACAGATAAAAGAAACGAAAGTAGTAGTAGGGTTACAGAATCATTTGAGGTCTATATTTATTTGTTTTATTGGGGTTGTACCGCTGAAAGCAAATGCAATAAACAAAGTGTGGGGGGCATCTATTTTCCTCTCCACCCCAGACACATTCCTACCTTGAGGATATTGTAGCTTTACTTCTTGATAAATATGAGGCTGCTTCAGAGACGACTATCAATTACTCCTACTATAGTATGAATCCCAGCTCTGTATCATGTCTATACCTGACATTCTACACTTAGAAAAATATTTATTTTTGCAGAATCTTTCAATTTTCCATTTTTAGGATATTTTTGGGACGAACAGTTTGGTGAGAAGCTAAACTGATTCATTACATAGTTGATAATGTTACATCCAAAAGTTCAGTAACAAAATTATCAAATTCTGGCCACCCGTTGTTTTCCTTAAATGTGAACCATCATTGTCTTAAATGTGTGTGTTCAACTCTATAGTTGTACAGAGAAACTTAATATACATTTTGCTCTTTCTGCTAATGTTAATAATTGTATATCCTTCAAAAATATATAATTTGATTTTCATGTCAATAAAAGTTGGCTCACTAGGCATATTCCTCCATGACACCTGTAAACGTCAATGGTTCACAAAATGTAGTGGAATCTTTTACAACATTGTATTGATTAATTTAATATTTATTGATTTTTAAATTGACCTGCACTATAAATAACATAAAATTTAACTGTTTTGTTACAGATGGATTGTAAAGAATGGACCGATATATTATGAAATTGTAAGGGAGGCTTCTGCACCTTTCTTGGATGTTGTTAAGAATGTGGCTCTTGTTTGCTTAACTCATGTCTGGAATACAATTAATCTGCTCGCTGAATATACTGCTGAAAAGTTGCCAACTGTTGTTGATGCTGCAAGTATTTTTTTATGATTTTAAGTTAATAGTGAATTACATATACAAATCTGAATAGCGAAATATTTTTTGTTAGTTTTAATTACTAATAATAATGTCAAAGTTTAATAGAGCACATAGCCTTTTATGTTTAGATTTTGTATGGATAGGAAACGCAGGCTTTCCTTGGGTAGTGGTCCTAGGTATTACCAAGTAGTACACAAGTAAAAAAAAATACACAATAAAACACTAAAGTTCTGAAAAATTTCTTAAACACTGTTCACTGAAAGCTTCTTTTTATGCTCTCTACTGATGGATAAAATCACAGTCCACTGTCGATAGAATTTGTGTGCATGTAGCAGCTGAGGATGATAACTTAGTCATTGAAACATCGTCTTGTATTTATGTTGCACACAAAGTGATTTTTTATGGAAAGTTATGTTGTCATTCATTTGTTTAGTAATCAAATGACAAAATTTTATTTTTTTGCTTTACGGTTGTTAGTATAACTTTTTTTAAATATAAATCTGTAATTAGTCAAGATCAAAACATTAATTTCAAAATAAATATAATACATTAGAATTTGCATTAACTTACTATATTTTGCATAAATCTATAAAATAATCTTTATGTATATTTTAAACTTGTCTTCTATCCAACCACTAAGTTAAATAGTTAATATATGTATAAAGAATCTCTCAGGGTTTATAGTCTCTAGATAGTTCTGACTATGTCTAATCTATAGCATAGTACACAATTTTAATAAATACTCAACCAAATTCATAAATTTCAAAAACCTAATAAATCGCCTTTATAAGATTAAAACTAGAAACACCCAAAGTCTTTAACTTAAGCACTGATTTTCTTATATTTAGCTAAATTACAAAATTTTAAATTGAAGTATATAGAATGACTTATAAATGATGAATTTTATTAAATTTGTTCATAATGTAAAATATGATAGTTTTTATTTAAATGATTTTATTTAAATTAATTATAACCAACCATTAGTAATTGTGTTAATGATAATTGATAACCACAGATCACAGAATATGTATATTTGTAATGTTATAATTATTTATAGAATATTTTGTGAATTCCTTCTTTCACTATTAATGTTCACAGATGAATTCATATGCACCAGGCTTGTTTGAAACAATCCAAAGTTATGCTTCTGAAGCTTGGAGGCTGTTTAGTTTATATTCACTTCAACTGTGTCATTTGGGCATCCATTATCTTGCTATAGCTCTAGAATGGGCAAAAATAAATGTCTTTGTGTAAGTATATCATTAAATTGAACAAATATTTATCAATAATTTACCATAAATTGAATCAATATGATTCATTCAATGAAGGCACTAAAAGTGTTTTGTACCATATTTCAAGTTCCTTTTTATTTTTATTTTTTGTGATTACTATACTTACCCTCTACTAGGTAAAAATGAATTGAATATTATATCATTTAGTTAAGTCTTGGTTCTTGCCTTTATATATATATATATATATATATATATATATATATATATATATATGTATAATCATTTGTGACAGCCTAGGGAGTTCAGGTTAGCTGTACCTAATAACAGGAGGGGGGGGGGGAGTTAGCGTCCCTCTCTGACCCCAAACACTTATCTAATACTAAAAACCCATAAACTATCATCTATTTAGACATACACCAAGTTCACCTATATACCTTTTCTTACTTTCACCTTTATTTAGGGTTTTATCGCAGGGGAGTACAGACTATATGCACCTATTGAGAGGGGTGTAATGTCCCTCAAGGAACCCTAGCTATACAGGAGTGGAACAATAAAACATCTTTTCCTAATATACACACACATACAACACTCGTATATTTATACATTTTGAGGCTGTTACACTACTTGAACCACTGGGGATATATAAACACTTATACATCCATATAGGGATTAGTTTTTGACCATGCAGAGCCGTAGCACGTCTGGGAGTGTTTACCAGAACAAAGCATGAACCTTTGAATCTGGTAAGCTGATGTGCGCTTGCTTTGCCAAAGACGTTTGCACGGTTTCTATTCAGTAGTCAGCCACTTCGGTCTTTGGTCAGGAAGTATTCGTGATAGAGTAAGTGTCCTCCCTCTCCAGTTGCGGATCTGGATTGAAGCCCATACAGTCTGGTTAAATAGGATACTGGGGCCCCAGAGTTCTGGGGTTTGGAAATAATCAAAAGTGATTCAAGGGTATACCCGTTCCCAGAATCTCATCTGCAACCGCCTAACACAATGCGCTGGTTAATTCAATGCATGGCCTCTGATTCTTTAAACGTCGACCCAGGTAGTGTGAAAAGACAACTATCAACATCGTCCAAAGAGTCTGTTTTCTTTGAATTAAAAAATCTAAATTTGGACGTAAGGATCCTGGGATCTGCTCCTTATTGTCTCAACGGTGACAAGGGGTCAGATCTGTCTGAGATCTCGCCCTTTGTTATGAACAAAACTGTCACTGGTGCTGGAGGTAATGTTCGTTTTATTGGTAAACTTTTAAATGGTACTTTATTATTAATACAGACTGAGTCTGATAAACAGAGTCACTTTCTGTTGAAAATGAAGTCCTTTTTCGATGTGGTAAACGTGTCTGTTGAACCTCACACAGGTTTAAATTATCCTACCGTAATAATCGAACCGAGAATGGTCATTTTAAATATTTGGTACACCAAATCTTCCTGAGCGAGTGTTTGGTGGATTCTACAGTTTAACTGTTAGACCATACATTCCAAATCCAGGGCATTGTTTCAGATGCAAAGAATTTGGACAAAAGCAGCACTTGCTCTAAACAGAAATTCTGTGGACAGTGTAGCGTAAATGGTCATAAAAGTGATGGGTGTAATCTTGATGCAATGTGTCCATATTGTGACGGTGACCATCCCGCATGTTCACCAAAGCCCCAAAATATAAAGTTGAGAAGGCAATTTTAGAAATTGTAGCTAAGGAGAAACTTTCCTTTCTAGAAGTTAGGAAAGTATACAGACAAAGTATTCGCTCCACCTCTTACCGTAGGAAAATCTTATGCAAATGCGACATCAGCCTCAGTATCGAAGACGTGTTCATCGTGTAAGGAACTAGTTGAGATGGTTCGTATGATTACAGAACACATAAAACAACTAATAGCAGTTCAAACCGATACATCTGTTAGCATACTGGCTTGTTCAAAAGCTGACCTTCTCCCTAAACAAACAAAACCCATGCATTGAAAGCTAAATCCGCGCCTCCGTCACTAAACAAACACAAATTACCTTTGGTAACTGGACAGCTAATTAACCCTCCGTTACCCACGTGGGGTCTGTGGGGACCCCACGCGCGCGTTTTTACATCTACAGTGGCGCTCCCCAGCGTCTAAGCTTCGTGGCTTCGAGTACCTTCCCACTCAGTATTGCTCCAGCCGGCGCCCAGCTCGGATCGGAGTGCAAGGTAAGTCATCAGTCCATTTTTGCAGTTTTTTGTTGAAAAACGTGGTTGGGGTCCTAGTGGACCCCACGTGGGTAACTTCGTAGCAAAATTGTAATCCATTCCATCCATGATTTTTTTAAATTTTTTGGGAATTTGATAGGTCATTTGATGATTCTTTTCAGATTTACCTGTTTCTTGAAACATGTTTTCTGTAGAGGAGTCAATTAGAGCAGAGTTGGAGCGGCTAGAGAGGGAGGACCCAAGGGAAGAGTGGAGTTTGGACGAATTGGACAGTGAAGAGGATGATGCATTTTTGCCCAATGACGATAACGTTCTGGATGAGTTTATTGTAGATGAAGAACCAACACTGGATCCTTTTTTACCTCAGACTCCGTCAGATTCAGACTCGGATGAAGATCGAGACTTCCTCCTGGGAAAAGACGGCGAGACCATTTGGTCGACAACAGCTATGAGGAAGAGAACAAGTAGAACGCCAGCAAGAAACATCATAACTCATCTTCCAGGTGCTAAAGGGGATGCCCGAGCCTGTGACACCGCGCTCTCTTTTTTTAAATTATTCTTGAGTGAAGACATTGTTCAGTTGATCGTACTCCACACTAATGAGGAAATCTGCAGAAGACAGGCAAATGCCCCAAATAAGGAGAGGTACGCGGGAACCACTGATACCGTGGAGATTGAGGGTCTAGTTGGATTCCTTTTACTCTGTGGGGCTACGAAGAACTCTGACGTGATGCACAGTGAACTTTTCTCCAAGAAATTCGGCATTCCATTCTTCAGATGTGTGATGTCCAAGAACAGATTTATGTTCCTTCTTCAGAATCTGAGGTTTGATTCAAAGGAAACACGCGACGAGAGGAGAAGAAATGATAAATTCGCGCCCTTTCGTGAATTTTGGAATATCTTGGTGGCAAATTGTGGAAACTATTATACCCCTTCTGAATATGTTACAATCGATGAGACGCTTCTCAGCTTTAGAGGGAAGTGCCCGTTCAAAATGTACATACCAAACAAACCTGATAAATACGGACTAAAAATTGTTTCACTCTGCGATGCTCGCACATTTTATTTTTGCAAGGGGATACCCTACGTGGGTAGAGATACATTGATCCGCGAAGGTTCCCTCCTGTTGCCAACATGCTACGTCACTCATCTTTGTGAAGACATAAAGAACACCAACCGCAATGTAACAGCAGATAATTGGTTCTCATCAATTGAATTAGCAGAAGAGCTTTCTCAACGTAAACTCACTTATGTGGGGACACTGCGTAAGAACAAGAGAGAAATTCCTCCTGAATTAATAGCTGTAAAAGGATTACCACCTATGACATCGAGATTTGTTTACCAGCCCGACAAAATGCTCACGTCATTCTCAGAAAAGAAGAATAAGAATGTGATTCTTTTGTCGACAATGCATGATTCAGGGACAGTGAATCCTAACTCAAGAAAGCCTGAAATCGTTGAGTTCTATAATCTGACAAAAGGAGGGGTTGACTGCTTCGACAAAATGTGCCATTCTTACACCACAAAGAGGTATTCTTGCCGCTGGCCCATGAGATATTTTTACGGTGCTCTGGATATAATGGGAATAAACAGCTATGTTTTGTTCTCTTTGGCTGAAAACAAGATGTCTCGATCAGAGTTTTTGAAAGAAGTTGCTTACGGTTTGGCTGAACCTCACATGAAACGAAGGCGTGATAATCCAAGGATTGCAAAACAACTACGTTTCGAAATTGAGTTGATTATTGGGGTTGAAGCCGATCAATCATTAGCTGATGCTCAGCCTCCTGTCAAGAAAATGAGATGCCACATGTGCGATAGAAAAAAAGACAGGAAAACCATCAACAGATGCATCAAATGTCACCGCCCAGTTTGCAAGGAACACGAAAAAAATATTCGATCGTGTGTGAATTGCAGCCAAACTCTTGAAGAAGACGAGGCAGAAGAAGACTGATTTTGTGATAGTCACAATTTGCAATAGTGGAAAGTTACTGTGACGTTTTTTTTTGTTTTTGTTTTTTTTTCTGTTTTACTATTTTAACAAGTATTATTCAAGAGGTTTTTTTTATGTTTCCAAGGTATTCAAGAAATGTGATTGAGTTATTTGTGATTGTTTTTTGAAGACGAGTCAGAAAAAGACTGATTTTGTGATAGTCACATTTTGCAATAGTGGAAGGCTAAGTTTGCGATAAGTATTTTATGTGACTAGGTACTATAGTCAAACAATATTACCAGACTGAAAAGTTTTAGCTGTAAAGTTCAGGTTTACTGTGACGTTTTTTTTTCTGTTTTACTATTTTACTAGGTATTATTCTAGATGTTTTTTATTTTTCCAAGGTGTTCTAGAAATATGTCTGTGAAGTTTTGTAAAGATTGAGTTATTTTGATCAAGAATATATATTTTTTTTCATGGCCCTTTTCAAGGACTGGTCATTTTCCCAGATTTGATATTTCATTCGGGTATTCTGTTGGTAAGTACTTGCCAGTTTCAAACTTCATTCGTCTCCTAGGATGACTCAAACAGTGAGAACGAGGAATTTGTGAGGGAAAAGCCGTTATTTCGAGTCCCGTGACTTCCCTATAGAGACTAGATCTATCAAAATTTATTTCAACACGTTTTCTATAGCCCTATACTACTTCTGAAAATATTGGAAGCTGCAAAGATGGGAGTTAGCAGCGCGAAAATGGGTGGGGTCCGCAGGGACCCCACGTGGGTAACGTTTAAACTCTGTCCCACGTGGGTAACGGAGGGTTAAGCAGAAATCACTTTCTGTACTGACTAAATCTTCATCTTTTGTCAAAGTATAGAACAAAAGCCTTTGAGAAAAGCCCAGTACACCACTGATTGTTATAAATAAGTCTCCACAAAACATAAATAAGGAAGGGACAGGTTTAAAAAAAACCCTTCCAAAACCACTTCAGAGGAATTCTTCGTCATCCTATTGTTGGAGATGTTGAGGATGTCATGGAGATAATTCCTGAATACAAAAAAAAAAAAAAATTAAATCACATGCTGGTAATTCAGGAAGTATACAGA
Source organism: Aphrophora alni (assembly GCA_963513935.1). NCBI lineage: Eukaryota > Metazoa > Arthropoda > Insecta > Hemiptera > Aphrophoridae > Aphrophora > Aphrophora alni. Next base: position 53,728,755 of record OY740770.1, on the reverse strand, counting down.
ATAAAACTATCCAAATCCGTTTCAATTGATGACAAATTAATTTTATCCATTCAAATTTTTTTAAAATAATTATGCCCATAAATCTAAATTTAAATAGCGTGATACAATGAATCATTAACAGTGTGAGAGTCATACTGAAGATGTCAAGGTTCTTGTACAAATGATTCATTTGTACATGATTCTTGACATGTTAAGTGTTCTCAACAGTTCTCGGTGTGGAGCCGATAGGACGTGTATGCCGTTATCCGATCGCGGATTGAAGCTTGATTCGATACATAACTCTGCACTGCGTATTGTTTCTGGAGCATTTCATTCGAGCCAACTTTCTAGCTTATTTGCTGAGACTGGTGAACCGTCTCTTACTCGACAAAGACAGCAACTACAAATAACATATATCTAGTCTACGCTCCGAACCGTATCACCCATCTTATGACGTTATTTTTAATAACCCCTTTGGCTGACAGATATGAATGTTGTTAGATTAATACTGCCCCATTTGGCATTAGAATCCTTGACAATTTGAGACTTGTACTTCCACCAATGAATGACTATGCTCCATGTTCACTGTCCAGGTGACTAACTATTGGGCTGGATAAGTAACATGATGGTGCCCATCAACTATTTTAATAAGCAACAGAGTAATCTTATCATTTACATAAATATTGTTAATTTTAACCTAGGAACTGTTGATTGGTATAACCATATACAGTAGAGTCCCGCTAATTAGAGAATAAAATTTTTTTAATTTCCGAGAGAGAATTTGACACATGATGGCTCATGGTGTAAGTTTAATGCTCATGGTCGGCACTCTTTTGATACTACTTAGTTCACAAGACTCTTTCTTATTATCCTCCTCATATTTCTGAGAATCGTAGTTGAGCCTATACTTCACTTTAAAGGTTTGGCAACATGGCTTTGCCTTATGTTGAACATCAAGCAGAAGCTACACAGATTGGCACTATGCTGCTTAGGAGATGGTGTTTTATTTAAAAATAAGACTCTATTTTAATATAACAAAAAATAGTAGACAATAGAAAAATTAAAAAATTCTTTTTATTTTATTTTAATAATGTTAGCCAAAACAAGTATGTACTCTATTATTTATCTAACATTCTGTCGTTGATTATAAGCACTAATTACATAATTATAATTTACCTGATATTTGATTTCAGAGGCAAACTTTCTCCAGAAAACTTACTAAGGTATACAATGGAGGCTGTTAATACTACACACAATTTTGCTACGCAGACATTTGCATGGTTGAGCCAACAGACAGAAGCAATTCCTATATAAAATAGCATAATCAAAAAATCTATTTAAATAAATTTGTAAAAGTAAATGTTGATGCAAGTTTGCACATTCAGCTACATAAGACCATACAAATATACTTAGGAACAATAATGCAAATTTAAATTGAGATTTATATTCATATAAAATATTCCTCAGTATGTTCTGTTTTATGTCTTATTATGTATGTTCGATTGGTGTGTTCTTGTAAATCTTTGTGACACTAATTCTTAAACTTTGTGCGGATCATTCCATTTCCATGTTATTTATTTTCCTTGAAATGACAAAGAACATTTATATTCATTACCATTAAATAACGTGCATTTATAATTAAGTGGTACATGATTTTTTGAGAACCTCATACACCTTATATTTTTTTACCAAAACTTGTATATTATTAAATTATTTAGTTGAAATTGTAATGTATTTTAAATTAAATCAATGCAAATTAATTGTAAAATACTGCTTATGAGATAAATGTGATCATTTTTCTATAATATATCAGTTTCTTTTAACATTTTTGTGTTTGTGAATCTCCTTTTTTTTTAAATTACAATTAATTACTTTACATATGTGTGCTCAAAAATTCTTTGGAGATAATATGGAATATGGTACTTTACACCAAAACAAACAAAACAGTTTCTTTGACAATATGGTCTATCTCCCTCCATCTGTCAATTATCCATCTGTCCGTTTTTGTTTTTTACATAATAATAAATTATTGATTAAAAAAATCTAGAACCATACAACTTTCTGATTTTGCAGTTATTAATGGCAAATTATATTTTTTTCAAGTTTTAGGTTTTCAAAGTGCTTGAAATAATAATTACAGTGTATATATTTATTATAATAAGGTTTATTTTCACAAATCATAAGTTAATGAGGATCTTTTATTATATAGTAAGTTTATATGCATATGTATACACTAAATTAAATTTTGACAAAGTGTGAAATGTCCGATTGACTTGCAGAATTAATTCTTTTAAGGTTTACAAAATCCTCAAGTACGTTTAGAGAATGAAATACAGCTTCACTTACATAGGTTTGTCCTTCAATGTACCGCCAAAACTCACGCAATTGCTGAAGAGCCTCCAATTGCTGATGTTGTAGGGAATGGGGACTCTTTGACTTCAGCTTGCTCTTCTTCTAAATCTGACAATTCAGAACTTTCTTTGTTTTTCACTTCTGCTCAAATGTCTTCCACACACTTCCACTTGTTCGCCTAAATTAACATACTCTTCAAAGGTGACAGGCATATTGGCTTCCCAGCTGACAGAGAGGGGGAACATCTTCTAAAAGTTTCCTTGGATGCTGATCAGATTCAAATCAAATCCCATTAAAAAAATTAATTTACTATGGTTCTTTTAGTAACTTAAGACCATGCATTGTGGTACAATCTTGCTGCTTGAAGGAGATCGATTTGTAAACTTTTGTTGCTATTTTCCAATGAATTTGTACAATAAGTCACCAGTAAAAATGCTTAAAATTTTATATAATGTCCGGATCCATTAGCTGTACAATGGAAGTCAAGTTAGGAGGGGAAAAAATAACCTTAACATTGTTCATAGGTGGGATAGAGTTATGTGCAGTACAATTGTCAATGAACAAAATGATTGTTTTGTTCTGTTTACGGAAGGTTTTGACTAGTTTCAATATCCAATCTTTAACAGCTCTCCTATCATCCAAGCTTTTTTATTTGATTTGTACTCAAGTGGTTTGGACTTAATGTTGCTTCTAAAGCCAACTTTTTTGTGCCATCCAATATTGGCCCCAATAAATAAACTCAGTCTCTCCTTGCTGTTTTTCCCCCACTCAAGTGATCTCCTTTAAAAGTTTTGTTTTGCCTGGGGTACATAAAACAAACCCGTTTTCGTCTACATTAAAAATGTCTTTTGCCAGGGTTTCTTCAATCATTTGTAAGACATCGTGTTTCCAAACATTTGCAGTTTCTTGATTTACACTCTCACTTTCATTGCACACAGACTTAAAGGTGATGTTTCTTTCCTTAAAGCCATCCAACCAACCATTACTCACCTTGAAACTACTTTTCCCCAAACCTATAGCAAACTCTTCTGCCTTTATTCGAACAAAGTGCCCAGATAATGGAATGTTTTTGTCCCAAACTTGCTTAAACCCCTTCAGGGTTCTCTGACTCTTTTGCCACTCAAAAGAACTTTTTAATATTTTCTCCTTATTTTTCAAAAAAGTAGACACTGGTGGGTGCTATATCCCATACTGCTTAGCAATGTCACATTTCTTCTTAAAGACACTTCTCCTTCTCACAAATTACAGCGACTTTTTCACAAAATATCAATCTTGTAATGAATGTATGGTTTACTCAAAGGCACAGTACTGTAACAACAGACTGAGCAGATCATCAATCGACAGACTGTCTAGAGAATTCTTGGAAGGCGATAGCGTACTTAGAATTCGAACAAATGTCCATACAATAGCTGCTAGACATTTATCCTTGGCCAGTGTACAGTATAATCCTCGGAAGGCGATCCCTTTATACTACAAGATTTTATTTTTAGTGTTGATACAAAACTTCAATTAAAGAATTTGACTTCAAATTATCCATGCTTTTTTTTATTTTGATAACATAAAGTTCAAGGGACCAACCCAATACTTCGAATTAAAGACGTCCAAATTATCCAATATCTACTGTATTTCAATCATTTCTAAAACTGTATATTTGGGAGTTATTTAATGATGAAAACGATGATCCCTCATTTAATAAAGTTTGGTAAAAATAATTAAGATATGATATGAAAACTTATGTTAGGGAAGGTGCTAAATTAATAACAATGGAATTATGATTCATTAATGATCGCCTTTTTCTTTCAAATATTTCCTTAGTTTCCTGAATAGTAACGGTCTGCAATGAGCTTAGCTTTACTTGGGTGTCACTTTTATTGCATTACTTGCAACAAGCTTAACCTTCTTTGGTGTAAGATTTAAAACATTTTACTTTTAATCTTAAAATTTTAGTATGGCTTCCTAGCCCTAAGTTTATTTCCACTTTCAACAATCTATCTTACTTTTTTGCTTGACTGCAATAATGAAATCTTATTTTTTAATCTTTTGAAGTAAACGCGCTGCTTTCCTATTGTGCCTGGGGGTTTTGGACATGTTTTTAAAAATTGTGGTATTTGTTATTTTTATTATACATGACTTATTATATATCATTTTAAACCCAAAGAAATTAGCTTTTTAAATATATATATATATATGTAAATACATATTTTACTCACAGTAAACACTACTTAGTCTTGAAAAAGGGTAAAATATACACACAAACAAAAATAGCTACACAGCACTAATAGGCCTAAGGTTGTCACTAAAAAGTCTGGATCATTATTTTCATCGATTTCGCCCTCAGAATCAGAATCAAAAATCAGTTCATTCTCATTTTCTCTCAAAATGTCACTAATTGAATTATTTCCATCACCTTGGCCTATGTCTGGCTCGGATTCGCCATCAGATTCATCAAACAAAAGATCACGAATTGAATCACTTTTCAATAAATCGTCTGCCATATTTTGTAAACTATAACTAAAATATTTATATATACAAACACTAAAATACTGGGCCTAACTACTAAAATAAACTAAAAGATTACTTGTATAAATCATAAAGTATTTAGTATTCAAGAAAAACAACAAACAAACATAACCAATCTTGATTACTCAGTCACTTTGCAGTAAACAGACGTCTGGTGCGTTCCTCATAGACGTGATACGTTGCCTAGTAACTGCTTCGTAATATTTTTATTTAGTCCAAATCAACAGCACAGACTATTCGAAAATCAAAGACATACAAAGATAAATAACCAATTAGCTATACGAAAGTGCCGAAACCCAATTATATATGCCGACATCGCGATCATATAGAATTATTTAGTGCGGCCTGATGTATACTCGGGGTTCGGCGGTGAGCCCAGCTTCGTAATATTATTATTTAGTCCAAATCAACAGCACAGACTATTCAAAAATCAAAGATAAATAACCAATTAGTTATACGAAAGTGCCGAACCCGATTATATGCCGACATCGCGATCGTATAGAATTATTTAGTGCGGCCTGATGTATACTCGGGGTTCAGCGGCGAGCGCTGGGCGACTGCCCGACCTTACTCGGACTTAGGCTTCAATGTGTTAACTCATTAGTTAACTAATCCTAGAAAACATACGGTTAATTTTAGATCATAAATAAATACACAAACACAAAACCTAAAATTGATACAAATATATTTTAGTCAATGTAATTTACTTTAAATACGTCTTTTAAAATTGCTCAGATATTAATTTTTAACTCTCAAGAGATAGAATTTTTTATAATTGCAATAGAGAACACAAATTTACTTTATTTAAAACATTAATTTTTCTGATTATCAAACAGAACAAATAATCTTTAAAATTCTAAATTAAATTTTTGACCAATAGCAGCATAAATATATATTAAAAACAAATTAACTCTAAATTTCCCCAATTTTAATTTATTTTCCCTTTTAATATATACAAAATTTTGCTAATATCCGTTTATTATTAAGATGGTACCTTGGTTATACAATTTAAAGATGACTTTGGCTCCTGAAATGATGTTCTGGTGAAAGGCTGGGACCGTCCGTTTCCAATTTGATCAAGAAAGGTTGTGAAGCGACAATCCAGAAGTTTTGCGCAGATTGGTTGAATGTTCCGTTGAATGCGCTAATGTTCCGTTCTCTAAACTGCCACGACGTAGAATTCCCAGTCGGTTCGAATTATTATTTTAGGTTTTTCTGACGTTAAGTTATTATTATTATTATTATTATTAGTGCTTTCCTAAGTTTTCTTCAATCAGTGATAATCTTTCAATTATAGTTGTACAGTTTTCATGACCATTTGTCGTCTCCAATTCACTGTCCTGATTGTTGATGCATTGCTAACACATTTTATCAATCTGATCTGACTACATTGTATCGAATAACTTGTAAAAACCACTAGTTAGAGAAAGTTAACTGCTTGAACATCCTTCCTAGTGAAAGAAATTTATAAGCATATTAAATTTTTCACTTCACTAACGAAGTAAACTTGGTTATGACGTTTTGGACAATTTCCCTTCAATTTCTGTTTTGTCCTTTGGCATTTATTTTCTTTATTTAAGTTTAATTTTGCTAAAGTTTTGTTTTAACATGATTGCTTATGCGTCTTCTATTCGTTCTTCTGATTTTTTTAATCTTAATTGCACCTTAATTATGATTTCGTAATTGTCAACATTTTAGTTTGTTTTGCAGTCTGTTGGTCATCCCTTAATGTAGAAGAACTATATAGCTGTTTTCCTGTCTCATCCAGAAAATTTATTTATTTCGTTAATTTTCTTTTGTTTCGCCATATCTTTTCTTTGGCCTAGAATTTTGAAATTCCATAAATGTTGTCCTCTTTGTTTTGTTTCGTAGATTCCATTAAAACTTGAATAGTGGTTATCGGACCATAACTTTCCAAGTTATTTGAGTTCGAAAGTTGTCTTAAATTTCCGCTGACCATATCTGAACCTTTTAGATTTCTGATGATTTTTCTTTGGTTTCTTGTTCCCTTTGGGTGGAAATGAAAGCCTCTTCTTGGTTTATTAGTGTAGTCCATATGGCTGCAAAGTTATTTGTCGTCCAAGGTTTTAGTTTTTGCATATTTTTGAAGTTATACTTCTTTGCGCTCGTGGTCGAGAAACCACGTCAGGCTAAAACTGAGAAAAATCGAGTTCGGGTAGACTCGGCGACAGTCGTGAACGCTCGGGTGATCCCCATCTGCTACAAAGAGACACAGGTGTTTGTATCAGCTGAGCCAAAACCGAGTAAATGATACTTTCTAACCATGTGTTTTAGTATATTGTTATTGATTGTAAGAAAAATCTTGAATATTTTAACCGCATAATTATACATTTTTGTGTTATCATGAAATGCTATAGACTGATACTAGTTTAGTTTATTCAAAACAGACCTAGGCTAGACAAAGTTGATTAAGACTTTTACTGCTCGCCTGATTTATGGCCTACTGACATTGTCGTAAATTAATATTACACTATAAGGTTATAATATAGTAACGGTTGCATAAAATAACAAGCGAATGGCCAAAGAAGTATAACTTCCACCATCTGACGGAGACCGTTTTGTTTTAGGGAAACTCCCCCTCCCCCATTTTATGACAATGCTTCTATTGGTTTAACCTTATAATAATACATATTCTTATTCTATATTTATGATAAATTTTCCATATATTATTGTTTAACATGTTTAATTTTGATTTGGAAACTTTCACCACTTTTTATTTATTTCCCAAAAAAGTTTTATCCGAATTTGACCAAACTTTCCAAAAATGTGCCCATTTATATTCTCTATCTTTTGTTATTTTTACTTTCTCAAAACCTTTATTGACTTTTCTTTGTTTGTTTTTTGAGAAAAACATCTCAAGAAATGGACTTTGTCGTCATTTTTCTTAAAAAATTACTTTTCAATTAAAATTTTTTGTTTTAAATTATTTCATTACCTCCTTTGGCTTTATTTAAATCCATTTACTTTTTTTAAATGCATTTTGATTTTATCAACATCATGTTTTTAGTGAAAACTTTTAAACTGTTAAGGCTATTAAATTTATTTTTATACATTCCTATATAATCAGATTCACTTAATATTATACATAAAAAATCTTTTTGAATTCCAAATTAAATAAAGTTTGCATATGAGTTGCTATAGATTAGAAATCGTGTTATTTCATGACAAATATGAGGCTGCTTCAAGATGGCTATCAATTTACTCCTACTATAGTATGAATCCCAGCTCTGTATCATGTCTATACTTGACGTTCTACATTTAGGAAAAAAAATTATTTTTGCAGAATCTTTCTATTTTCCGTTTTTAGGGACGAACTGTTTGGTGAGAAGCCAAACCGTTTCAGGTCGCTTCAATAATTCTTGCAGTCAGACCATCACATTATCTACATGTATTGAATACATAAGATCTTCATGTACCCCACAACAAAAGTCCAGGGGGGGGGGGGTAAGGTCAGCTACAGGTTCACTATGTGCAATTAAATGTACTCTAAAAATTGTCATGGGTTGTCGTACCTCATTAGCTAAGTAGGCTGGACCCGTCATTTTGGTACCACATTTTTTTCTTTTATTACTAAGGGGAGTTCATCCAATAGTTCTGGCGCCACATCCCTCAAAAATACAGTGTACACAGCCATTGAGTTGTTCAGGCAATACATATGGCCTAATTAATTTATTTTTCACAATGCAAGCCCAAACCTTAAGAGTGAAGTCATTGCGAGGGTGGATACCTTGTAGATTTTCCTGGGCCCTTTCTTGACTGTTTCTCAAGTTAACTAAATAAAGCTATGTGGAATTTGCCACGTCAGGTAGGCTGTGGGTTTGTCATATCTTTGGCTGTAACAAGGATTTGATCTGTGTGTTGCAAACCATCTAGGAGCTAGCAAAAGAGGATCGGGAGAGGCCGATCTGTGGCAGTACAGTCAGTGCCGGTACCATAGAGTGTGGTGACAGGTTTTTCCTTTTTGAATTTTAAAATGGCAGGCTGAAATAATTATTTGGGGGGGTCATGAGAAACGGTGTTATAAAACAAACGAGACCATATAAATTTACTTTTGGCTGTTAATTAAATGTGTTCTCAGGTTTGGACAATCCCAAATGCCATTGATTAACAGCCTAATTATTATATATTAAGTTTTTACCAACTAATAATTATTCTAAATAATATAAATTTAATAACTCATAAAAGAGCTCTCTGCGATTCAGTATCAGTTTGATAAGATTATACAATAGGAAATGGGTTATTAATTGGGGGGGGGGGTTGTCCGACAATGGCCTTTTAGCCAAAGCCAGACATTCATATGAAATACTTGGAATCATTGTAGTGAGGTTTGCTTATGGGTAACAGCCACATCAGGAAATTGGTAACACATAGGTAAGCATCGCCACAAATTGGTAGCGGAGCATGGTTACTTTCCATGGGCCTAGCACACTTCCATAGGATTAGATCAGCCAGAGAGTTAAAGCTTCCGTTAAGTGTCAGCGATCCAATCAAGCCCAGAACACTCCCATAGGTTATTTATCTTCAAAAATTCCCACCGTCCCTTTTGAGTGATTATTTATCGACCATGTAGGCTTATTGCCCATCTCAAAGAATTGCAATTCTTACTGTGGTGGATTCCTTCACCAAATTCACCCTCCTGATTCCCACCAAAAATACAAAGTTGCAGACCACGGTCAATCTGTTCAGTCTATATATGCCTGCATATTTTGGTTTTTCCAAATTTTTTGGTCTCTGATAATGTACCCTTCTTCAAGTCAGCCATAATGGAACAGATGTGCCTGCAATATGGTATTAGACATGTATTCACCTCACCATATTACCCCCAATCCTTCACACACCGAGCGGGTGAATAAGAACCTGATAATAGCATTGTACATTTACCATTCATAAAACCATGCAAATTGGGACCAAAACCTACATTGGTTTCAATTGGCCTTTAACACAGCGGTTCATTCTAGCATTGGTTCATCCCCAGCTCAGCTTTTTCTGTGATATACTATATGACCCTTTGGAGTTTGTATGAGATTTGGATCTTCTAGTTACCCCTGCACCCTAGCTTCACTCTGAGGTGGTTTGGAAAACAGCTTTCCAGAATCTACAAAAAGCACATCAAGCTAGGGAGGATGCCTATAATCTACCAAGAAGGCCAAACCCTTATTGTATCGATGACTGGGTAATGTATAGGGAGCATCATTTAATTAACGTGAACAAAAGAATTAATTTTAAATTGTTGCCATTGTGGTCACCTCCTTGGTTATCCACTACTTCTCATTCCCAGTGACTGTTAGGCTCATTGACCCTCATTCAACCAAATTGATCGACCTAATCTCTTTCACCCAATTAAATCACCTAAGAGATATTACAACCTACTTATCGTTTACCATCTTGCCAACTGATACGGATCTCTAGATGATATTAAATTGTAAGTTTCGCCTTCCTTCCTTTTTTTCTTATTCTTCCTCTCTTACTAAGAAGTCTAAGTCTTCTGGGATATAATTATTGTTCGGGCCCAGTAAGGCTAAAATGTCTATTTCACAGAGATGGCATTTCAACAATGGCACTTCAGCTATGTGTCTCGTGCAGGATAAATGGGTTTTTTTTACCAACCTTTCCACAAGGATCTTAAGAGCTCACTGTGGATTAATTGGGTTGGATTTGTGATTCTTTGGTTTATGGCTTCCTTTGGTATATTTCTTTGGATGGATTCTTTGGTTTTCATTGTAACTACATTCTTTCCCTCTGTTTTTTTTAAATAATTTTTTTTTTAAATATAGACCTACCCAATTTTTATTAATCCAACCATAGATCACATTTCTGATTTCAATTTTGTTCCATGGAATAGTGCACTCTAAGATTACCTTATTTCCTAAATCCTTCTGTAGCAACCAGTATTTATAAAACTACTCCCTCAAACCTGACAATATATTTATTTTTCCTACCATCCACAAGTGTCATCCTCTTAGACTCTCTCTCTATTAATCTTTATCTTTCCTATTTACGAACCTTAATATTAAGTTTTGTGTAGTTAGTATGTAGGCTCTTGTTCTGTCCCTATTTGGTTTTAGAGATTATGTTCCTTTGATTATTCATATTACATTTAATGGCAAACATTTTCATTTCTATATTAGTTGATTATACCCCCCCCCCTCCTATGTATTGTCTACCCCTTTCTGTTTTTGTTAAAATCGTATTTGAACCATGTATATGTTTAATATTCCGTATGCACCTGTCCCTATAAAAAATATGTTTATTCCTATTGTATTTATGTATTGTTGTGTTACCAGTTGGTTATGTGTTTTGTTCTCATTGTTTCTTGTTCAAATTAGGTTGTTTTTTTTTGCCTTTCACCTAACACAGTGGGTGGTTCAGATACTGACCTCATCCCTTCATACGATGAGCGTTGGGCGTTGGTTTTGTGCTCTACATTAGCTCTACCCTCCCCTCACACATTTTGGGGTACTTTAAGCTATACTTAACTCTGTAACAGCCTGTATTTTGATGTACTTGAGGTAGGTCTATTTGAGGTTCAGTAACAACAGATTCATTTATTTCACTCTCACTGTCTAATTCATTATAATTAGGTTCATAATCGTCATCACTTCCCAACGAAATATCAGACAGTTGCCTTTCCACTGAAATGACACTTTCCCAACCATAGTTATTTTCATATTCTATGGAAGAAACATCATCACCGTCTTCGAGTAACTCACAAATATCATTTGACCTGCACTGATCACCAGCCATAATAATTATTTAGGTTATATGATCATAACACAAAGTAAAACACTGATGCAACAACTATGAAAAGTTGACACCAGCTGACGACTGTAACATACAATTTGTTAAAGCTTTACCAACATTTGAAAACTAAACATTGTACTATTATTGATATAAAAAATAAAGATCAAAATCTCAATTATCGATTGCTACCAAAATCGAGAGGATTGGAAAAACCCCCATTATCAATATATCGCTTTTGGTGAACGTCTATATATGCGTTGGAATTGCAACACTTATCAGTTTAGGAAGACCAAATTGAGTCAATTGTTTCCTCTATGTCACTAAATCAGTTTGAATCGCTTTCTTCAATGTTTCACCTGACTTCTGAAAATCCAATTCCTAAGGGGCAACCTGGCTACGATCCATGGTACAAAGTAAGAAATATGCTCGATTCAATAAATGATTGTTCCAAGAGGTATTATATTCCAAAGCAAAACATTTCAATAGATGAGAGCGTGATCGGGATTAAAAACCGGTGCATCTTTATTCAATATATGCTGAAAAAACTACATGCTCGATTCGGTATAAAGAAATTTGAAGTTTGCGAAAGTAAATCCAGCTATGTACTCCATGTTGATTTGTATAGCGGAAAAGACTTCCTGCAAGATGGTAATGATCCCTTTACACAGAAAGTTAAAATGAACGTGATGACCAAGACAAGACTACTGGACAAGAACTACCACTTGTTTACGGACAATTTTTATACCAAACTGCTACACTCTCAAATGTTGATTGACAGCCAGACTTATCTAACCGAGACAGTAAACAAAAATACAAAGGACCTACCAAAAAGAGTTTTTCTGACAGAACTCAGAGTATAACAAAGTGTGTATTTTATAAATAATAAAACTCTTCTGGTGGGCTATAAACAAAAAAAGTCGAGGAAAGCTGTGTATCTTATAACAACTGGGTGTCACACAGAGTACAAGGTTATTACAAGTCATAGTGGTTTGCAGGCTGTCAAACCAACTCTTATTTGTAAATACAACAAATTTATGGGTGGAGTTGATTGCAAAGATAAGTCTATCTATCACTTATCTTGCACCAGACGGACAAATCGGTACTGGAAAAAAAATCTTTTGGAACTTACTCGACATGGTCCTACTAGATGATTTTATTTTATACTCAAAAAACACAGACAGTCCATTAGAAAGAGAAAAAAATTGTTGTAAGCATTGTGGAAAATTTGGTGATTCTTCAAACTTTGACTGAAATTACAAGTATCCCTAATTTGGGGACATAAAACATGAGTTTGTCCATCTTCCGGGTTGAAAAGAAAGATTGTGCGCTGTATGTGGCCCTACCAAAAAAAGAGGCTGAAGCCATTTTTTGTGTCGGCAACCTGCAGTTTTTAGGTACACAAAATTATTGAAACTAGTTTTATCATGATGAAATTTACACAGAACATTTATTTATGGATAGAATACATTTTGAGAAAAGTTCATTAATAGATATTAAGAAATATTCGAATTATAAGCGAAAACCTACTCTGAAGAACAATTTACAATCACACGTAAATGATTTATGACCAAAAACATACCGTACTTAAAACAATTAGATGGCATTGACATTTTAACAGTGTATTATCGAACATACAAAGAACATTTTGTGAAAGTTTTATTGAAAAATATTTATAAATACGCTTTTCGTGATAGTTTTTATAAAATATGTAAAGCCAAATGAACCGTAGGGAGGAAATTAGAAATAACCTGCAGTTTTTCGGTACACAAGAAAATAAATTATATATAAACTCAAAATACAAAACAGCATTCACCAAATATTTTTAGTTATAAGTCTCAACCAAACAACATAATTTTAAAATACTGCCTCTTGAAAGCCACTTACTTAATTAAAGGATGGTTTACAACTACAAATTAAAGATGAAAGTTATAATAATTTTTTTTTTTTTTTCGAAAATATTTATGAGTTTTATTTATTTATATAAGATATACATTTTATAAATCAATTTCAGTACATTTAGGTTTATCATTACTTGGAAATTGATTTTAATGAAGAAATAATTATAAATTCACAAGTTAAATTATTTTTTTATAAACTAAGTTATTACAAAATATGTTTGCATTATACCAATGGCATAGTTCTTATCGGAAATAAATTAAACTTAAATTAAATTAGTTTTAATGTAAATTACTATATATTTTATTTCTAAAGAGGAACAAGAACACATTACCGGTACTACAAACACATCTAAATCATTCAGAATTACGGTACGAAATTTCTCTACTAAACAACTACCATTGTATTAATATTTGCTAATGTATTGAGTAAACGAAATGACAAGATAGAAAAAATGAAATCTTATTTTTAAAATGGGACGCTAGGCAAAAGGAGTATTAAATAACAATGAGTATTACTGCTAACCTTCTTTTAGACCAGTCATATATCTCGTAAACAATAGGAATGGTTGGGACGACTTGGCAACGTTGACGGACGCAGCAACAACTATAGTTTAGTGAATGTACAAGCTACAGACGCACTATCCAACTTAAATTGAATAATTTTATACACGGAAGCTTCAAAGTCTATCTTTTGAACAGAGTCAGTAATGATGAAAAAGTAGTAGCCTAATTTTTTTGTTTTAACTTTTAGAAAAAATAATACGCATTGGATATTAGTGGTCTTTCTAAAGCTCAATATACGCAACAATCTGCGCTTATACTGCCGTTTTTCACGTGGACGCAACAGGCATTCGTTTCGTACGGACGCAGCAATCCACTTTTCCTAGTCTACCTTTACTATTTATTTTTCATTCCCTTCTTCGTTCAACATAGTCTATTTTTTACAAGTTTGTCTCGTACCTTTTTCTTTATAAATTTTAACTGATTCTGCTGTTTTTAGAAAGTTTCCAAAGTAAATTCTCAGAATTAGGTTTTTAAAAGTCAGATTCAAATTGCTTTATAAAATGAACATCAGAAATGTTCGTTTTCAATTTTTCGGCCTTCATTTGAGATATTGTAGTATCTAACTTGGATAAAGAATTAAAATAGTTGAAGATACAACAAGGATCATTTTCTGTTGCTTTTTTTAACAAAAAATGTACCTAACTTTGGTGTTTTTTCAGACTCCACTTTCTTTTTGTTCATTTTTTCAACTTGTAGTTTTCGACATGCAGCTCCACTAAGATGTTTTTTTCCATCATCCAGTTTCGAAATTAAAACCACAATTCGTAATGTATATATAGATTACTACTGAATCACTCGTTAAACTTATCAAAAATAACTTACTATCTAGAAATACTATCACCAAAGGATGTTAAATATTTATCTAGTTTGCAAAAACCAAACTCTTTCTCTATAAACAAACCAACCACAAAGTACAAACTTCTAAGTAGCATCATCTTTGTACTTTCACAGTGATGCTATTTTTAAACAACACAGATGAAACACAAATCGTTTGAAAGATTGAAATATCTAAGTCTTTTTCATATGTAAAACTATACTTTCATAATTTATTTATTTATGGTATCATTCTCATAGCTATAAACTAAATGTTGACATTCAGCTCTATAATATACATTTATTTATGAAAGTATAAATCAAGTTTTGATTTCAAAATTTATCATATGGCGAAAACCTTTTTATATCACATTTTGATTTGGACACAAGTTTTTAGTTGTTTTCTGGCAAATTTTACCATTCTCACAAAGTTGTCATCCTGGACCCGGGCTGATGCTTATATCCATCCAGCACTTAATTCACCTAAGGTGATAAAAAAGAAGAAGAAAAACACATAAAAAGAAGAAAATAATCAATGAAGTTTTATTAGTTTTTTAAATTTTTTTGAATGAATATAGTCTCAATTAGTATACTCATTCAAAAACAAACATTAAAAATCAAATCCATTTGGTAAAATCATAAAATTTGTGGAAAGAATAATTTGAGTGTATTAGAATATATTACTTCACTTAAAGAGTCAGGATCTTCACCTCTCACACTCGAAAGAATTTCCAATATTTGTCTGAAATCAAATATAATTCGAAGTTAATAAACGATTATATATATAAAAAGTACAAAGTATTTCAAGATAATTCTGATAAACTTTGGATAAATGGTCAAGGTCAAAAACAATAATGAATCTTTGAAGAAATGATCCATTATTTCAGATTCACTTAGTGAAACAGTTACTCTCTTAAAGAGGCTGGAGATTATGTCATTCAAAAAACTTTTAATAAAAAATTTAAAAAATACAAACTTTCGAAAAACTTTTATTTCCAAGGTAATTATTTGTGATTAATTATATTTTAATACATAGAGTATTTTTGTAGGTTTTTACTAAAAAAAGTTATCAATAATATAAAAAGAAATTGCAAGTTTTAATACATTTGTGTAAAATAAATAAAATGGCCCATCATAAATGAAAGAAAATCTTAATGGGACATGAACATATTTTAGCCATCAGGATTGTGAATTAATCTAATACAAATTCTTACCTTATAAGGTTTCAAAACAATCTTGGTTTTGAAGTGTATACTTCTTACAAGATAGAAAACAGGATTTCATAGGTGGAGTGAATTAATCGGAGCATCACGTGACAATCATATAAAGTTTTTGTAGGATAGAACTTTTTTGTAGGTACACATTGTGTCCCTTATTCTTGGAGTAGGTATCCTCTCTCTCTCATTCACATCTACATCAGTATATAAAATCACTTCCACCATTCGTAATGTTGCTATACAAAGACTTAATTCTACCTTCTTTTATTTAAAATTATATTACCAGTTTCAACACTTAAAATGTCAACTTGGGTTTTAAAACATCACTTTTTCACATAAAAAATTCACATAAACTACTTCACGTATGGTTAACTATTAAAAATGTATGGTATAGTTTATGTGAAATGTGCATGTTTTGATTTTTTTTCTAAACCTAAACGATGAAAATAATGATGTGATGTTTTAAATCTGAAGATTACATTTAAAGTTTGAAACCGATAATATAAATTAAAGATAATAAAACACAATTATTTATTTTGTATATCCACTTATAATTAGTCTAGCCGACCAATGGTTTCGCCTGTTAAGGCATTGACGAGGCTGTATTACAGACTGAAGAAAAAAGACAAAAACAGAAAACCTTAAAACTAGAGGGTGGGAGTTAGGATACAATGAATGGAAGGTTGGGGAAATACCTGGCCTGGGCAATGACCATAGGAACAATACATATTGGGAAAACCAGTTGATTGTTCTAAGTACAAATAACTTTTAAAGGTTTTACTAATGGAGAGTTATACAAATCTAACTGGTCATTTAAAACTAAATTAGGGTTACAGTATCTTATTCTTTTAATTTCTAAGCTCTCCAAAGCATTCAATTTCCTACCTTTATTATCAAAATGTAATATTTTAAAATCTACACTCGAATTAAAATCAGACACTTGATGTATTTTTAAATGATTTGAAAAACTGGAATCTTCATATCCTAACCGCCAACTTCTTTCATGTTCACTTAATCTAGATTGAAAATTACGTCCTGTTTGACCTACATAACATGAATTACATATTTTGCAAGTTATCTTATATACACCACTTCTCAACATTTTGTTAATTTTATCTTTAGAATTATTTAAAATCTTACCTAAACTATTACTACAATAAAATGCCGGCCTACACTCTGTTTCCCTATTTAAAATATTTCCAACTTTTTGGCTAACATTTCCTAGATAGTTAACTTTCCGCCATTTAGCACTATTTTTAACTGAAGTTGGAAAAATAAGTTGCCTTGCATTCATCTTAAGTTTTTTCTTTAGCATTTTATTAATAATATTTACATCATATTCATTATTAAGAGCTATTTGTTTAATGCAACTTAGTTCTTTATTGAAATCAGAGTCAGACATTGGAACTTTGATGAGGCGATACAACATACAATGGAAAGCTGCCAATTTATGATTTAAAGGGTGCCGAGATGAAGAAACAACCTTTATAAATCAGTTATTATTTATTGGTATCGTTATGTTGATGATGTAATTTGTCTCTTTGATGGCTCTAACCGCCAACTTCAATTATTTTATAAGTACCTGAACTCAATTGACGATGCGATACAATTTACCATGGAAGTTGGAGAACAAGATCAAATTAATTTCTTAGACTTAAATATAAAAATTGAAAATGGTAAACACAACTTTAGTGTTTTTAGAAAACAAACTTTCACAGATAACATTATTCATGCTTCATCTCGGCACCCTTTAAATCATAAATTGGCAGCTTTCCATTGTATGTTGTATCGCCTCATCAAAGTTCCAATGTCTGACTCTGATTTCAATAAAGAACTAAGTTGCATTAAACAAATAGCTCTTAATAATGAATATGATGTAAATATTATTAATAAAATGCTAAAGAAAAAACTTAAGATGAATGCAAGGCAACTTATTTTTCCAACTTCAGTTAAAAATAGTGCTAAATGGCGGAAAGTTAACTATCTAGGAAATGTTAGCCAAAAAGTTGGAAATATTTTAAATAGGGAAACAGAGTGTAGGCCGGCATTTTATTGTAGTAATAGTTTAGGTAAGATTTTAAATAATTCTAAAGATAAAATTAACAAAATGTTGAGAAGTGGTGTATATAAGATAACTTGCAAAATATGTAATTCATGTTATGTAGGTCAAACAGGACGTAATTTTCAATCTAGATTAAGTGAACATGAAAGAAGTTGGCGGTTAGGATATGAAGATTCCAGTTTTTCAAATCATTTAAAAATACATCAAGTGTCTGATTTTAATTCGAGTGTAGATTTTAAAATATTACATTTTGATAATAAAGGTAGGAAATTGAATGCTTTGGAGAGCTTAGAAATTAAAAGAATAAGATACTGTAACCCTAATTTAGTTTTAAATGACCAGTTAGATTTGTATAACTCTCCATTAGTAAAACCTTTAAAAGTTATTTGTACTTAGAACAATCAACTGGTTTTCCCAATATGTATTGTTCCTATGGTCATTGCCCAGGCCGGGTATTTCCCCAACCTTCCATTCATTGTATCCTAACTCCCACCCTCTAGTTTTAAGGTTTTCTGTTTTTGTCTTTTTTCTTCAGTCTGTAATACAGCCTCGTCAATGCCTTAACAGGCGAAACCATTGGTCGGCTAGACTAATTATAAGTGGATATACAAAATAAATAATTGTGTTTTATTATCTTTAAACATGGAATTCCACCAAGAACCATCGGTCTCAACAGTAATGAAAAAAAAATATATATATATATATATATATATATATATATAAATTAAAATTCAAATAAAAGAAGAAAATAAATAAGAATTGTTGATAGACCTAATAAGGTAAGAATTTGTATTACCTTGATATTAATAATTGGAAATGTGGCTAGAAAATATAGAGCTACAAAACTGAAGAACAAGTCTGTGCACATGACTAAACTATTCTACTTTATTCTTTTAAGGTACTCCTGTTTCCAAGTGATATAGCCAAGTAGCTAGAATTTCTATATTGGACACATTATCTATTAATTTGGTAATTTTTTAAATTAATGTCATATGAGAGTGATATTCAAACAAATAGAATAACATACAATTTTATGTAACAGTTGTTTCCATCTGTTTTATAAACTTAACTTTGAACTTAAATGGGACAGAAATTCGTAGATTTGTTTTTAACTTAGTTTTTATCTGACTATAATTATTATCCCTAACTGTCAAATTATAAATATTATTATGTTTGTATATTGTATTAATTTTATGATACTTTATCCATATTACTATTTTCAGTATTGCTGCAATGAGATATTAGTAACTAACTATTAAGAAAATAATTGCTATACTGAAAATAACTCACATAATTGTGGCTGGTTCATTCCGGCTTTTAACCATACTATTTGCTTGCCATTTTTCTTTTTTTACAGAAGGAAAAGTTGTCTTAATAAAACGAAATCCTGCATGTGATGGTCTTACTTCACACCAAGGACAATCTGTCTCCAAAAGAATCTTGTCTTTGGGAATTTTCTTGATTACCTGTAGGTTCTCAGCAGTTTTTAGAGAGCTAAATTAAAAAAAGTTCACTATGAAACACACATAAGCAATGCTGTGATCACAAAGATGATGCAAAAAATTATATTTGTTTTCTGACCAAGAATTTACAAATTTAGCCAATCCAAGTACATAGTGCACTAAAGTATCTCTTCCCACAGGGAATTTTCTTCTTTTGTTTGTTACTTAAAGTCTATATGTTATACCCATTAGATTAATGAGGGAACCACAAGTAAAATATAAGGTGTTAACATAATCGATCCGAGGAACCTTACCACTAAAACATCATCATACTTTGCTATCATGTCGCCTACGGTAAATTTTATTTTAGTTAGACTTAGGAATCTGTCCTAGCAAAATTTAATAATCAAATTTACCTTGTTGGAAGGGGTTAAGGGATTTAGGACAAAAATCCCAGGAGGGTAGCAGAAGATGATAATCACTCCTCCTTCTACTTTGCGAAACATTCTGGGCCAGCTTGGCTTATAGCTATAATACCAACAACAAGGAGGTATAGTAGAGTAGTTTTCATACCAAAATCAGGAAATGGAAATTACACACATCCCAAAGTATTTCGACCAATAAGTTTATCCTCCTACGTTCTTAAAACAATGAGAAGAATAATACAAACACACTTACAACATGGAATTCTTATTAAAAATCCCATTCACTGTAATCAACACGCATACTAGCCGTGTAAGTCCTGTGAAACTGCCTTGCATCAAATGGTGAGTAAAATCGAGGAATCAATACATAACGACATATTTGTGTTCTGTGCATTTCTCGATATAAAAAGGGCCTTTGATAATACAGCTTATCAATGAATCATAGCAGCAGTTAAAAATCGAGAGGTAGAAAACACTATTAATAATTTGCTAGAATCAATGTTAAGAAATAGAATAATCCGTGCAACCTAGTACAGTGAGAAATAGGATGTGATAGCTGTGAGAGGTAGGAGGAATTATCTCACTGATGCTGTGGAACATGATAGATGACACCCTAATAACTAAATTAAATAAATTACATTTTACACACAAAGTTATGGAGATGACATAATAGTGTTGATAAGAGGTAAATTCTTAAGTGTTCTTGCAGAATTAATAGAACATTAAAGAAGATCAAAGACTGGTGCAGAAACAGCGGTCGCTGCATCATACCCTTCAGGGTTAAAGTAAGTCGAGTAAATACTAACAGATGATGTTAAATATCTAGGTGTTATTCTGGATAGTAGAATCGCCTGCAGTAAACATGAAAATTACATTTTACAGAAATCAACCAGATCAATTGGCATGTAAGCGACTTCTTGGTAAGAACTGGGGTCTCTGTCCAGCTTTGTGGTAATTAAAGCTCAGATACAGTATAGCCCACTAGTGTGGTGAAGAACATTTCTAGATGTCACTAGACATAGGTTGACTAGTCTACTAAGGTTGGCTTGCCTATGTATCTCAGGAGCTTTTAGAAGTACACCTACAGCACTAATAGAAATTCTGTTAGGAATAGCCCCACTAGACCCCAGTATAATAGCTGAGGAAAGTTCAGCGGCATACAGAATGGAATACTCTGGAATGTGGAAAGGACGCCGTTGGCAAAAGGACACAGCACCATTCGTAAACACAAATCTTATAATTACGTACTTACTATGGTAAGTGACTACATCAGTAAACCTCATGGAAATAACCATTTGAAGTTATCATCCAAGAGAGAAACGATATTTACAGAGACTGGTCTCCAGTACAGAATACTGTACTGACGGATCTCGTACTAACTTCGATGCAGGTGTGGAAAATATGGAAAAACAACCAAAGAAAATATAAGTATAGCTTTGGGAAAATGAGCAACTGTATTCCAAGCAGAGAAAGGTAACAAAGGAAACAAAAAGGCAGAAAATTGGCAAAAAATGGAACCAAATGATCCTTCATTGTCCCAGAACCTATATGCAGAATAACTAAAGCCATGGCAAATGATAGTCTAAAAGAATGGCAAAACTCAGAAATTGAGGAATGATGGTCACAATACTCCACAGGAAAACAATACGGATAACAGGTCCAATCAAATCTGAAACTCTCTAAATTCATCACTTCACAAAATAAACAAAATGTGAGGAAAATCTTAAGCTTCATATCAGGCCATGGCACTTTCAAGAAGCATCTTAACACCATGGGTTTATTCCAAGGAAACTTGAAATGCAGACTAAGTAATCAGCACCTAGAAACTGCAGAACATATACTTGAAAAGTGTGAAGGATTAGGATGTAGAAAACAACTGATCTTTGGCCCAGATACGACCTTTGAAGCAAAAAGCAACCTAGCTAGCATAAGCCTGACCATAACCAAGGGAATAGACATAAGCTAGTTAGGAATTTAAGAAGTACACAAAAAGTCTTATAGCTGAAGTGTCTAGGAGGTAAAACCCAATTTTATTTATAATAATAATAATACCCTGTTGGAAGACAAACAAGTTTAGAACTTTAGAATATTCCTAGCACGATAAAAGAAAGGTACACAATACTATTAATAATTTGATTAACCAACCATCTTAGCTCAAATCTAAAATCATCTAATGTCAATATTTTTATTCTTAGACTTACAGTTAATTGCACAAACATCAATCAAAATAGGATTAATCATAGATCAATCTGTAATCAAATAACTTCAATGACGTGATCTCAGATTTTATGGGAGAAATCATTTGACAACATCAGCAAATGTCCGACATATATTTGTTGCTCAGTAATAGCAATGAAAATTATTTAACTTAAAGAAAGAATTAAATTCGATTAGAGGTTTTGTTACAGCAAATAATCCTCAGCCTAAACTGCATTATAAATTATTTGTAAATTCGCTTGTATTTGTGAATGAATGTAAAATCAAACAATTAAAAATATTTTCTACCTTAAGAATTTAATAACTATACAAGTATGTGTTTTCAATTTTTTTCTTTAGTAAAATATGTGATCAGCTTCTGACATAATTGGAAAATGACAAACACAATTTATTTAATTTAATTGTAATCCTTAAAATTGTAATTTTAATTTGGATACCAAAGAAATGGTTGTTTTGGGATTTGAAATATGAAAATAAACCGGCAGATTTGAAATTGGTCTATAGAAAAGACCACATGAGTCAAATGAATGACTGAAAATAAATATTAAAACAAGGGTAATAAAAATTTAATATAGATTTCCAAAACATTAATTTGAAGTATAAAATGTTAGTTGTAATAAATATTTAAGTGATAATTGTGTTGTGATAACAGACAGAACAACAGGTTGTCATATAAATGATTTGAGCAGTGTCCGTGGTGCAAGGTATGTGAACAGTTTTTAGCTGACTTTGTACATTGGAAAATAGGACGCTTATGTGGGATCTAGAAAAGCAAGCATGCGGTTAATAGAGTCTTACTGTGGCATCTGACTGTTTAAAGAAAATTTTAGAACAATGTAGTATAAATGTTTTAAACAGTCTTAAGGTGATATCTGACAGAGTCAGACGTAATTTTGTATTAAAAAACATTTTAAATATTTCAGTAGAGCCTGTGGGAAATGTTTAAGATGGTAGGAAGTGTTTTGGAACAGTTGAAAGGTGGCATCTGACGTTGTAAAATGTATTTTTTGTTCGAGGAGATTTATGGACAATAGTTTGCAGGAGAGTAATGAACACTGTGAGTTTGAAAAGACAATTTGAGAGATCGTCGGCGGGCTGATTGCGTCTACAAGGAAATTACATTACAAGAACGAAGACAGCTTACCACAAAGGACCTTCACCATGGAAATGAATGACCACATGCGGTAACAAAAAATGATAGACAATTTTATATAAATTTTTGTATATAAAAGAACAATTGATAAAAATATGTTAAAATTTGTTTAAATAAATAAGTAGTTGTATTGTAAGCAATAGTTTTTAAAGATTTAATTTAACTTCTAAATAAAAAATAATATAAATTTTGATACATGAGAATAAAAAAGCTCATAATTAATAGCATTATTAAAAGTTGCAACTGATTTTGGTCTCTTCAAGACAGGATAATTTAAAATTTACAATAAATCATTTCAGATAATATACTAAAGATGTAACATGAATATATGTGTATGAATAAGGTCAATAAATAACCATGTTCAGTTTCAGCAGAAAAAATGAGGATTCTTATTTATCAAACCACCACTGTTAGTACACTTTCAAAAGAAATCACGACCCTGAGATTATTTCAATTCAAAGTAAGTTTGTATTTTTTCAAAATTGATGAGTTAATTCCATCTGGCGCCCATAAGCTGAGCAATTTTTCTTTAAATAAATATTTAATGTTAAACAGTGCCAATTTAAGATTTAATTCAGATCAATATTATTTTAAACTCAAACCCTCTCATTTATATATATTTACATAATACACATACATGAACATATATGTAACTAAATTAATACACATATAAGTTAGATACACATCAACAAATTTATGTATATTAAATGTTTTATTATTTCAATATAATCTACTTCAGCTTATAGAAAAACAGAAAAGAAACAAAATGGTGAAAACAGATGATCATATTAGTCTAACAATAAAAAAATACAATTCAGGTTATATTTATAATAAAACAGACGATAAAAACCGGCCTATTAAGTTGTAAAAATAACTTATATATGTGTATTAAGCTATGTAACGCTGGAACTGTGTACTATTTTTTCTGTGTGCCAATATATATATATAAATTTTTTTCGTACTATTTTTGTACTTACAGTACAACCTCGTTTATCCGGACTAATTGGGACCGGAAGTGATCCGGTTAATCAAAAATCCGGATAATCCAAAATTATAGAAAGATAAATAAAACAAAATATAAAATGATAACTTACCATTTATAAGTCATGAAAAAACACAATATTTACACAGTCATTCAATTTACACAATACACGAAATTACACAATGTACTGTAAATGATGAAAAACATTTATTTACACACCTGAAATATTTACACATGCTTTTAATTTACACAGGGTTTAGTTGTTATTTACAAAAAAGTCATTTATCTTCCTCTGTTTTAATTTGGTGTTACGTTTCAATGCGGCCCTGTCTATACGATTCAATGCGTCTAACTTTTGGGCCATTGTAAGCACATTACGTTTTTGTTTCGTCGCCATTTCCACACACAAACGCTAACACACGAATATAAATAAATAGCAGTAACAACGCCCACCTCTAAATACTATGCCGATTCTCATTCACGTCCTCGATACTCCCGACTGGGGATGTGATGTGCCAACTGCCAAAAAAAAAGAACGGGGGTTCCCAAAGCTGGCGGCACCGCTTTAAGATGTGACAAAATGTTCACATTTACTGATTTACACCCTTGAGTCTTAGCAACCCGACAACAATAAAGTTGTAAAAATGACATGATGGTTTATGATGCGTTGTAAACATGCACCTGGTTTGTATTTATTTCACACTGTCATGTCGCATCGGGGTAGGGGGATGGTGACGCAGAGGTCATTGCTCCTCCACTTTCTCTTCCCAGTGCATCAACAACCCGCCCTAATACCTCGAGGCGACACTGTAGTGTTGAGGAAATCACGTTTTTATCAACATTAATGTAATAGCAGATATTTCTTGTTGAAACTCCATATTCAAAGATAAAATAAAGCAAAAGCTTAAAGTTTCAAAATAGGCCTATTATAAATATTATTTAAAATATTATTCAAAATACAGTAATTATTAAAATATTTTGAAACTTTAAGCTTTTGCTTTATTTTATCCTTGATAAATTTTTTTATTTTTTGTTCCGGATCGATCCGGATAATCCAGACATCCGGTTGAAGAGGTCCGGATAAACGAGGTAGTACTGTATATAAATTTTAAGATATACAAATTATAGACAATTTTATGTATTTTTCAAAAATGTATAATTTTTTTTTTTATCAACAAAATGCTTTATGAGTAATTACTCATATATGCAACAATGTGTTGCTAAGAAACATATCTATTTGATGCATAATGTGATAACAAGTTCTCCAAGTACAAAATATTTTCACGGAATAAAAATAACAAAATTCCAATAACAATCAATCAGATTCAGTCAAAACTAATTTAAAATAACTAATAAATGTAAATCCACAAAATATTTATTTTTTTAAAAAATTAAAAAACAGTTGGAAATTACACATGAACTCAATTAGTCAGCACAATAACAAGCGCTAATGAGGTGAGTATGCGGAAACTATAACTTTATCACATGTTCTACACAGCTGATTACTGCCACTGCCACTAAAATATACATAGTTTGAAAGGTTATTTTCTTACTTTTAAGGTATAGATAAAAAACTCATAGATTGAATAGCAAGGAGTTCTGAAATAACAGATAAAAGATATAGATACCAATGAGGCTGACTGGTAGTTCTAGGGTTAAGCCAGTTGACATTTTCCACAAAAAAGAAATTATATATATTACACTAGCAAAACATGTTGTAAGTAATTGTATTTCTAAGTTTATTTTTTTAAATAGATATCAAAGATCTTGTACTACTTTAACTTTTCTTCTTTTTTTTTTTTTAAATATGATTTTCAGTAGACCACTTATTATTAACATTAAAAAAAAAAAAAAACATAAATTTCCAAAGTAAAGCCATATAACCTTCATGGCTTAAACTGAAGACTTAAAAAGTGTATTTAAGAGTAATAAGTTAATAAATAATAATCAAATAGAACGTGGATCAATTTGTAACCTTGGATTTTCATGTTCATAAATACTTACTTTATAAAATTTTGTTATGCTATTTCTGCTTTTTCTCATAATCATAAAAGATTATCTTATAAATCCTTATTTGTGGATTTGTACATAAATATTTGTGGATTTGTACATAAATATGTGTGAATTTATACAACCACAATAATAATTTGCAACTCATCTATCATCCCGAGGCAAACCAGACAACCTCGATGACCCACTGAGAAGGAGCCTCAGTAGGACGGAAGCTAGCTGCACTTCCTATCACAGGGCATATTACCTGGGAAAGAAGACAGTAGAGCAAAGACCCCCCCCCCCCCAGGAACAAGCTTCACGGGGACAAGGCCGAACAAAGAGTTGAGAAGGAAACCAATTACACCACCTCTAAAAAAAATTTTGATCAAAAGAAAAGGAAGGTGTTAGGGCCTGGTTGCTCCTGCTACAGATAGGCCTAACACTAGCAATGTAGAAGCATCCAAGACATTAGTGAAGATGGCAATACTTCCAAAGCATCAAGAGAAGACTTTGAGTCCTAAAGAATTCTTAACTCTAGAAGACGCCATTGTAGAAGAAATGTTGTTGGGCGTAAAATGTAAGTTAAAATTGTCTGGCATCCACTTCTGCCCTGACATGTTGGTTAGCAACTGCATGGATATGGAGACAGCAGACTGGCTGAAGGAGAAAGCTTCCCAGCTCATGGAAAGAGGTAAAGATGAGATCTGTGTGGGAGGCAACATCCTAAAGACACAACTGGTGACCATTTTCTTCCCAAGAAGTAAAGAGTTCGATACTAAGCAATAGCTGACTCTGTTAAACTCACAGAATGAAGAGCTACACACCCATCTGGGGAAAGTACTAGGTAGCAAGAATAAAGGTTTGAGAAAGGTTCTTGCCATAGATGTTGATGAAAGATCAGTGAGCACCATAAAGAGAGATGGGCACACCATCTTTTTGGGAAATCGCTGTAGATGGCCTAAAGAAAGGAGAAAAGAAAGGCAATGGGGAAAAAATATCAGAGTAAAGGAAACAAATCCGAAGATCCTCCCCTGTCAGGCTAAGATCATTGACAGGGAGATGGAAATAGAATACCTTGAGAATAGGATGATGGAAGATGAAAAAGGAAATCTGGACATATCCAGTCTCAACCTTGATATCATCAGAGATGAGAAGATTTGTTGCTGTGTGAAGAGGAGCTGGCAATATGGTGGCTACGAGATTAGAAAGAACATTGTAATTAAGTACCTCAGGAATAATATGAAAGGGGGCTGTAATACAACTATAAAGGGTGCAGTATGTCGTTAACCCCCTAAAACACAATACAATAACTTATTGTTGACATTTTTAAAAACACATTTAAATTCTCAAGTGAATCCCTAACCTAAATGGGTTACAAATACTTAAAATATGTATTTAAGAGTAATTAGTTAATAAAAAATAATCAAATAGAATATGGATCAATTTGTACCCTTGTTCATAAATCCTTATTTTATAAAATTTTATGCTATTTCTGCTCTTTTCTCACAATTATAAAATAATTATCTTGTGAATCTTTATTTGTACACTTGTAGATGAATATGTGATAAAATCTTTATTAATTTATATAACCACAAAAATATTTGACAACAATTACTGTAAATTTTAATTCATTTACAAATACTTCAGTGAACAAAAATTGTATTATATCTTGACATAAAGTAATAATATCGTCTATACATACCAACCATTGATACCAATATAATAACCAAGGTCGAGTAATGTTTTGAGTTCTTCTGCTGTCCCATCAAAAGAATGAACAACACCACCATGTACGTTCTGTTGAGATGTTAATATCTCTACAAGATCACTACATGCATTTCTACAATGGATGAAAAGTGGCAATTTTAAAGATTCACTTAGCTTCAATTGCATTTTAAAATACCTAAAACAAAAACAAAAATTATAATGGTTGTGATTTTATACATGAACAACCATTATAAAATTTTTAAGAGTTTCCTTATTTACATCTACTAGAGTAGAAGCAAAATTATTAATTATTGTATAACAAATAAATAATGGTAATTTTTCCATCAGTTAATTCATTTTTAACTACAGCTTATACAAATGTTTCAAACCATTCATCTTCAATTTCTTCCATGTCTTAAGTAGAAATATATACAGGGTGAGTCAGACCACCCGTGCAGTACTTATAACTGTCTTACAAACTTACTTTAACACTTTTTCATTCTCATTTCCCCCTAATTTGGCTCCACTGAATCCAATGAAATTAATTTCAATTTTGAAAAATGCCCCAAAAGGGCCCTTTTTGGGGGGTAGGGGTGCTTTTTCTATTGATCCTGGAATGTGGGCGGGGTCTATCCCTATCTGCTCGTCTTATACGCTATGTTTTCACTTTCTTCATACTCGTACATCACACATTCAGTAGACAGTTAAGAATTTGTTTTGAGTCTACTTTTTTTTGTAACTTTTACTTACGAGTATATTTAATGTTTATTCTATTTTTCATTTCATTCACCAATGTGGATAATGAAATATATTATTAGATAACGATATTTATTTTTCGTTGACATGACAGTTAATAGAAACTAACGGTTAAAAGGGTGACGGAAAATCGAGTTTCCACTGTATATAAAAAATAAAAATTACTCTTTAAATAAATTGTGTTGCGCATTTGAATGATTACAACCACAGCTTCAACAAACCTATATAAAGATGATCAACTTATGTCAGAGAGGTCAGTATAGTATAAGAGTATGGTTGAAAATCATAAGATATAAGATAGTAAAATTAGACCCATAAAATGTAATTAAATGATTTTAACTATCTTTTTTTTCAACTTGTTTAATTCAAAGCTTAAGGGGCCAAAAATAAATTCGTATTATCCAAAAATTTGAATTAGAAAAGTTAGTTGCTCAGGTAAAAAAAAAAATTAACGAAATACAATTTTATCACAATAAAAATTTATTTTCCAGTCAACACATGAAATCGTCATTTTTAAATAGTCTTACAATACAATCTTTATATACTTTTGAAAATTTACAGCAAATTCCTTAGTTTTAAGGTGGAACAAGTGATCCACTGTGTAGTGTGCATAAACCATTCCCTTCAATTTGGTAAATACTACACCTTCGCCTCAAGTGATTAGCAAAAACACAAGCTCTTGGTAAGAAATCAGTACGGCAGGTAGTGAGTGACACCTGACAACCGATGTCCATGTAAATCATTAAAAGATAAATGTTAGATTGTAAAAAATATCTTTGGACTTTAGTTAGTTTGTTAGCTAATTAGCTTAAAAATATGCGAATCCAACGTAAGATTTCAGTGCAAGATGTTTCAGTATGACTAAATTTTTTTCTGTTCTATCAAATATCTTTAAATAGTATCCTTCAATTCGACAGAGTCCTTCGAAAGAGAAAATTACTTATTCAGCAAGACAATGTCATATATGATACCGTCAACCAGATACAAATTTAAAAAATTTAATAGCTGTAATTTAATTTTGAGTTCTCTAATTAATTTATCTATGTATATTAATTTAAGACATGTGATTTCCTGTCAAGATAAAGAATTTCTCAGCCCACATGTTCAATCACAAAATTAATCTGTAATAATTATTAACTGTATCAAGAGAAAGAAACAACTTTAATTAAAGGATAAATTTTGTTTATTTTTTGATATAATAAAAAATGGGGAAGATAACTAATAATTATTATAATTCTAGTTTCTCTATTACAATACTCTTTCTGTGAACAAATTTCATCATATGTAAATTTTAACCATAAAATCTACTCATAAAAATTGTTATTCTTTTTTATTTTTTATTTCATACTGTAAATCAAAAACTTCTATTTTGTAACTTTGTTTTTTATATGGTAATACTGGTCCAACTCTGGGAGCCATTTAAGTAAACAGTTTTGCAGCACAGAGTAAAGATTAATAAATTTCAACAACAAAAATAATCAAAAATATTCATATATAGATAAAATGAAGAATATGAATTTACCAAAATTGAAGGGAAGGGTTTATGAATGCTACAGTTTAATGGAATTTTTGTCTTGTGCTTGATTAAACCATTTAAGCACACATTCATCAACATCAGGATTTTCCAGTCCTCTTGCTCTTTTTTGGTCCTTTCCACTTTTGGTTGATGCACTATTCATAATTAATTCTTTTCTTATTTTTTAAATATATGTACACAACATATTCGGTGGTATTCCTAAATCTTTCACTATCTGCGATTTTTTTACGCCCTTTTCCACTTCAAGCACAACAGTGACTTTTTCTACTAAAGTAGTTTTGTACACTTGCTGTTTCGACACAGACATGGTGGGAAACACTGACTCACAATACTAACATTGACTCAGAACATTAACTAGTAAAAAAAAACACACAACTTTCAGCAACAGTGTAGCAAATTAACTGACAGATCTCTGCAAGAGAGAAATCAACTAGGCAATACAGTACAGCCTAGATGCACACATGCTTACAGCACAGCACTTGTCACCTGCAGTAAACTGTAAGGGGAGAAGATGAGATGGATGCTCTTGTATTTTTCCATTTCTGTCTATTTGCAGGTAGTAGTGTGATAGTTTAACACTGTTACTCTAGCTACTCGTATATTACTGATTGATTTTCATCATTTTATTAATTAATTTTGTTGGTTTTAACTTCGAATTATCCAACAAATGTTAGATTTTTTTATATTATGTATATAGTAATATCAAGGAATCATGGTAAAAGTTCGAATTATCAGTAATTTCAAATTACATAAATTCGAATTAAGCAGGTTTGACTGTGTAATTTTTTATTCAATTATGGAGATAACATAACGGTAGGGATAGAATTCCAATTTGTCCTTGAAACCAGAGAAGCATCTAACCAGAAACCATCGCCAATCTAGCTTCAGTCATGTACCGCACATTTTAATTTTGGGCCATGTTGTTAGTGATTGAATATAAAATGTTTTGTGTTACATTTTCATATTTACAAAAAATTTTAACATTTTAACAATCTCTTTTGAGAGATGCATATCTTTACTAGTTGAAATATTATCACGATAGGATCACTAGACAGAAAAACTAATAGTTTTATTACTGTTATTTATTTAAATCAGTGATCTGATGACCTCTATAATTAAAAATAATATAAGTTTATACTTTTTTTAAAGTTTACACAAATTTGCAATTATTACTTTTTTTGTGTTTCCTTTGAACAAAACTGAAGCCTATCATAATCCAAGCCACACTCCCCAATAGCAACAACTTTGTCCTTTGCACTTGAGGCCAAATCAAACAATGACTGAAAATACTTATCGGGTCCATTCTGGTCAAATTCATCACAGCGTGTTGGATGACATCCTATCGTGCAATATAGTCGAGCTAATACAAGCAAATACTTAAATTAATAATTTACATAGTCTTAAATAGAAAAAAATTAATGTAATATATTTTTGAATATTATTGCATAAAGCTATAAATAAATATAAACACCAACTCATGCATAAAAAGACAACAATATTGTATTGATATAATCATTGCAAAAATTACAAAGTAATACAATGCAATTTAGGAATTAGTACTGTGGTTTATCTATAATTCACAGAGTTACCAGGAAAAATAGGTATTATTATTATTATACTACAGTGTAACCTCATTAGTATGAATTTCAAGGAAATTATTTAAAAAAATCATGTTATCTAGGAATTCGAGACATTGAAGTTCGCACTATTGAGATTACAATGCAAAAGTTTGTGATATCAAGGTTTGTAAATTACATTGTACAAACCTCTATAGCACAAATTTGTCCATATTTCACCCCAATAACACAATTATTTTTATAGTGTAATGATAGGTGAATAAGAACATATTTGATAAACATTTAAACAGGAATGTAATTTTAGGAAAATATAGCTACAACATACAGAACAATAAAAGATACATAATGTAAACAAGTAAATATAATATACTGTAGTAATTTATTAATAAATACAACTGACAGTATTTTTTGTAAAGAACCAAAAGAATTATTTTCCAAGAAACTAGAACCCTGATTTATACAATAAAAGTCATTAATTTCAATTTGTTTACTTGTTTTTACCCGCATTTACATGGTCCAAAAGCGTTATAGATTTCACAATGCTATCACTCAATAGACCTGTAGGGTTAATTATTTTCATCCTGTTCTTCCTCGTCCCATTTTTCCGCAAGTTCCGCATCTGTGTTGAGGTCTTCTAATATTGATAGAAAGGATGTCATTTTCAGTGAGCTCCTCAGAAATTGCAAAAGCATTGTCAAGGGTTACATTGATAAAAGGATGTCATTTTCAGTAAGCTCCTTACAAATTGCAACGTCATTGTTAAAGGTTACAAACTCTTCAAACTCCACATCCTGAAGGTCTAGTGCTTCATTAATTCTTTTCCAATTTCCATGAATATCGGTACCTTATGGGACTGGATTATGGAAGTCTTCCTCCTATTTGGGCTTACTTCAATTGAAGCCACTCTTCTTAAAACAATTAAAAATTGTTGTTTCTGTAACACTGTTCCAAGGCTTTATTATCATCCTCATGGCATCAAGCAGACAGATTTTTGTTGGGGTCTGGCTTCCATGCCATTGAGAGTAATTGATTTTAAAGTTATAAATGATACCTTGGACAAGTGGCTGAATTTCTGAAGGTGTGTTTGGTGGTAAGAATGTGATCTTGATGTTAGTCAGCTCATGTGTTGTGCAATTATCAATACAAAGAAGAATTTTTTTCCCTTTTTCATTTCTTTGTTAAGACTTTTAAGCCCCATACGAAAGGCATCGGAGTTCATCCATGATTTTTTGGATTTGCCAATGACTAAGGGCTTTATTTAAAATTTGCCTGTAGAGTTTGTACCTATATTAAATGTTGAGCTTGACTTATGAGAAAAACTATACAGTATAACAAACACACAGAACACAATTCTCATAAAAAAAAATACGCCTAAGTATCAGACGCGTTTCAACGACAAGGTCGTCCTCTTCAGTGATACACCAGCTACACCAACCAAACCACAACTACCTAGAGTTTGTACCTAGCAAGACTAAAATACGCTATTTGATATTTTTCCCACCATTGCACAAATTACTTTTAAATGACAAAGTTTTGTCTGGAAGGCATTTTAAAAAGAGTCCAGTTTCATCTCCATTGAAGATGACTACCGGTTGGTATTCCTCACTTAGTTTTGAAAGTTTGTCATTCCACCCGACACACTCCACATTGTTTACACTATCATTTTTTCTGCAAAATTTTCTGAATATAATTACATTTATTTTTTTAAATTTTGTAAATAACTGTTATTTGCTCAAAAACCTGTGTGACCCAATTTTTTCGCAAACTGTTGGGTTTTTTTGAAGAACTATCCCTAATTGGCACATTTTTGTTACAACATTGTCTAAGCCATTTAAAAACACACACTTCAACATCTTTCAATTCACCAGCTCTCTTGTACATTCGTATAAAGTCATTTATTTTTAAATATAAATAAACTTTTAAAGTCAATATAAGTCATTTTAAAGTCAATATAAATTTCAACTTCATATTTCTCTTTATTCTTTATTATTGTGGCCAATGTACTCACAGAACTGTTAAAGTCCTTAGCAATTTCAACTTTCTTCCTTTTTGGATTTTCTTCAACAGCTCTAATGACTATTCGTTTAAATTCTACAGCTTTCAATTCACCAGCTCTCTTGTACATTCGTATAAAGTCATTTATTTTTAAATATAAATAAACTTTTAAAGTCAATATAAGTCATTTTAAAGTCAATATAAATTTCAACTTCATATTTCTCTTTACTCTTTATTATTGTGGCCAATGTACTCGCAGAACTGTTAAAGTCCTTAGCAATTTCAACTTTCTTCCTTTTTGGATTTTCTTCAACAGCTCTAATGACTATTCGTTTAAATTCTACAGCTTTCAATTCACCAGCTCTCTTGTACATTTGTATAAAGTCATTTATTTTTAAATATAAATAAACTTTTAAAGTCAATATAAATTTCAACTTCATATTTCTCTTTACTCTTTATTATTGTGGCCAATGTACTCGCAGAACTGTTAAAGTCCTTAGCAATTTCAACTTTCTTCCTTTTTGGATTTTCTTCAACAGCTCTAATGACTATTCGTTTAAATTCTACAGTTAAAGCAGTGCACTTTTTCCGACATCTCTTTAACACTTAGACTGTGATTGTAAGAAACATTACGTGAGAATGACAAAGAAACTGAACGCAGTGAGGAGGGGTTGTGAGAAACATGGCCAAGAGCAGGTGCAGCAGTTTTATACAGTTATGTACGACATGCCTCTGAATCATCGTTTGGTTCGTAACATTCAGTGTCTTGAGGTTCAGATCACGGGAAATTCATGTTATAAATTCTGCATTGAGAAAATTTGTGCTACAGTAGAACCCCTCAAACTCGACATTCCGTCAAACTCGACAGGGCCAGTGACAAGGAGCATGGGATTTCCAAGGTCATTCACTGCATTGTTTTACGCCATGTGCGCCTGCCAGATGCCCGGAGGTTAAGGCTTGTTACTTTTGTTTATACAGCTGTGAGGGATGCTCCTTTGTCTAGCCACTTTCTAATCCTACTGTATAGTAGAGGCCAAAGTTAGAGATAAAGGGTCCAGGTAGACCAGGACAGCCCTAAACATTTGTTGTCAAAACATTCATACTGTTGTGAACCCAAGCGCCTAACCACCCGGATGCTACCGGTCATTAGCACCGATTCCATTAAAGTAAGCGGCAAGTCTTTTGTCATAACAATTCAACGGAGCGTCGTAGCACTATGATTCAAGTTTTGTATTAAAGGTCTTAACCATGTGAGAAAAAAAATCCGACTCTTAATTATATGTGATCAGCAGTTCAATTTATAGCATTTGTATTGGACTGTGTTTGGTATTGACATTCTTTTTCTTCGGCGACTTCGAGATGAAGCTGCCAGACGTCCAGTCGAAAATGAAAAACAAAGATCAATCAAAAGTTTTTTCAAACAGTGCTAACTTTGCTCTAATGTTTTTTTATATATAAAATTGTTTTAATCTTTAAAAATATTTAATGGACTGTCTGTTTTTTGCTGTAGACTTTACTATAAATTTTATTACAGCATATTAGGATAGGTCTTTTTAGTTTACTGAACCTATTGTACAAGGCCAACACTTTTAAAATCTCATTTGACCGATCGATAAATTTAATTTTAATGTGTGATTGGACACACTATTTTTTTGTTGTCAGGCAGGGACTTTTTTGCAATAAACGTTTAATCATTGATAATCAATAAATGTACAGTTATTTAAAATAATTTTGAGTATTTGTTGCAAACCTAACCATTAAATACCAAAGTTCCCTAAAACTCGACAACCCCCAAACTCGACAACCTTAAAGTCCACATTGTGTCGAGTTTGAGGGGTTCTACTGTATCAAGGTTCATCATTATTGCTCTGAGGTGGTCAAATATTTGCCTTATCAAGATTTTTAGCCATTATAATTCATAATATAGAGTATTTTTATCACTGACCGTTATGAAATATTCATGGAAGATAATAAAAATTGTGCTATTTAGGAATTTGTTATATTGAGGTTCGTAATCATGGTTCCACTGTATATTTAACAGTATAACATATTAGGCAAATTTGTAAATTCAGAAATTGCTGGAGAATTCATTTTATGAATAAAGTGTGGATTTATCTAAATGATGCCAAATTTTTGAAATATTTTATATCTACAACATATATATATATATATATATATATATATATATATATATATATAAAACTGAAGTTATACCGTATTACAAATATGTATGTTTATTTGACGAAGAAATTAAAATATACATATACATGACTGTTAAGAGTATTCAGTTAACCTTTCACCCTGTATCTATCCGTAGGTCTTTTTAAAATGAATTACTAATGCAAAACTATATATAAATGTATACTATAATACAACTAAGGCCTACAGACAGATACAGGGAGAAACAGTCAAATTTTAATCATGCTAATAAATTAATATATTCAAGAAAAAAAATGAACTCTCTCTCTATCTCTCTCTTATTTAATGAACATTATATAATAAAACATTTTATAGCTTATCTTAAATATTTAAACATCCATTCAATCTCTGAATAGATGGATTGTATTATGCAAGCGATGTTGATCAAATTTTAAACTGAACTTACACATAAAATATTATACCAAAATTATCTTTGAACACAAACAAATCAACAGTATTTACAAATTACGTAATTGTATTCCTCTTTTTTTTGTAGTTTTGGTTTGTCACCAAGCTCAATATTTGATCAAAATCATTTGATAAATTTGAGGACGTCAACTTTTCAACAAATTTTCAATGATGTAATTATATAATTTATATTAAGAATCTCTTATTCTAGCTATTGTTATCATGGAAATGACAACACAAAAAGCTATGAAATGTCTACCGATTTTAACTAATAGTATAATTTGGCACCAATGCTCTAGCGGTTCAATATTTTTGTCCGATTTTGCTAAAATTTGGTGTTAAGGCCCAGTTTTACAAATTGCTAAACAAGTTCCTGAACCAGAATTCTTATATACAGAACTGATCTGTGAATAGTGAGTGGATTCCTGACTGGTCGCCAAATTTTCTATAGCCATCTACACAAAATGGTATTATTAAAACCAGAGGATATGTGGTACAGCTGTAGAAACGGATGAAGACATAGTTTTGACTGCCCAGTTCTAAACAGGAAACAATTTGAAACACTAGACACGATGTGGAGTAAGGGGCACATAGGAAAACAGGACAACATTATCCGAAGCATCTCGCGGTTTTCTAAAAACCTAAGACTGGATTGATAAGGAAGGGTCTTGTGAATGAGGTTGCATCATAAGCTATATAGCTGAGGACCATATTTAGGACAGTGCCTCTTATCAATTTAAAATAATAATAATAAAAAAATAACTCACAACATGGTGACAGCGGTGTTGAATATTATTTTTTTTAAATGTAATTATATTATGTTTACTTTAACACCATAACCAAGATAAAAAAGTATGATATATTTTATTGGTAATAATTAAGAAAACATGGCCTCTGCAATAAACAGTTCTTTAAGGATTTTTGGATTGGTCAGGTTCTGATCTTCACATAGCTTTTCAAATATTTAAACAGCGTTGTGAAATATATTTTTCTATACATAAAATTAAGAATTAAAAAACAAATTGATCTACATACTTTTGTTTTTGGTTGAACAGGGTTTAAAAGATTTTAATAAAACTTTTGTTGAATTCAGACGATCAACAAAAGAAAGATATGAAACAAATTTGGACTAACTATGAAACTCCTATTTCGAAATACATCGGTTTTACTTGCAGACAATCCTCTGGAATTAGAAAGTGAGAGGTTAGATGATTCCGTTGCTATAAGTTTACTTCAAGTGTGATTTTAAGGATGAGATAGAACAGGATGAACATATCACTGAATAGATTATTTTCAGTGCTAGATTTCCAATTTGTTTTGTAAAGATAAAAATTCAACTCCAAGTGAAAATTTAGGCAGAGGATATGAAGCAAATATATGCGATCTATATAAAAATTGCAGGGTTAGGGGCCTACAACAACCAGAACAAAGATATGGATGTTGTTCATAAAAATGCATACAATGTTACAAATCGGTACCAAAAATGTTATAAATGTGGCCCAAATCATTCTTATAGTGAAAAAATCATATCTCCTGCTTACAATTATTATAAATGTAAAAAATCTAACAATTGTCACAGAAAGGGGAAATCAAATCATGAAATCAATAACATTTAAGAAAAATTTACGAACTCAGATAATAATGAATTTAACAAGAATTAAGTTTATCGACATAGGTGAAATGAACAATGTAAATAAAAATCAAGTGTTTACATTTGTGAATATTAAAAGTAAACAAATATCATTACATGAAGATTAAAATCAATACTGGAGCCCAAGGTATGAATTATGGTAAGGTACCTTGCCATTGTGACTTTTCCGTTTGATTTTTCCAAAAACTTTGATGAAAGGTTAACCTAAAACGTGAATTATCTCCTAGCAATTGTATTTTAAAAGTCCACAATTGAGCAATAATTCAACAATATGAGTTTTTAGTCTACTATGTTGTAAAAAAGTGATTGGAACATGATTAACATGAATTTTTTTGTTATTGATTAATCAGGTTCTGCAATAATAGGAGTGACAAGTTTCCAAATTTTTCAATTTTTAAGATTAAACTGTTCACTTAATACAGAAAGAACTAATTTATTTGAAATAAAGAATCTCTGGTAATATATCTAACAGTGGCAACCAATATTAAATACTAAAAATCATTTTTCAAGAATACCTTTTTACTTGTAGGTCCTATAACGTCCCTCAATAACTCATATTGTTCAGCATAAAGTGATATTAAATGTATCTTATATAATAAAAACAAAAATTTACAACTAAAAACAAAATCGTAAAAACATAACTTCAAACAAAATAAAAAATAATAGGCTATATTTATTTTGTACTATATATACATTTAAGTTACTTGTGCCATACACTCATTCTAACCATAAATTTATTTCATTGAAATCAAATTTTTAACAACGGCCATAAAAATTACATTTATCAAGATTCAATTTTGTTTATTGCCTATTATTTCTTAACTGTACTTATCTTTAACTTGTGATTTGGCACAATAGTTTGATACACTTTCAAAAGTCCCTTACCACACTTGGGAATAAACAAAATAACACAAAAAACAAAATTTTTTTGTCAAAAGTAAAATGTTTATTCCTATTAGACCCTTATAGCTATTACAACAACAAAGTGTGACTTTTGAAAGTGTATCTGTATATATTGTCACCACAGTGCTCTGGTCTTTGTTTAACAATAGTTTGAGTTAACAATCTTCATATTTTACAAAAATTTTAACAAAATTGGTTAAGCCAATCTTTAGAATATAGGCTTATTTATTAAACATCTCTATAGAATTATTTTTGGTCTTTTACCAATAACTCTTACCTCTGTCCAAGCTACTGACGTTTATAGGTATCGTTTATGAAGGAAAATGCCTAGTACGCTAACGACGTCTATGGACGTGAAAATTTTATATTATTTGAAACAATATATATTTACTAACATGACAGAGGAACAAAATGTAGACTATATTTAGTTTCTCTGAACAACTATTGAGTTGATCGAACGTATTCTAGACACCGCTGATCCACATTCCTGGAAAATAATAAGCAGCCCGCAATTGTCCCCCGCCCTATAAAGCCAAGGTCATCTACTAAGCACTCATTGTTCAGCTGCTTAGTGAGTCATATTACAATCTGGCAGTGCTTCTTCCTAACTGTATTTTTTTTACATTACCATAATATTACTTTATTATTATTATTATTATTATTATTATTTAGAATAAATTGTCTAGTGTTTAGTGATATAATGCAGATACATATTTTAGTTTTCACCATTATTTTATTTCATAATGGTAAACCCAGATGTAACAGAATTTGATAATTATGTTACAGGGCTTTTGGATGCAACACTTTCAAGTGCATACACTGATGACCCTTGCAATAACTAGTGAGTAAGAGGAAGTTCTTTTACATAATATTAATGGAAGTGAGTGTAAAGATAATAGTGATAAACATGATAGGAGAACAAAGTCAGATCAAAACCAACAAAATATTAGTAGGCCTTGGTCTCAAGCTGATCAGAATGGGGTAAACGTAGGTGACAATGACAGAATCAAGCAATACCTACTTTATAATCTGAATCATGGCCCTAATTTGATCATTTAATTGAGGATAACAGTGTTATTGAATATTTTCTGTTATTTTTTTGACAATGATCTCAGAACACACATCTGTCGGGAGAATAATATTTTTACTTGAAAGAGGAAAAGTAAATCAATTCTCCAAAATCTCGACTGAATAAATGGAATGATATTACTGATGGAGAGTTTAAAGCATATAATAAATGTGGGATTAATACCTCTGCTTAATATTATGTCTTATTTTATACAAAATCCGATGGAAAACACTTTTTTCAATGATGCATTTGCAAAAAAGAAAACGAATTTCTTAACATATTTGGAGTCTACTTCACAAACAGTGTTAAGGACATGCCAGCCCTAAAAATTTTCTAAAATGTTGTTATATTATATAAAACATATGAAGGCAGTTGACAGAAGTGACCACTTTATTGATTGTTATCCATTCATGGGCAACAAAAAAAATGGTACCGGAAAAACCTTTTCTGATTATTGGAGGTTTCTAATGGAAATTCGTATATATTATTATATAGGTAGGTACACAAAAATAAGTGTAAACAGCCTTTGAAACACTTGGAACTCAGAAAGAGCCTATTTCATGATAGTGAATGAATGACAAACAAACCTACAAATATAAAATGTAGATGCCGTGCTCAAGGGCCTTCAGAAGAAAGACTTAATGGTACACATTTCTTAGAGAAAAGACCAAAGTATTTTCGGTGTGATGTATGCACTAAAAAAGGACTACACAGTGAAAGAAATTATGCCTGCAAAAAACCTGCTCTTCAACTTGGACATCTGTTTGAGACTGTATTTGTATTGACTACTGTTTTATATATTTTTGTGTGTTTTTACACCTATATATTGTTGTACATATTGTTTTAATTTAGTTCCATATTTATTGATTGCTTTTACAAAATGAAGTTACAGAGAGAGTCATTTAATTTTTAATTCACCCCCTCGCCTGCCACTGAAAAACACCATAATTCATAAACAAGGATCACACCATAAAACTCACAACTAAATTCAATCGGCACAATCATATACATCAATCAACCATCAACTTAAAATTGACTTTTTACACAAGGATAGATTTCAAACAAACAATTTTTACAATAAGTCAATTTTAATAAAAGGCTAATATAAAACATTAAAATCCCATACTGCCACAAAATATACCATACCGAAATATAATAAAACAATTTTAATTATAACAGACCCCTTAAACGAAACAATAAATCAATTATAACAACAGAGCAACACATAAAACATCAAGATATTAAAATAACATGCTAGGTATACATTTTCATAATATATTAATAATTTCAGACACCCATAAAATCAGAGAAGGAATAAAAACAATTATTCATTAAATACCGTTGCAATGCCTTTTTATATTTGATTTGCTACAGCCTTCGTTTTAACTTAAACCCCCCCCCCCCCTATTTCGAACCTAGATAATTCAGTAAAAATGTTTTCAAATTTCAAAAATGCCCGTCTTTCATGCATCATTATGAAATGGCTAGAGATAAAGTCAAATTTTAAATACTAAAAATGTTTGTTTTTGAAACATCTTTTCAATGTTGTGCTTCACAACTAACATTACTATTTGGAGTTTTTGAGTTATCTGTTTTTCCCCCCAAAATTGTATGTATTTAAAAATTTGAAAATCTTTTAGTAAGGGGCAACTTAAGCACATTTTTGGAAAGGGTATCTTCTCATGAATATAGGAAAAAATTTGGTTTATGTAGGCTATGTAATGGGGTAACAATAAAACTAACTCTAAAACACTAATTTTTGATGTTTTGGAACA
This sequence comes from Aphrophora alni, assembly GCA_963513935.1. Lineage (NCBI taxonomy): Eukaryota > Metazoa > Arthropoda > Insecta > Hemiptera > Aphrophoridae > Aphrophora > Aphrophora alni. Next base: position 53,686,800 of record OY740770.1, on the reverse strand, counting down.
ACCTGTACATAATACAATGAGCTCACCCTTCACTCAATTACTCTTATTTTAATTATGGGATTACGGCTCGATTGCAAGAATGAATCTCACTCGCTTATTTGGAGCAAGATTTATTCTTAGTTTAATTTTGAGTTTAGTTTAAATTCATTTTGTTTAATTTCTGACTAGCTTTCTTTCTCTTTCAATTAGACCTTTCTCAAGGTGTGTCTATTTGAAAAAGCTGTTTGCAAAATCTATAATTATGAACAATGTGAAATATGAGCACTAATATTTCGATACAATATTAATTACACAACCTGAAAAGCACATAGGATTTATATGTTATTATAATAAAACGCTTATACAGAAATTAAGATATATTAAAATTTAATTCATTCAAATAAAAAATTATTCAATTAAATCTTTTTTAAAGTTCAAATTAAAAAATTATCAAATATTATTTGAATTTAAATTAAAATCATTATAGTATACATAATCAATCAAACTAATATGAATCAAGTATATTTGAAAACAGAACAATTACAAAAAAAATCTATTATTATTAATCTTTCAGAATATACTTAAAACTATGTTGAAATAATAACATACAAGAAATTCAATTATTCATACACAAACATAAATTCAATCAAAGACAAATTAAAACGTATATAACACAAATAGCAAGTTTATTTTATTTATTTCAATTAAAAATAGAATAGATTTATTCAGTAGACATTTATTTAAAGCTTTATCAATTATTGTTTAATCTTAATAATAAACAAGTTAAAATTGAAACTAAAATTCTAAGTTGTATGTATAATTTCAATATTAACTTAATATCCTATTCAATTGAGCATGAAGAGCAAATATTTAAGAAAATAAAAATGAATATAAAATATTTTAAAACTTTCCCAATTTATTTAATCTGTCTTTAAATTTTATTTATTTGTTTATTCGAAATAGGGTACCTTGGTACATTTAAAGATGACTTCGGCTCCTGAATGGTGTTCAGTAGTAAGGCTGCGTCAGTCCCGTTCCTCAATGATTCGAAGTTGTTCAAGACAAGTAGACGATCCAAAAAGTCGGAGTAGTGTCGGTTGAATATTTTCTCCCGATGCCTCGTTTCTCATTCTTCTAGCGTAGGAACTCCCAACTCGATCCAAAGTAGTATCTTATGATGAATTTTGTGCTTGTCTAAGTTTCTTGAATGAAATCAGCGATAGTTCAATGCAAGTTTCAAATGTTCATTTCCTTTAGTAGCTCGGGTCCTTCAACGCTAAGAATGTTCTATTTCTTCACGAAGCTAAAACATGTCTTCTTATAAAGTCGAAAAAGAAAAATTTTAATCTTCTAAGTCCAATATTTGTTCGACAAAAAAATTTTAAGTCCTTATCTTGAGCGTAATTGAATAGCAGCATTATGACTAACTTGGTCCACTATAGAATCCAGAAAATGACCTACTAGGTCAGATGATGAAGTGAAGAATACTTTAATTTTCTCCAATCTCAACGAAGTAACTTCAGTTCTTCAAACTGTCACTTTCCCTCTAATTTTCCTTTTTTGCTTTTAATGTTTTTTCCTGTTGTTTTGATTCGTTTTCAACCCTTTCTTTACAGTAAGATGATGTACTAAGCTTCCTTCATCTATTTGTCGATCTATTTTCTCCAAACTATTTCTTAATTACCCCTTTTGATTTGTTTATTATTTTGGTCAGTGGATATAGAAAAGTTTTCCGACGAGAGGACATTAATGTCACAAGTACTAGATAACATGATACAGATGAAAAAACAACAACTGTTGAAAAGTAGGTTATCTATATTTAATGTATTAGGGAAAACAAGGCTTCCTTCAAGAATATATTCAAAGTAGTAGAATTCAGAATGTGGTTTCCAGGAACATTGGTATCTGTAGAACGATCCCCCCCCCCCCCCAATATGGTAAGCATAATGAGAGCAACTGTCAAATATGGCTTAATATATAAATAAAAATAAAAAACATTGGTACAGTAATGTCACTAACAATGTCTACTTGTATTTAATTGTTAAATATCTAAACACAATTTATAATTAAATAATTTATACTTAAGTTATATATTTATAAGTAATTATTTTCTTAATAAAAATTAGGTGAAATGTGTTAGTTTTTTGTACCATCATAAAATAATACTAAGAAATAAACATTACATGTAGGTTTATTTTTATTTTACAATAGGATAGTCTGTAAAACATTTTGTCTATGTTCTAGTATTATTATATTAAGTAATTTCTTGATTAAGTAACCTCAATACTAAATTTACAAAATCTTTATTTACTTATTTATTATTTTAAAGTAATTCAAAAATATTTTTAATAATTGTGTTACTTATAATATTTATAATAATTCTGTTATATAAGTTGGTCCATTATAAAAACATAAGCAGTGAAATCTATGTACTAATGAAGTAGATGTTCTCTAATTGTCTGATCTTCCCCCCCCCCCAACGCTTTTAACATAATGCATTGCAAGATAAGGAAATGTACCAACCCTGACGGTTGTAAGTGGAGTGAAGTTAACTTATGTATTTATTCAATAACATCAATTACTTTAAAACAAAATTTAGATTATTTATAGTTGTAAGTCTGCGTTCTTACAACTTCATTACTATTTACCTGAAGGGTAGGGTATCAAATTCATTTGTACTAGCAGCTATTCATACAACGTGGCACAGGTTAACACAAATTATCTTAGCCAGACATAGTTATAACAAGAAACCTTCCCTTTATTGTATTATTCAAAAACAAAGACATTATTATTCAAATAAAAACATCATTAGCATACAATTATGCGAAATATAGAAAATATACATGTGCAAGTTATTGTTCAAAATCAAAGTTCTTAAAATGTTCCCAGTTAAATCGATGAAATTATATTCTCAAGTATTTTACACTTTACTCACGAGTAACCATTGTCCATAACTTTGAGTCCTTCTAACTTCATTATTAACGGAGATTTTCCATCTTGGACTGAAACGAGTCTGTCCAGCCAACTTCTATTACGACTATATCGTGCAGGATCCTGACAAAGACTGGCTTAGCAACGCTTTCTTCTTGGTTGGAAAGACGCTCTCGCAAAGCATCATGGGATATTTTTCCGTTTTCATGGACTGAAAAGGGGTTCGGCTTTCGAATTGCTATCACCTTACGTTGCATCACTTGCTTGGCAAAGCTAATGCTCGCTGACTCATGGAAAGTTTTTCCAGGTTTCATATTTCCTTTATTCATGTCTGTTAATTCTTTATCGGCGCGCACAGTTTGAAATTTAACTTTCAATGTTTTACATTGTTTTAGAACACTTTACACTTTTTTTTTATTTATCTCTAATATTTATTCTGAATATTATTACTCTATTAATATTACTTGTACATTATTCAAACTTAACATTTATTATTTTTATTGGTTGGAAGATGTCCCATGCTTACAGAAACCCCCTCCTTCGAGATTCTCATTACGCAGAAATAAGAATCTCGAAGAAAAAAACATGGAAGCTGGGACATTCCAACCCCTTGCCACCTTTTACGGAGAACAAGATTAGTTCTAATATAATTTTGAAAAAATTTAAATTTATTATTTAACAATTTTAAAAACAAAAATATCAAAAGGTTATAACATCATCATTTAAATTTCAAAAGCATAACAAATTTTCTGCATTGTTACAGATTTTTCAAAAACATCATCAATTATTTTTAAGTATTACATAAATCTCAAAAATATCATAAATTTCAAAAATGGTACATTCAACATAGACAGAAATCATTTCTCAACATGTTTTCAACAAACATAATATTGTTCATGATACATCAAACTACAGAAATCAAAAGTCAAATAAAAATCATATTACAGAATGTGATACAAAAATATGATAAAGTATATTATTCACGACATAGCAAACATGAATTCTTTAAATGAGTCAAGTAACACATAATATTACAAGGTATACAGCATAAAATCATTTTCAATTTGTAAACTAGTCATAACAAACAATATTAAAACATATAAAATGTGAACAAGTAGATAATTTTCAATCATATCATAATGCAAATGATATTTAAAAGCACAAAAATTAGACATCATATGTCAAAACATAATCAAATGTGCATAACGTAGCATCATTGTTAATTTTTATTATTTTACAACAGCAGAAAATTGTATAACATTGTACATGTGAACAACAGAAATAATCATCAAATCATAGACAAACAAATTTCTCAAAATTTTCATATCATAAAATCAACATCACATATCAACATCATTTCAAAATACATCATTAAACTTGTTCATCAACACAATCAATTATTATTATTTCAAATCATCATCTTTTATGATTCACTTCTTCATCATTACAATTTTTTATTATTAACTCTTTCATGATTACTAAGTCATCTTTATTCATTACAAACATTGCATCTTCAAAATCAAAATCATCTATCTTTATTATTATTACATGTTAACAAATTTATGAAACATATCACATTATAAGAAATTTTTTAAAACATACAAACATATTTATTTTATGGCTAAAAAGAAGATTTCTTTTCCAATCAAAAAACCCATCCCTCAAATTCATAATTGAGAATTCATATTTCCCTATCATTTTTATCTCTTAATCAAATCATTTTATTATTATTATTTACCTAGGATTTCAGGAATCTATCTCTACTTCATCTCTAACAGTTATTTGGTACATTGCCTACTTTCATTTTAAAGAAAAAAAATTTTAATAAATCAGTTCACCAATAAGACTCTCTTGTCTTATAAAAAAAATCATCAACCTCGTAGAGTGAGAGTATTCCCTTTGGAATCTCTAAAAATTATTATCAAAGGATTAGCGTCCATTTTGGAACCCCTAATCAAATATATCATCGCAGCAAAATCGTAGAAAAACTCGTAGAACATCATTTAAAGATCTAGCGTCACATTGGAACCCCTAGTCTATTATTTATCGTCGAACCTCATCGCAGAACATCATCAACTGACCCCCTCAAAAACCTCATTACTCTTACTGATTTATTAAAACAACTACATATTATTATTTATTAACATTTCCTATTACCAAATACTAAATCACAATCCAAACTATTTATTATCTTCCTGAAATCATCCTCCTTACTAAAAGTTTCATTAACATCATCTCAACATCTCCTCCTAAAAATTATTTATTATTCACTTTCTTTAAAAATCTACATCATCTATTTATTAATATTCATAAAAGTTTCATCAAAAACATCTCATTCTATTTAAAATATAATCACCACTGAATTATTTATTATTATTATTTAGCCATTTGTAAATCCTGTATTATTATTATAAAGTGTTTAAAGTTATATCTATGACTTTACCATTGTTCACTTAAGTTCTTCTGCTGAACTTTATCTACATTATTATTATCAAAAATCAAATCAAGTATCCTAATCATTATCATTTATTTATTTACTTCTTATTTATCTAATGTATATAAAAAAATTATCAACCCAACCTAACCGTCTGAAATGCATGGACCTAGTTTATTCTGTCGTTATTGTTTTTCACTTAAAATTACGTGATGGTTATTTGTTACCAACAAACAAATGTCACCGCAGTGATACATGAAGGTTATTTGATACCAACAAACAAAAAAAACTCCTACTTAATTTAGCGAAGGTTCTTTGATACCAACAAACAGAAATCACCGTATTGGTACATAGAGTTTTTTGGTGCTTCGTCGAACTATGATCGTTACAGCTACGCCCTGGTAATTAGTAATTTGAATGGAAGGTTTTCCATCCAAATTGTTCATTAACATCTCCTATGTGCACAAGGCAACATACCATCATTTTCTACATCCATTACGAGTAGTAATTAATCGGACAAGTCCTCATAGTTTGTTGTAATGGATGTTTTTTTTTTTTAAACTAAGTTTTTTAGCATTTTTAGTGCTCATACTCACAATCATTCTTCATCATTCATCACCATTAAGTTTATTTTTATTAATCATATCTTATTATATGTCAGATGTAAATTATGTTTATTATTATATAAATCTTATTTTTATTTGGAGTAGTCTTGGCTTCTATCCACTTTTCAACTCGGTTTAATTTAAAAAATTTTTATTCTGAAGTTATGTATCATCTAATCATCAATTTAAAGTTTCTTCTGATTCTATCGCTAAAAGGTTTATTTGTTATTAAAAATTTATGAGTTAAGTTAAAATATAGATATCGAAATTCTAAAATTTATCGATTTTCTAAAGTATATACTTTATAAATCATGTTTCATTTATTTAAATTTGCTTATTTGTTCTTTCCTCAAATACTAATTCTAAGTTTGGCCTAAACGGTTTTTAAGGCTCTAACGTTAAATTATATTATACTTATTTAAGTTTCGTATTTGTTTGTGTACAAATATCAATTTCCAACACTGGTCTAAATGGGTTTTAAGCCTATCTTTAAATTAAATTTTATTTATTCAAGTTTCATATTTGTTTCTTTACAAATATTAATTTCTAAAACTGGCCTAAACGGGTTTTAAGGCTTATAATCAATATTAATCTTAATTGTGTTTTACATTTAAACATATTACCATTTATTATTATTTTAATTTATTTTAGTTGAAATTTTAAAAATTTGTTTTAATTTTATCCATCAATATCTAATATTTAACCACTTGAACCATTCTCTACCATTTCTATGTCATTCTGATCATACTAATAAACACTTATGTCACCACAGAATTCACCTCCCTTTGGTCAAAATGAGTTTGAATATTCAATACCTACTTGGTTCAGTAAGAACCCCACAATGACCTTAGGTTAATGAACCCCTGTGACACTGTTTTCCGAAGTTCCCTTTGGTTCACCCTACACTACCTAACTGTTCATTGATGGATAAAATTTCTTTAATTCAACTACGTTATATGTGCCAACCTTGTCACCCGAATCTACCTCGCCTAACACATATGCATTTTCTTTTTTAATGTCTAACACTTTATATGGTCCCCTATATAATAGAAAGAATTTTTTAATTTCACTTTTTAAACAAGAGGACAAGTAGTGGTTCTTTACCAAGACTAAATCATTAATTTCGTATTTAATTGGTTTAACATTTTTGTCATGTAATTTGGCCCTAGCCTCAGCTTTATTTTTTAAATTATTTTTAGCAATTATTATTTTCTCATCAAAATCTATTTTTACATTTTCTGGGTATGTAATTAAGTTCTCATAGAAGTTAGGACACTTTTTTTTAAACATTAATTCATAAGGAATGCAATTTGTGGAGTCATGTATGGAATAATTCAAACACTTTTCTATGAACGGTACATACTCTGCCCATTGTTTATGGTTGTCATGTACATAGGTGCGAAACATTCTACCTAGTTCTCTCATACATCTTTCACTAGGATTGCTCTGTGGATGGTAAACAGATGTATTTCTTAAATGTATGCCTTCCCAACCTAACGTTTCATAGAATAGTTGTGATGTGAACTGACTACCATGGTCACTTAAAATCATTTTTGGTTTACCTACTTCCTTTATGTAATTTTTTATAATTTTTTCGCTTAAAATTTTAGCCGAAGCTTTCTTGATACTATACAGTTTTATATATTTTGAAAAAACATCTGACATTACAAATATGTACTTGACACCTCCCTTGCTAGTCGGCAATTCTCCGAATAAGTCTACTGCTACAAGTTCTAAAGGTTCATTTGGCACATTACACTGCATTAAACCCTGTTGCTGTTGAGTCCTAACCTTACTTTTCTGGCATATTATACAAGATCTAATTCTTTGTTTTATTTTCTTTTCAAATTTTGGAGCAAAAAATATTTGTTTTAGGAATTTATAACATTTATTGCTTCCTATATGTCCATATCTTGAATGATAGTCATCAATAATTAAGTTTATAATTGATTCAGGCACATATAGCCTATATTTAAATGTATCATTCTTTTTGTAAAATAATATATCTTTATAAATAGTATAGTGTTCTTTTAACTCCTCACTATTCTCATCATTCAAATTAATCATATCCATTATATTTTTACAGTTAGGGTCTAAATTTTGCTTTATTATTATGTCCTTAAATAAATTTCTCAATTTTTTATCTCTATCTAAATTTTGTATTTCAAGTTTTGTTTTATAAATTTTTATTACATTCTTGTCATTATTATTCAAAGTTTCAGTTTCATTAATTCTAGAGATAACATCAGCTACAACATTTTCTTTTCCAGGACAATATTCAATCTTAATGTTATATTCCTGTAGGTACAGCATCCATCTTAAAAGTCTACCATTCGTGAGTTTACAGTTTTTAAGAAAAATTAAAGCTTTATGATCTGACCTTATTATTGTTTCGTTGCCTAAAATGTAGTTTCTAAATTTTTTACATCCAAATATAATACTCATTAGTTCTTTTTCTGTTATTGTATATTTCCTTTCGAAATCCTGTAAGCTTCTACTAGCAAATGCAATTACTAAATGATCACCTAAACTATCAACTTGATATAGAACTACACCAAGAGCTACATCAGAGGCGTCGGTATTTAGATAAAAAGGTTTATTAAAATCTGGATGACGTAATATTATATTTTCCAAAAACTTTTCTTTAATTTCATTAAATGTATGTGTGTCATTTACTTGCCAATCCCATGCTTTCTTATTATTTATAGTTTTACTTGCCAAGAGATGTTTAAAATTTGAGGTTAATTGTGCATAATTATTTCTAAATTTTCTATAATAATTACAGAGTCCAAGGAAGCTTTGTAATTGTTTCAAGTTCTTAGGAATAGGAAAATTTTGTATTACTTTTACTTTATCCTCATCTGGCATTATTCCTGAATCAGATATGACATAACCTAAAAATTTTATTTTATTTTTACACAAGTTTGATTTGTTTAATTTTAAAGTAACGTTGAATCTTTTTAGTCTATCAAATATTTTATCTAGGTGCATTAAATGTTCTTTAAATGATTTAGAAGCTATGCAGATATCATCAACATATACAACTGCAAATTCTGTCACTTCAGGACCCAAAACTTGTGTTAGGCCTTTTTTAAATATAGATGTGCTAACATTTAGTCCAAAAGGTAACCTCTTAAATTGCAAATTCCTTCCATTAAAGTTAAACGCTACATATTTTCTCGAATTTTCCTCTAACGCTATTTGCCAAAACCCAGATACCAAATCGATGGTACTTATGTATTTAACCCCCTCAAATCGCTGTAAAATGTCATCAATATGTTCAGGCGCCTCCCTGTCTGTTATAATTACTTTATTTACTTGCCTAGCATCTAGACATAACCTCACTGAACCATCTTTTTTGATTACACACACTAAAGGATTTGAGTATGGACTATCTGAGTTTTCTATAATATCTAAGGCTATTAACTTTTCTATTTCTTTATTTACCAAATCTTTCTTGGAGTGTGGAATAGCATATGACCTATTTATGAATTTCTCTTTATTGTTTATATTTAATTTTGCTTTAAAGTTTCTTATTTTACCTGGTTTGTCTGAGAATATTGATTTATATTTATCTAGTAAAGATTTTAATTGTTGTTTTTCAATTTCAATTGTAAGGTTAGTGTTCATTAAAACATCATTTATTTTATTACACCAATCCTGGTCTTTATCACTAAATTTGTTATCATTTTCATCGAAAATTTTATTGTAATGCATAAATAATACCTCCTGTGTAGGAATGACATTACCATTTAAGTTTTCTAATTCATTGAATATTGAACCTGTATCACATAATCTTAATGCACCTAACCTGTTGTCATTGAACTTGTTGTAAAATTTTGTTGTTATGAGTTTATTATTTATTTCAAAACAAATGATTTCTCGTTTGAAGTCTATTTTTACTTCATGTTTTCTTAAAAAGTCACAACCTAATATTATATTTATGTTTAAACCATTTACCACTAAAAAGTTAATTGGAATTATTTCATCGCTAAATTTAGTTTCTATGCAAATTTGTTTCGTAATTGTTTTACTTCTAGTACCAGTCACACCCATTACAATTAAATTTGATACAGGAAGTTCCATTATAGAATTATTTAAAGTTTTATTTATGTTTAAGTATGTACTTTCATTAATGACAGTAATCTCAGATCCTGTATCTACTAAACAACTATATTCACCTTGACCTATTTTAATTTTAATTTCAATAATTTCCCCTTTTACATTACTAGTGTTAATGTCATTATAATTATCTTCCTTAATTAATTCCTCATTATTTAAAATCATAAGTTCATCATGTTGTGACTTTTTTTCTATTAGTGAAAAACTCTTAACCTCACTTTCATTTTTAGGCCTATTTATGTCTTGTGGCAGTAATCCGGCCATATCTATTCCTGCCTGGTTCCATTTCCCCTATTATTACTATTTCCATTAACATTTCTATTCTCAGAGCCCCTATTTATTGGTGGTGGTGGTCCATTATTACTATTTCCCCTAAAATTACCATTATTGTTACCCCTAAAATTGTTACCTCTGAAATTACTATTGTTTCCTCTAAAATTATTGTTGTGTCCTCTAAAATTATTATTGTCACTTCTAAAATTATTACTACTTGGTCTATTTTGGTTTGTACTATGGTAGTTCATACTATTTTGGTTTTGAAAATTTCTATTTGGTAATTGTGCATTACCCATGTTTGGCCTATTTCTATAATCTATATAATGACCCCTATTCTCTATTACATTAGCATGTCTATTAAAATCATTATTAATTATGGATTGGCTTTCCTGCCAGTCCATTACTATTTTTTCTAAGTTGTTAAGGTCATTTGGCCTAGCTGCAAGAAGTACTAATTTCAGACCTTCTGGTACATGTTTTACTATGTGTTTAATAAATGAATTTATTGGCATAGGTGGATCTAAATACTGTGTTTTGTGAAAAGATTTAATGATATAATTGTGTATTTCTTTGATTGGGCCCCTATACATTGGACCTAACATTAGTTTGCTTCTAAAACTTTCCTGTTTTTCTTGGGACCAGAATCTATCCAGAAAAGCATTTTTGAACTGATCATAGTTTGGCCATTCATCTTTGTGTGCCTCAAACCAAGTATAGGCTTCTTCTTTTAAAAATTTTTTCATATAACACACCATAATCTCCCAATTATTTTCTCTTATATCTTCCAAAACCTTAAGTGATTCTAAAAATGTTTTCGGGTGAGGCCCTTTTGTTTCATTAAAAAACTCTGAAATTAACACATCATTGAATTTCTCATTTAGCCATAGTGTAGGCTTAACGCCATAATTACCATTTTGTTTTAAATTTTGTAATTCTTTTGATAACTTACTATCTATTTTATTAATGGCTAAATCCTGTTCATTACATTTAACAACTAGTTTGTTCTCTAATGTTTCAAAATTATTTTTATTATCAGATTCTATTTTAGATTCGAAACTTAAAAGTTTATTTACCTGTTCTAGTTTAAAGTTATCAACTACCGTCCTAATTTCTTCACCTGTTTTAGTCACAATATCTAAAGTTTCTATTTTAAAACTATTTATATCCGCCTTAGTTTCAAGTTTCAATTCTAATTGCTGTTCTTCTACATTATTTTTAAAATCTATGCTGTCCTTTAACAAATTATCAAATTTACCATTAAATTCTTCTCTAAATTCTAATTTATCTTTTTCAAGTTTAGCATTTTGTGTGTCAAACTTATTGTTAATTGTCTCTAGAACTAATTTGTTCTCTTCCTTCATTTGTTCAAGTTTACTATCAAAATTTTCTAATCTATCATTAATTTCTACCTTATTCAAATTAATTTCTTCTTTAAGTTGTTTAAAATTGGTTTCACACTTTTCAGATTGTGCATTCATATCATCCTTAAGCTCTATTTTATTTAAATTCATTTCTTCCCTTAATTGTTTAAAATTATTTTCGGATTTTTCAAATTTGCTATCAAACTTATTATTCATTTCCTTAAAATTATTTTCAGATTTATCAAATTTACTATCACTGTCCACTTTAAGTTTTTCAAATTTATTATCACTGTCTACTTTAAGTTTCTCAAATATCAACATTAAATCATCAAAGGACACTAACTTCTCTTCCTTAGGAGACCTAACCTGTTCTAAGATCTTTGTCTCTGCCATGCTTTCTACCTCGGTAAAACTAACTCCTAAACCGGATTCGTCTAAGTTATTTTCATCGGTTTCCATCTTAAATTGTATTAATTATAAATTCTCAATTATGATATTTATATATTCTCCAATTATCTCTTTATGTAAATTTACTTTAATTTTCATTTTAGAAATGTGTATAATCCTGTACCACGCTATAATCCTAACTGCTTTTTCGAAATGATAAGTATTTCGGGCGCCATGTGTAAGTGGAGTGAAGTTAACTTATGTATTTATTCAATAACATCAATTACTTTAAAACAAAATTTAGATTATTTATAGTTGTAAGTCTGCGTTCTTACAACTTCATTACTATTTACCTGAAGGGTAGGGTATCAAATTCATTTGTACTAGCAGCTATTCATACAACGTGGCACAGGTTAACACAAATTATCTTAGCCAGACATAGTTATAACAAGAAACCTTCCCTTTATTGTATTATTCAAAAACAAAGACATTATTATTCAAATAAAAACATCATTAGCATACAATTATGCGAAATATAGAAAATATACATGTGCAAGTTATTGTTCAAAATCAAAGTTCTTAAAATGTTCCCAGTTAAATCGATGAAATTATATTCTCAAGTATTTTACACTTTACTCACGAGTAACCATTGTCCATAACTTTGAGTCCTTCTAACTTCATTATTAACGGAGATTTTCCATCTTGGACTGAAACGAGTCTGTCCAGCCAACTTCTATTACGACTATATCGTGCAGGATCCTGACAAAGACTGGCTTAGCAACGCTTTCTTCTTGGTTGGAAAGACGCTCTCGCAAAGCATCATGGGATATTTTTCCGTTTTCATGGACTGAAAAGGGGTTCGGCTTTCGAATTGCTATCACCTTACGTTGCATCACTTGCTTGGCAAAGCTAATGCTCGCTGACTCATGGAAAGTTTTTCCAGGTTTCATATTTCCTTTATTCATGTCTGTTAATTCTTTATCGGCGCGCACAGTTTGAAATTTAACTTTCAATGTTTTACATTGTTTTAGAACACTTTACACTTTTTTTTTATTTATCTCTAATATTTATTCTGAATATTATTACTCTATTAATATTACTTGTACATTATTCAAACTTAACATTTATTATTTTTATTGGTTGGAAGATGTCCCATGCTTACACGGTCAATACAGAAAATTTGTATTCTCTTAATTTTCTTTTCCCTATCAATTTTTAAGTCGAAGATGTTCTATCCCCCCTATTTATTTTTCCAAATTTACTAAGCCACTTTTCCTTTGCTATTTCTATTTAAACAACTCTATACTTAGGTCATGCCATATGGAAGATTTCGTTTTCCAAATTCTACATACAATTTAATTAAAATATGAAATTTAGGAATTCTTATCCTAAAGCACAACACATAAATATTCTTCCTGTAGATCTGGAATACACACATTATATATTTGGGGTATAGATAAAATATATTTGAAAAAAGCTTTGTATATTATTTATTTTTTGGAATAAAACAGATTTAAAATTTCTTCTTTTCTTCTTTAAGGTGAATTTAACAATTAATTTTGTGAAGTCAATAACTAAATAGCTTCTATTTTTGAATGATAACTTATACCTAACAAGTTTATTTTCATATATACAGATTATTGAATGACCAAAGCAAATCTCAAAATGACTCTACTAGTTCAATAATACTCTCCATAAAAGGAATTTAAAATTATTTATAAATTTTAAAGTAGAATAATTCAATAGGGTTGTATTCTGGGTACCTCAAATACTTCAAAAATCACACAGATATTGAAGTCCTGATTCCTGATTCTACGTTGTCTCCTGGTGGTGTATTTTCTTGTATAAAATGTAAGTTTCATGGTTGAATAGGTGGTTACTTGACTCCTTCTTTGACGTGAAGAAGGAGTCTTCTCTCCTCTGTTTTTTTTTTTTTAAAAAGCCTAAGGTTTTGACAAAATAAAGTCTCTTATTTTGGAACTTTCCTGTCCAGATCTGTTGGTTTAGGATTTTGTAACTCGCTAGCCCTATATTGAAATATACGGTTGGTGTGCCCTTAGCAACAAATTCTTACTCCTAGCTTCTTATATTGGATTTTCATTATTTTTATATCATTTAAAATTCTGCTGAATGTTTTCAGACCATTGCACCCCCCTCCCCCTCCACTATATCTCCCTCCCCTCTGCACCATACAGTGTCCAGAGTAGGCTCTGAAAATTTATGATAAGCCTATGTACAACAGTAAATGGAGAAGATTATGAAAGTATGATGAAATAATCTACATATTATGTTGACATTAAGTAAGATGTGTTTATTATTTTGATAAAGATGTTTTATGTTAAATATAAAACTAATTCATCTTGTGTGAGAAAGATGTGTTTGTTTTTATAAAGAATATTCATTAACTTTGTTTTATAATTTTTGGTTCACCTGGTATAAACAGAAATTTATTACAACAATATAAGTTTACCCAAATAAAAAGAAAAAAGAAAATATTTTTTAAGTAAGCCTAATTAGTTATTTCTTTTTGAAAATAAAAGAATTATGAACTGAATAAGTTCTTTTCATAAATATGAGAGGGGTGTAACTCAGGTATTACTGATAGAGCTAAATTTCTAGTAGAAATGAAAAAAATCATTTTAAATATTCGTATAGCGTGTCAATAATCATGAATATAGCAAATTTTATCAAGCTATAAATAAAAAATGTCCAATTTTCTGCAAAATTTGTTCACGACTGGGGGGGGGGGGGTTAATGAAGAATTAAAAATCAACCTTCATAGTGCGCAACAGAAGATTACAAAATAAAAAATAGTATAATTAACTCTGCACAAACATTGTAGACCTATAATTGTTCTAATATTAACTTTTATAAACATAAATAGACTGTTCGTCAATATTGCATTTACTTTCTTAAAAACTGAAACTCTTTTCAGCAAGTTTGTCATTCCGATAAAAAATAAACTCATTCAGTTGTTGAGGTTGTAGAGATGACACATTTAGATATCCATACATCTTCTGATTTTTTAAATTGATTAAGTCTTAAAAAGATTTGAACTTTTTAGTTATGAAGTTTTTTCCGAAACTTTAAATGTTGTCCACAATAATATGAAGAGTGGTAACATAACCCACTAGCATATTTTCTAAGCATCTTGCTGTATATAAAAAGAACTTTTAACTGCATCGTGATATAAAAACAGATACCATACATACTTACTATCAGTTTTAGCCAATATCAGAGCATCTGCACTTTCTTTTAAATTTCCACCAGTAATGACAATTTTATCAAGAGATGCAGCCCAAGCACGGCTTAATACATTGACAAGATCAGGTTCATGTTTCTTTGATCCATTATATACTCCACTGTACATGGCATCAGTCAAATTAGCACCAATATCTGTGATAACATTTGAACTTATTTATTTAAAAGAAAATATCCGTATGAGAAACAAATCAAAGATAATGAAGTTAAAAGATATTTTTTAAATTAACCAACTTATCGATGGTTTTATATGTATTATTGATAGAGGTCTAATTTTTATTTAAAAAGTCTTAAATTTCGTTACAAATGCTGGATGATCACCATACAAATTGTTAGTTTGACAATTTTAAAGCAATAGGTGCACTAAATATTCACAATAATTTATAGATCTATAACTAGCATTCGATTAAAACTTCTAATAACCGAAAATACTTATAAAGTAATTATTCTTAATATATTTAAATCGCTAAAGGAAACAAAATACCAATAGCTGTGTTATAATCTGATTTGTGGTGATTCTTGCACCAACTAATCTAATTTACATTTTTGTTAACAAAAACTCCGTAATTAGGTTAGGTTAGACTAGGTTATGGTATACATTCAAAGAGTATAATATGTAATTCATAAAATTTAAAAAATACTCCCAACACAAAAATATTTTCTAACACAGGACTTGGTCGCTGTACTAGTCAAAATAAGAAGTGATGATGGAGAGCAAGAGGTTATACTAAACTCAGCTTACTTCCCTGGTGAATTCAATACATCTCCAACAGATGATTCAGCCAAGCTCATCAACTACTGTAAAGGGTCGATTACACGTGGCGAGTTTACTAGCTACTAGCCGACTAGTTAAGAAGCCGGTGAGTCGGCGAGTGCGCTGGTTGACGATTACACGTAGCTTTCAACTCGCTCACTATCCAACTAGTTGCTGTACAGAAACCACTTGTTGTGTTCTGTTTGATTTTTAAAAGTAAATCATCGAAAATCTGTGTTGTGTTTATGGTTTATTAAAATGAAGTGGAATGGAAATGATATTGCTAGTGTTTCTTGAAATCTACCGGCAATATCCTTTGTTGTAGAACATCATGGACAGTTCATCCTATACTAACAAAACATTGAAGGAGGACAGTTTTAAACGTCTAATGTGTGATATTGATGAACATAACTTACTGCCACTTGCCGCTTTTTAACTAGCAATACCCTTTACACACGGCTAGTTTACTAGCTAGCTCGCCCAGACGCCGGCAAGTAGCGAGTAAAGTTTCAACTTTATTCCCAGCTTTTTTACTAGCCAGTTACTAGCCGGCGAGTGCGCTAGTATATGATTACACGGAGCTAGTTTACTATCAACTAGCTAACTAGCCGGCTAGTAGCTAGTAAACTCGCCATGTGTAATCGACCCTTAAAAGAAGTAGGAAAAGCTTCATGATTGGATGTGACTCCAATTTGACCATACTACTTGGGGAAGTATAAAGAAGAACCAAAGAGTTGAGTATCTTCTTGAATATTTTTAGGCTAATAATATTGAGATAGGTAATAGGGGGGGGGGGACAAACCTACTTTTAATAAAGCAGGATGTAAAATTTGAATAGACCTGACTGTGAATATAGTCCCAGTTTAGTTGATTGTATCCTTAATTAGCATGTATCAGACGAATTTACACTGTCTGATCACATGTATATAAATTCAAAATTAAATCTACTCAGACCCAGATAGTGTTAAAAACTGAATCCCAAAGAACAACAATTGGGTTAAATACAAAGCAATCCTGCAATCTGAGTTGATAGAATTTGAAAGCCCTCTAGAAACGGTAACAGAGGTAGAAGGTATAATTGTAAATTCTTTTGAAAGCAGCTGTCTCGTTAGGGAAAGAAGAGTTAAGGCACAGGTGCCTTGATGGAACTCTAAGCTGTTCAAATTGAGAGCTCCTCTACACAGGTTCTTAAACAGGTCAAGGCTTAATGGGAACTGGGAGGCTTATAAAACAGCTCTCACAGATTATAATAAGGAGTCGAGAAAGTCTAAAATAAGGACATGGAATAGCTTCTGTGAAGGGATAAATAATATCCCACAGCAGCTCGACTACAAAGGGCCTTAAGCAAAGATCACTTGAACTCTATAGGTTTTTTAAAAAAGTAGATGGATTGTATACAGATATTGTGGTTGAGACTATGAGTCTATTGTTAGACACTCATTTCCCCAGCTCTACCATATTTGATCCCACACAAACTACTATATCATCTTATGCCTCGCTCGCTTAGTTGGAGGAGATTAGCGTCCATGGTCTTTAATAATAACAAGGTTAGGTGGACAGTGGGAAGCCATAAACCACACAAATCGCCAGGTGCAGATGGGGTTTTTCCAGCCCAGTTGCAGCAGGGCTTGAAGGAACTACTGCAAGTAGTGGTATCTCTGTTTAGGCCTAGCTTTTCCTTAGCATATATTTCAAAAAGATGGAGGGAAGTAAAGGTGGTTTTTTACTTACAGCTGGCAGGAAGGACACTGCAGAGCCTGCAGCTATACAGCTCATACAGACCAATCAGCATGACATCCTTCATTCTTAAAACAATGGAAAAAATACTAGACAAGTATATACGCAATGAAACCCTTGAAAGGACCCACTCCATCTTGCTCAGTATGCCTACCAAAAGGGCAAATCGACCTCTAATGCATTACAACATCTAGTTGCAGAAATTGGTACGTCAATAGAGGATAAGGATATAACTCTATGTGGCTTCTTAGACATTAGAGGAGCTTTTGATAATACCTCCTATAACTCTATTTAAAGAGTGTCTAGGGGTAAAAAAATTGAATCCCAGATAATTAAATGGATCAGATCTATGTTAATGAGTCCTAGGATGACAGTCTGCTTGGGTGGGGAGTCTAGAACAGTGTTGGCAGTTGTTGGCTATCCGCAGGGAGGGGAACTGTCTCCTATCTTGTGGACGCTGGTGATTGATGAACTACGTGGGTTGCTGGAGTCTAGCAGCTTTAAAGTAATAGCATATGCTGACGCTCTGGTAATTATTATTAAAGGAAAGCATGGTCAGACATTGTCTGATCTCATGCATAATGCTCTTCTATTGGTTTGGAGATGGTGTTAAAAAGAGGGTCTTAGTTTTAGCCCTAATAAGACAACCATTATTCCTTTTACAAGAAGGGGGAAGTTTACTTTTCAACCTTTGACAAAAGATGGTGTGGAAATCACTCCCTCAAAGGAAACAAAATATCTGGGTGTAGTTCTGGATCAAAGGCTCACCAGGAATAAACATATTAAACCATTAAAAAAGCGAGCATGGCTATATGGCCATGCAGACGCCTATTTGGTAAAACTTGGGGAATCAAGCCACAGACGGCATACTGGTCATATCTGACTATAGCCTAATTAGATCCATGGTCATCTATGCTTCGGAAATGTGGTGGCCAAAGACAAAACAAAAATCCATAACAAAAAAGCTTCAAAGGCAGGCTTGCCTAAGTATTACAGATGCTATGAATACCTGCCCGACTGCTGCCATGGAAGTGACTAGATAAAATTCCATCTATATTTCAAGCTACGATACAGCTTATTCTGCGTTAGGGAGAATATTAAAAAAGGTCTCAAAGGCGCAGAGATCTATATCATGTCAGACAGTAAGGTAGCTCTTAAGGTTATAAGTTCATACACTTAGAGATTGGTCTGCAAATGTTTACAATTAATCAATTGGCAACAAAAAACTAAGTCTCCGTACTCTGGGTGCTAGGATATGAAGGAATACCAGGAAATGAAGATGCGGATCGCCTTGCCAAAGAAGGTGCAGAGGCTGATTTTGTTGGGCCTAAAAAATTCTTTGGGGTGCCTAAAACATACCTTCATAATATCATGAAAACCTGGAAACAAGATCAAGTATTGGTCCACCTACTATGGTCTAAGAGAAGCTAAAAAGTTTATAGTTTACTCTAAAACAAAGGCAAAAAAATTACTGGATCTCAGTAGAAGGGAGCTTAGGCCTATTATTGGCCTACAATCTGAAACACATGGGAAAGGCAGAAGTAGATTCGTGACGCTTTTGTCTCCCTGACACATAAAGAGACATTCGAACATTGGATGTGTGAGTGTGAATCTCTAACCTACAAAAGGCTACTTCACCTCCGTATTCCTTTCCCCACGGCTGCAGTGGTAATGACAATGTTACCCAGAACCATTTTAAGATTCTTAGGAAGCTTAAATCTTAGTTGTGACTAAAAATAATTAGTAGAGTAGTCACAAGAGATCCATTATCACAATATACGTTTCAAGTCCCAAAATGCATTAGTTTAATAGAAAATGAGATTTATAAAAGTACGAAATCCAACTATGCAGGTTAGGAATGTAGATGTTAATTCTAATTACTACATTCATCAAGTCACTGAGACCTAGATCTACAGTTCCGTGAAGGAAGTATATATATATATATATATATATATATATATATATATATATATATATATCACATCATTATGAACTATAAACGCATAGAGGGTAGTGATATTTAACCTGTCAAAAGACATGTAATATGCATGCGTCCAACGACACAC
This sequence comes from Aphrophora alni, assembly GCA_963513935.1. Classification (NCBI taxonomy): domain Eukaryota; kingdom Metazoa; phylum Arthropoda; class Insecta; order Hemiptera; family Aphrophoridae; genus Aphrophora; species Aphrophora alni. The sequence continues at coordinate 53,666,887 of OY740770.1, read as the reverse complement.
TATTATCGGAACCTCACACGATCAGGAATTTGCCATAACAAATCAATAATAATATTTAATATTATTATTAAAAATAACATATAATAATATTTATACGGTATTATATGTTTTAATAATAAACATTGAGTGATGACACTTGACGAACATAGTCATATTAACTTAGACTATCGTTATCAGAACTGCAGTTAACCAAATAACAGCTAGATTCCCTTGTTTTCTATGTGTTATTTAACAGTGATGAAATGCATTTTGAGACTTGAAATGTTGATTGCGACAAATAATATGATCTGATCCTTTGATTACAAGGTAAATACTGTTTTAATCATTTTTTATAGAAAAATTGAAGGACGAGGTACAACCTCTAATGCACTAAACTTTTTCACCATTGAAATAGAAAATAAAAAGAACACACTAAATACATGGCTTAGAGTTATTAGGGGGTACTTACGTATTAACACCACCGCAGCAACTTTGCGCATATATATATAAGGTTTGGCCAGGTGTTTATGTGTATATATATATATATATATAGCTACCTGGCCAAACCTGTCATGATATATAATTATATCGCAAAGTAAGCAAATATTGGTGCATATATATATATGAGCAAAGTTGCTGCAGTGGCGTTAATGCGTAAGTACCTTATTAGGCTATATAGGCTACATATTTCAATAGGAATTCAATTACAAAAACAAAAAACTTGCAATGTATGAAAAATCACAAATTATATTACTTCAAAGTTCTATTTCCAATGTTTTATAAATATGGTAATTGCTTACTGTAGCCACAATTTAAATTTTTTATGGCAAACTTGAATACAAACATCCAGCATGGTTAGTACTTGGATGGTGGCTACTTGGGAAATAATGCAAAATTTCTTTTTTACAAATATATATACCTTACTTGACCTTGTAAGGTAAAAATGCATGTACATACTTATTTTAATTTTAACAGGTAATTCAATTAATGAGCCCTAACCTAGAAAAGTTGAATTTTTTTTTTCCATTTAGCTCCATGTTAACTTATTTTATTACTGTATTAGGAATTAGGTATGTAGAATGATTTTTTTTTTAATCGCAAAAAAGTAATAACTTTCTTTGTAAACAATTACCACATTAGAAATAGATCTTAATAGAAATATACTTGTACTGTATTTACAATTTTTTCTTTGCTTTTTGTTTTTGTAACCTGACTTATACACCGGGAGTGTTTCTGTTTCATACACGGTATAAAAGGTTATCTGTACCCCATTCCCTTGATCCATTTTAGTCTAGTTAACTAAACTTACCAATAATTTTTCTTCTAGGAATCATATTTATTTTCAATATTCTTTCACCAAACGCCAATTATTTATTATGGCTTGAACGAAAGCTTTATGCGTTACAGAAATAAGTTATGTTGTGTATGTTATACTTGCGTAACACAGTCAGTACTCAGTACTCACGTCTCACTCAGTAGATAATATTATTTCATACCGTCACAACAAATAATACCACCTATCTGCTGTTTTTGGTGAAACCCGGGATTTGAGTGCTACGCATTCTATGGGCAACCACGCACGCTACTTGGGTTAGTTTTCTGTATTTTATCAATAGACAGCGCTGTTATGTCGTTTGGAGCAATACCGCCAGTCTGGTAAAATTATGAGGCCAGATGATTATAATAAACTAGTTAAGCCTCTATCCTCTCCTTTAGCAAATTACTTGATTCTCTCAATCAACCGAAACCAAAAAGTGTTGACTGTACTCGAGCCATAATAAGACTGTACCAATAGAAAACCCATATCCAATTAACATGGCTGACCCCAGAGTTGTTCTTAATAACCTAGACTTGGGATTATAATGAATACATTGGCTTGTCCTAACGTCTTGATCCAATCAATATAGGAGGAATTAGTGAGGTTATTTAAAACAACAATTTGGCAGTTTTAGGAAGAAAATTAATAGTCTTTCCAAGTCTGAAAAAATCTACACAGGTTATAATCAATTTAAGTGAAATGTCTACCCTCTTTCTCGCCCAAAATCATAGTTACATACGATCATATTTGTAAACAAAAATTAAATTGAATATGAAAGATTCGTGGCAAGCTTTGGGTGTACTTATTTCAAAAGCGAGGTAGTTTTATTGAAAATGAGTTGTGATGATAGTCAAACAATCAAAAATTTTAACCTTAAAAAAATATATATATACACCCCTCCTAACTAAACTGATAGTTTATATAAAATGACTATACCGGGTGAAGCATTAATTTTTTTTTTTAAATTGTCATAATTTTTTTATTGTTAAGCTTTTTTTTTTAAAAAAAAAATGGTATCTTATTCAATAAAAACAATCAAGGGACTTTCTTCATTTGATGCAAATTTCAAGATTTTTTACAAAATACCCAAAGATTTTTCCGAACTTTCAAGAATATAAATATCAATTTTATAGGAAAACTGCAAAACACAAAATTTTTATTTTCATTTAATCAGTCAGCTGTCAGTTGCCACTTGCCATTGGACAATCTATTGCAACAGGTAAGCTCTGTTTTAACTCTGTCTGTAGAAACTTTAAATGCATTACTATTGTACATTATTTGTAAATATAACATTAGGACAATAGTCATGTAACTTAAATTGTCAAAGAAATTATTGTAATATTTCAATTGAAAAGTACTAAAATTGGCCATGATAAAGTTTTCTGTCGATATACAGTGTTGCTTAAAATAAGGAAAACGTAGTTAGGCAGTATTTTTCGAAGAGCTTAATCAAGTTAACTATCATTTTAAGAATAACTTGTTTCACAATCTCTAGGTAAAAACTCAAAAAAATTAATGAACTATGGCATAATGTATGTTTTCGGTTATAGCCTACTCAGGGTCTAGGCTATAGATCTAATCTACAGTCATAGTATTCACTGTATCGTATTGAGCTTAATAGTATCTAACATGTTTCAGAATGAATCCAGAAAAACCTCACTGATGATGAAATCATCCAAGCTGTTCTGCAATCAAGTCAAGCCGACTACGATTTAGACAGCAATGAAATAGATCATGCACACGCTGAACCAGAAGCTACAACTAATATAGGTATAATAAAACAGGTATAATGAAACGCTCAAAACTGCAGACATGTTTCAAAAAAGTTAGCTCATAATCTGTATAAAGCCGCGTTCACACGATGCCAGTTGGAGGGCAAGTAACTTGCTTCAAGTTACTTGAACCGTGTGAACGACACTGGCTCAAAATTGCAGTCAAGTTGCTCGCCTACTTGACTGTCAAGTCGACTTGCTCGAGGAGTAGATTACTTGCTCCCCCACCACCTTAAAATCCGACTTGCACTAGTACTGGCACCGTGTGGACGCAACTGGCTTGTTTACTTGCGCAAGTTGTGATAAGAAGTAGCTAGGAGAGGTGCGTTGTTGTGGTTTTGTTTTGTAGGTTATATAAATTATTTCCATGTCAATTTTGTAAATATTGAATTCCATAATTTTTTGTTTAGTTTAACATATCAGATAAAGTTAAGTTTGCTCTGATCGTCATGGCACCACGGTGGTCAGATGAAATTACAATGAAGTTTCTGGAATTATACAAAGAACGGCCGTGTTTGTAGGACCAGTTTACTGAATTGTACAAAAATAAAAATGCACGTGAGACGGCTGTATTGGAAATTGCAGAAGCTATGAATATTGATGGTTTTGGAAGTGCTGAGGTGAAACTAAAAATTATTAACCTTCGAACAACCTATACGGGGGAAGTATTGAAGCAATCAAAAAGTGCTAAATCGGGTTGCGGTGCAAATGAAGTGTATGTGTCGACTCTGAAATGGTTCAGTATTATGCAGTTCATAATGAACAGAGGAACATTGAAGAGAAAAACTACAAGTAGTCTGGTAAGTTTCATTTATTTGCATATATTTCAGTATTTATACCGACGTGTGGATGACATCAACATTTTTTTGAGACTATTTTTTTTTTATAATTTCAAGTGTAATGTAGACGATGCCAATATTTTCGTTCCGCGGAAACGTCCAGGAATATATTTGTTTTAATTTTTTTTAAATGACCAGCCAAAGTATATGATTTTTTTTACAATATTATATGTTCCTTGTTGTAAAATAACTAACTGAAATACTTGTTCACACTATTAAACATAACAAATATCCATAACTTTACAACAAAAATATGCTAACATACAAATTTTAGATAATATATAAATGGTTTAGTTTTTACGACTTTTTTTAGTATAATCAGATATTGAAAATCTTAATCCGTTGAAGGGAAAACATTTTTTAAGACTTAAAATGGGTGCATATATAGATTACAAAACGGATTTATTTGTCCTACCAACTGGTTCAAGTACTTCCTCCACACGTCGGTATAGTTACCTAATTTTTAATTATAAATCCATTTATTAAACTGTATTAGTGTAACATTTTGTACTGCCAATGAACAGCACCTTCATTGACAAAATATCTTTTGTAAGCGTCTCTTTTATTCTTAGCCTTCTTGGTTTGCTGTTGACTTCCTATGCGTGTGACACTCGGTAGGCCAATAGTCTCTTGTTTCCAGGAACCGGCAAGAATGTCTCCTAGGTTGTAATCTTCAATGTCCACGGCACCTCTAGGGAATTATGTGTGATTTGACAACTTTCTTAAAAAGTTGTGCAGAGCACATGAAGCAAAAACAATTTTATCTACGGATTCTGGATCTATTTGAATAGGTCTCTCAAACACTCTGAATCTGCTAACAAGTATGCCAAATGCATTTTCCACAATACGCCTAGCTCTTGTAAGTCTATAATTGTAGATTTTGCTTTCCATGTCAAGTAGTTGACCTCCATAGGGTTTCATTAAGTATTCTTTAAGTGGAAACGCGTCGTCCCCCAACACGACACCGTCCTTTGGTAACAGACCAGATTCTAGGGAGTCCAGTAATGAGCATCTTTGAAAAACTCTAGCATCAGATACAGAACCGTTACTTCCAACATCAATGTATGTAAAGCAATAATCATGATCCACCAGGGCCAGTAATATGATACTGTGTGACTTTTTGTAATTGAAGTAGGTACTTCCACAATTATTTGGGGCTCTTATTGTTATGTGCTTTCCATCGATAGCACCATAGCAGCCGGGAAAATTCCAACAGTCTCTAAAACCTTTTCCAATTATCATCCATGCTTCATGAGATTCTGGAGTCTGAAATAAAAGTACCTGTCATGATAGTTGTATTAAATAATAAATACATATAAACTAAACCGTCTGGTGTGGCATGACATATACAGAGTGTTTATAAAAAGGTTCCAAAAATTTAGGATAATGTGCCTTGGAACAAAATAAGTAAACAGGTTTTATAACCATATGTCCTAAATTCTTTGGTTTCGTTCCATTAATTTCATTCCTTTAGAAATGTTTACCATTTAATTTTTTTTAAATTTATTATTTACAGTTAAAACATTGAAATGGTCGGCATTTCAAAAGGTATGAAGTTAATAGAACGAAATTTAGTACATTAGTTGATATAAGTATGTTGCACAATAACCTTAAATTTAATCAAAATTAGTTTAGCCGTTTTCTTATTATAATTTTTTGGTAAAAATCTTAAACAGACAGAAATACAGAACACAAAGCATTTTAGGACATATGTTTATTGGAACGTTTTTACTTATTTTGATCCTGGGAAGAGTATCCTGAAATTTTGGGCCATCTTTTTGTTTATATATACAAGGTATTAAATAGTACCATACATGTAGGGTATTTGTAAAAAGTGTACCAAAACTTATTATAAGTAACAATTCTACAAAACCCCTTTCTTTCCAGGAAATTGCTTCTGCTAAAAGAACAGCTGACAGTCCCGGAGGTAACAACAACAAGCACGAAAATAAAGATGCGGATACAGTGATGCTTTCTGAAGTCGATTATGGTGAAGATGATCACGAGATAGCAGATAATCCTGCTGTTGTAACTAATGAGTCTACAGTTCAAGAAACTGCATCACAATCTACTTCTACTCCGGACCGTTCCACTTCAAAACGTTTTAAGGCAAGATCAAGAATTCAACGATAGAATGGATGAAAATGACATTAATTTCATAAACTTTGAACAGATTAAGACAATATTAAAGACTCCAGAAATGAAATAACTGGTCTTAAAAGTTTACAATGTTTTCCAGAAGTCTATTGAAAAAGTGGGAGGCTTAACAAGGACCTCTAGATCAAAGATTGCATCATTGCTGTTGAGACTATTGATGAGTGTTTACAAGCAACATGTTTTGTTTCTTGAAATTAATTACAGTTACACTACTTTGTTGTAATTAGTACAATATATTCTACTTTTTTTATTTCTCAAAAATTGTGAATTTTAATTATTTTTTAAGTTATAGAAGTAAAAAGTACTATATGGTGGCTTTAGAAACTAGGCTAATTATTTTATTTTACTAAATATATGATTTTTTATCACAATTAGATCACATTCATTTCTAGTCATAACAAATTGATTTCCTTTTAAATATCACTTGAAAATTAGCCTAATCTGAGTCATGATCACCCTAATTCTCATCCTGAATTGCACAGGAATTGTACCTCATCTGCCTGTAATTTTTTTTATTGCCTTACGTAATCTGGGTGTCTAGTGTTAAAAGCTCTCTCTTCTCAGACATCTTGCAGAATGGTGTTTCTTGCAAGTATCAATCGTTTTTAAAAGCCCTCGAAAATCTGTTTGAAAACAATTCAATATCTAACATCTTCCAGTTCACTGTCCTTATTTATTACAAACGAATGTTTGTCTTTTCATGCGGTTGCATAAATGTTCAATTTATATATACTATAAATTGTTTTGTTACAGCAGAGTTAGGTAAAACATTGTACGACACATGTGTAGTAACGCATCATTAACGGACTCGTTGCTCAAACAAAACACCTCATGCTAAAATGTTGCCCTCTTACTTCCCTAGTGACGAAATAGTTATTTACGTCTCTAGAGTAGTATGACCTTCACTATAGCTTGAGTGTTGTGTTTAACAGCAGTGAGTAGCACGAGGTGGTTAAATACACGAAAGCTATAGTGAAGTAATATTACTCCAGGGGTGTAAGCTATTTTATCTACCCTCACCAATGTATAAATAAAATGCTGTTTTACTTCAAAAAACATTTATTTTATATTAAAATATTAAGCAATTATAGGCATGGATCATTTTAATTTTGGCACAAGGTCTCATAAAACAGTACCTACTTTATATTGTTTTTTATAATTTTCGAGCAACAAACTGTTAACAGCTTTAGAATTGTTTAATACCTGTTGGTAATGTTTCATCCGGAATTGCTAATTTTATTAGTGAAATTACATTGTAGAAAAACAAAATTTTCGAGAATAGGTTATAAGCTACATCAACAAACAAAATAACACAACAGCTGATTTGGTAAACATATTGCAATTGTCTTGAAGAACCATAAAACAACTGTTGCTAAATATTCAAGAGGTACATAATGATGACGCTATGAGCCATTATGTCCTTAGGGACATAATGGAGTGTTCTTATATATCTTATTAGATAGGGAAGTTTAACATATGAGGGTAGATAATAGTTAGTTATGTCCTACAGGTAGTATGAGCTTTATTATAACTTGAGTGTTGTGTTTAAGCAGCGAGAGAGTACCACGAAGTTTAACATGTGGAGGAAGATAAATATCTATTAAATACTTTTCTTACTCTACTAAATTTGCCCTTACTTAATTTAATTTCTAATATATATTACAAATTATAAACCTTTACTTCATATCCTAATTTTCCGCCTATATTTAAATTCGTTATTTTGCAGTCTTCCCACCAAGTTTATATTGAATCAAAATGGTTGCCATATTTCACAGTTTTTTTTTGGTTTTTCAACAGCTGATAAATTATTTTAGTAGTTTTATTCAAATTGTTAGAATTTATCTTTTTTAAATCGCCAATTAACCCCAGTTGTCCTAAACCCCCTTCTTACAAATTTATTTCTTTAATTTACACCAAGCGATAAATTTCTATTCCCTATATGTACAGTTTTTTTATTTAGTCTTACATTACTTGATGTTTGTATTTTACTTTTTAAATTTATTTAAATTATTATTTAAGCTGTACATCCTTTCAATTTGACCTTGATTAGGAAATTGTTTCCATCGTTTAATGTGCTCTTCCCTGGCCCATTTTCTCACCACTCACAGTTGAATGACTGATCCTGCAAGCGGGTTCTGGTCCCACAAAGCAAACAGCGGCCTCCTTTTTGGCTAACAGATCGGCCCTCTCATTTCCCTCGATCCCGCAATGTCCAGGTACCCATACCAGGTGTACCATGTTAATAGTTGATAGGACGGATAGGGAGTGGAGACTCCCATACCAATTTGGATGAGATTTCTACGGAGCTGAGGGCTTTGATTGCCGCTTGGCTATCTGAGAGAATTAAACTGTCATTACCTTTAAGACCTTCTTCTAATCCTCGATATACACATGCTTGAAATACTGTCATCGTTGACAGAGTTGGCAATGATGTTCTGGGTACCTTTAATGTGGACTACTTGGAATTTAAGTGAGGTCAGCTTGGCTATCCAACAACCCAATTTGCCAAGCTGACACGGTTGGGTTAGGAGCCAAGAAAAGACCTTAGTTTATCAGTCTCAAGTAGGAACTTATGGTGTTCCACATATTGGCGGAATTTCTCTACTCCAAAAAAAAAAAAAAAAAAAAAAAAAAACTGTGAGACACATTCATTCGTTCATATGTAGAGGGAACCTTCCTTTCTGCTGGGGTTAGGGTACAGGAAGCGTAAGCTATGTGTCGACAAAAACCAATGACTTTTTGGAGTAAACTACTCCCAGTGCAGTTGAAATGGCATCTTTTCAAATGACAAAGTGCTTATTGAAATTAATTATGCGAAGCAAGAGGGTTGAGTTATGGCTTTGCGCAGATGTTTGAAGGCATTATCTTGCTTGGCAAGCCAAGACATTTTTGTCCTTTGCACTTGAACATAATCAGAGGTGCAGCAAGTTCTTCAAAATTAGGGATGAATTTAGCAAAGAAATTAACCATTTCAACAAATCTTGTATGGCTTGAGATTGGCGAGTCTAGGAAAATCTCTATGGCCTTGGTTTTTTCAAGGTCATTCTTCACAATGTGATGAGAAATAAGATGTCCAAGGCAACTAGTACTCTCTTCAGCAAAATGAATCTTATCTGGGTTAATGGTAAGGTGCGCATGTCGCAAGTATGTAAAGAGTTTGCGTAGATGTTATACATGCTCATCCCAAGTCTATAAATAAATGACTAAATCATCGAGACTTATTTTCATTATTGAAATTTGAAGTGTAAGAAAACTTGATCCAGAAGGCGAGTTAAAATTTGGGCTCCAGTGCAGAGTCCCAAGGGAACTCGTGTGAACTGGTACAGCACCCAGAAACTGGTATATGTTAGATCTATCAAGGGGTATTTGATGATTTCTGGAATTCAAATCGAAAACTGTTAAAATTGTGCTCGAACAAACTAATTAAAGCTTTGATGAATAATATATAGAGTAAGAGGCACCACACCTCAATGACAATATGTTGGTTGAGTTGGTCGATGCAAATGATGGTTGTCAGGATGTTGAACAGGAGACGAATAAACTGACCGATTTGTTTCGAATACTCTCTCATTTTTTTAGATCTTTAACATTTTTCCGCAGAAACCGGAGATTTTAGGAGATGGACGTTGTGCTTAAGTATAATATACTCTAGAAGATCAAGTCTTCAAGGTCTTTAGTGAAAACATCGGGAAAATCCTTGATAATCTGGGAAATAGTATATTTGTTATTCCCATCAAGATGGCCAAGCAAATGAGAACAGCAGATGGTGGACTAAAAACACGATATGAAGAGTTCACATAGGGGAAAGGATTTCGTATTGTTAAATTTATAATTTCCTTTTGAAATATTTAGCATCAACCAATTCTTAAAGATAAAATCTGATCCCAAAGTCAAAAGGCAAGACAACTAAGCTCCCATTAGAAAGTCTAAAGTTCAACTACAGAACTCGATCTTCAAGTGACAAGAACAAGACAAAGAAATCTCCAACCTTTTGTTAAAGAGAATCAGGCTCTATCTCACTTGTACGCTTAACTATACCAAGGGGGGTTTTATCTTATCGAAGACCTCTGAAGATAAGACACATTACACTGAACCAGAGTCCAGAGGGAGTTAATTTTAAACTCTTGTTTACTTCCACAAGAGACAAAATCGGTTGTCAAGCCTCTAGTTTATAAAAGTTTAATGCTTGAAGAGTTGCAAAGGAACAGCTGGAAAGACAGGCCTAAGTTTACCTTCAGATATAAAACAGTATTTATAAAACAGCTGATACATATAAGGGAATTATCAGAAAAGGCAAAAAAAATTGTTTTGGGTACCAGTACTTAAATGAAAAGGACTACAATTGAGTAAAATTTTATCAAAATCAGAACAGATTTGATAGAAAATTTAATGTTGTATTTGGCCTAAAGATCTTCCAATTTTCAGTTATTCAAAACATTAAAAAAAAACTGGTATTATGGTGAAAATATCCCTATTTGACCAAAATCTTTTGGCCCACTGTAATAATGACAGGCAGAATGTAAAAAAAAGAGGGAAAAAACACAACAGTAAATAACTGAAAATATTGTTTAAGGATAGGTTCAAGAGACCATGAAAACAAATACATTAATGTAATAAAAAACAATATATTAATAACCATAAATTGTATTTACAAATTAAAAATATATAAATCTGATATCTTAATCTATCTGCAATAAAATATAATTAATAGATAAAAGTTACTAGGATTATTCGTCTTGTTTCCTTTTCTTAGAAATCGGTTCTTCAACAGTTCCTGAATCACTATCCTAAAATAATATAACAACATTAAAATCTGAAATAAATTAAGTAAAAGTTAAACTAATTAATTTAGAAATATGTAAGCATACATAACTTTTTTCATATAAAAACATAATCAGACATTTTATCCCATAGAAAAACAACAAAAGTTTGGTATGTATATATCTCAAAAACTATTACAGCTACAACAATTTTGAAGTTACATTTAAAAAAAGTGATATTTCAAATAAATAAAGCTGTGTACAAAATTCTTGGTTTGGTTTTATTTTTAGAGATTGAAAACTATAACAGTTAGAATAATTTGGAAAGAACAGATAGAAAAAAGAAAAAATACTATAAAATTAATTGTATTACTCTAAGTTGTGAGACAGATATATGGTCTTGTGAAAATTAAACAAATGTATGATATAGTTTGTGTTTTACTTTGCCGGGAAACTCGTTCACACGAAATATACAAACTTTACCAATTTACAATTGTTAACTATATTTTACTAAGCTAAAAGTTACATTTAAAAAAAGTGATATTTCAAATAAATAAAGCTGTGTACAAAATTCTTGGTTTGGTTTTATTTTTAGAGATTGAAAACTATAACAGTTAGAATAATTTGGAAAGAACAGATAGAAAAAAGAAAAAATACTATAAAATTGTATTACTCTAAGTTGTGAGACAGATATATGGTCTTGTGAAAATTAAACAAATGTATGATATAGTTTGTGTTTTACTTTGCCGGGAAACTCATTCACACGAAATATACAAACTTTACCAATTTATAATTGTTAACGTTTTATGAACTTTTTGTTGTATGTTAATGAATCTGTGGAAAATTAGCTTTAAAACAGTATACAAATTATAACTACTTGAGTCTAAATTTTTGTCAGGATAAGAATCTTTTTTAAATATTTCTTAGTTAAGTAATTAATTTGTTTTCTAATGATCTTTAATATTTTTAATTTTGAGACATTTGAAAAACAGATTATCAAATTAAATAAAAAATCACCATATCAAAATTAAGGAAAAAATAAACAAATTAATAGTTTTGTCCGTAATTTTAATTTTCTTAAATTATTATTAAGAGTCAAAACACATGTCTAGGAAAAAAGCATTGACCTAATGTGTTAAACATATAAAGTGTACATTTTCCTAACTATTTGTAAAACTAAAATATAAATAAGCTAACTATAAAAATGATAGAAATTCATTTGACCAACCCAAAAATTATGAATAAATATTTAAAATATAGGCTATGTCCTGGAAATAAATAACATTTTTAAGGTTAGTTCTACAATCTCCCGAAGTTCCAAATAGAACTATCTTCTCGATAAATGTAAGAAATGTGTTCTACACCCTCCGGATACCTATTTTTGGGAGGTTAATCTTTGCTATACTCCTGATAAAAATATCGGGTAGTTGAAGCTACCCTTAAGTAACTATTCAGCAGATAAAGTAATTGGTTAATTTTGTTACATTTGATTTGTGTCTGCTATGTTTATTTATAACAATATCTTTTTCAAGAAACTACAATTCTTTTTTCTAAAGCATAGTTCTTAGATCTATAGTTAGAAAAAAATTGGTTAGGACTAATATTCGCCTATTCTATTGAATTGTTACACCAATTCCTCCAATTTTAATATATTTTTCTACATAAATGTGTCATTTCTTTTATTTTCAATAACCTCCTTTCATTAAGTGTTTATGGTAAATACGTCTTTCAGAACGAGGCAATTTATATTACATTTTCTTTATACCTCAGGTCCTGGCCATTCTTACGACTGATAAATAAATAATTACTTGTGACTTAAACAAACTACTAAAATAAGTGCAATAACCACAAATTGTAAAGTACTGCTTAACACCATCTTCAAACAACGTAATCATAAGAATAAATCTTCTGAATTTCCCAGTATTTTTTCAGTTTTTCAGCCATCATGGGCTAATCAAAACCTTACAAACTGCCCAGATAAGGTACTGTTACTTAATGACAGGATAAAAAAGCATTGTAGAACAATCTTGTTCACTGAATTAGTCGGTAGGTTAAAGTTATATCTGCCGAATAACAAAAGGAAACTTATAAGATTGTAGAATCAGGCTTTAGGTGTTAGTATGTAATCTTCACTCACATTTGTTTGACTTATGGAGTTCATTTTGGCATATTTATTTGTCCACTCCTTGGCTTTCATTTCAAACAATTCCTTGTTGAATTTATATTCTGAAGCCTTAAAAACAAATAATAAACATGTTAATAGAAAAACATATTTTAAATAAATAGGCTAATAACCAAGCAAAGTATCAAAATATACCACATTTCATTTTCTGTCTGTTATGAGATTTTTAAACTCATTTATGAAAAGACTTCCTAGAATTATGAAACATTATTTATTGATTAAATTTGTTTCTCCCTTTCCGCAATTAATTATGCTGAGTTATAAATGAAATAACAACACATATTATTATTTATAATATACCACATCAAATAACAAAAAAATACTTATAAGATCAATTTGTAAATGATAGAACATCAATTATTTAACTTTTCTCAGTCAGTAGATAGGAGATAGCGACTCTAGAACACTTCCGCATTCCAGATATATCAAACACATGAGTCGTATTTCCGATTAAAGGTACTTTTACCGTTATTTCCTTATTCCGGAGCTTGTCTGGCATTGCGTTAGCGTTTTACGAATGGATAACGGTACTTTTACAATCCAGAGAAGTCGATGACTCCTGTATAGAGGCTCAGGAAAGCTACAATATACTCTTTCCTAACGGGACTCGGAGTTCTAGAGGCCTCGGGCGGTTTGGGTATTGTTTTGATGGAGGGAGGGTCTATGCTTTCTCTGGAACGATGTTTATGTTTTGATTCACAGTTTTCGATCATCATGTTTTGGGGGTCATCGTCCTTCTTCGTAATGTTGTTTGTTTTGATTTGATGGAACACAATGCGGGGAACAACACCCTCTCCAGAATGTGTTGTTAAGTTTGTTTTGATTTGTAAGTTGATATACTCTCTGGAATGTTGTAACAATGATAACATCATTATTATCATTGCAAAAGAAAGTGCTGTTGGGTTTTTTTCGGTAGTACAGTTATCGTGTTTATGAATTCGAAAGAGTATTGTCAGGGTTTTTCCATAGTGATGTAATAGCGGATATAGTCATGTGATGAGCGCGATTAATGAAGGTTGTATTGTAAGGTCACGGATACACTATAACGAAATCAGTACTTGCAGTTTGTATAAACTACATGAAAAGTTAAAATGCTCAGTTTAGAACAGAATCAACAAGGCTTGGCTAGGGTTTGCATTTGCAGTACTGTAAGATGAGTCCACAAAGTGAAAGTAAAAAAGAGAAAGTTTGGAAAGGTCATGTAGCGGATAAAAAAAAAACAGCGTACACAAGCCCAGCTTCTAAACGTTCATAATGGACGAATTTTGAAATTAAGAATGTATGATTGGCTACTGCCAATTGACACTGTATTTGATTAGTAGAGCAAAAGAGTCTAAGGTGGGGTAAAAATTTGAAACTTAAGAATGTTGGGGAGAAACGGCAGTTCAATGCAGAGCCCTAAATAGCGAAGTCGCGTCTGGCCAGCCTTTTGTCGATTGAATCATTTTTATTGTTAAAGTTGTCCTTTCAGACTCACTGAGTAGTAAAGTGCACCTGTAGAGTAATTCATCTATTATTTAATTATTATAATTAAAGTAAGCCAATTTTCTACCATTATGAATTAATTGAATCAGTAAGGGATAAGAAGTAAATGTTATGGCGTACTGGAATGGAATGGAATTTATTAAAGTTATATATAAAAAGGTTAAAAAATCGCTGCATAGAGTCAAAGTGATTAAGTGCTTTGTAGTGCTATTAAATAATTCATTGTACAAGCATCTTCGAAGTATTAGGTACCTAAGAAGGTAGTCAATGAATAATTGTGTTAGTTCGTCATGCAAAGTTATCATCAAAGTTAATTACGCCGCAATGAATGTAATTCGTCGACAAATCAATCCAGCCACCAGACGAAAGGCCTTCTAATCCTACAACTGTAACCAATTCAAGGTGCGTTATCATTCATCATTTTCATCGCAACCGATTATGCTACAATTCATCGTTAATTAATTGCATTTATGGACTTGGACTGTTGGTATGAAATTATTACTTAATCTGTTTTACTACCATAATATGTTATATGTTTTTCTCTTTTAGTAATACTCACCACCCACTGTTGCTTATCAAAGAATCACCCCGAGTAATTAAATTATTTGTTAATTGAATACAATTTGTATAAATTGTATTGAAAACTTGGTATTATGTCAATTTGTGTTTCTGAAATAAAAGTAAGAACTTAATAATAGATCATTATGTTGTTTTCATTATTATTCAAACTAGTAATCAAAGATATATAAAGTAAGTAATTACAATAAATTAATTGACAATAAAGTATAAGTTTCATTATAGCCTTATGTTAAAACGGCTATTATGAGTGCTAGGAGGTCTGTATATTTTTCCTAAGAGGAGTTATGAATGGTGTTGATTCTCTATAGTATTTATCGACTCCTGGTAGAATAGATTTTCCCTCATCCCTTCTTCTTTTTTTTAGGTTAGATAATGATTCTTTTCCTCATTATGATTCTTTATGCATTGAGGAAGGTGTGTTAGTATATACTGTATAGAATGAATTTAATTAATTATATATCGTGTTTGTTATCATTGCTTTTATCAGTTAAAACTAGTAATGATAAGAATGAAGGTCTTGTAAGCATGGGACATCTCCAACCAATAATAAATCTATAGTTGGTAATTGTAAATAAATGTAGCATAAATGGTTAATCTAGGAAATAAGAAATAATTGTTTAAAAAATAATAATATTAGAAATTTTAAAAAATGGTAAAAGGAGAAAGCTGTTTTATAATGTCGAAAAGAAAAAGTAAAAATTAATTAATAAATTGTAAGGGAGACGATTTCATATAAGCAAGAGAACAGTAACCTGAGATATGAGAACTTGTACTTTTAAATTTAAAAACAGTTACAAACCTGTTTAATAACATTAACATTACTAAATTTTACTTACTCTGTAAGAATTTAGGATTTTAAGTTAAGTAAAGTTAGAAGACACTAGACAAATATTCTAAGTACATTCAATAAACACCAGAATATAAACAATTATTGCTTGGCTTGCAACCTTCTAACACGTCACAAATGACTAGTGAGTATATATGTCAAAGGTTGGTAGGAAATCGAGGTCAAACCCAGCCACAGTCAGTTGTTGGCAGTCAAGGTTGTCAAGAAGCCACCAAGAGGTCAGTTGATTGACGGAGAGATTGGATCCAAATGGAAACTCTGCCGGATAGTAAAAATGTTACCAAGGTACTGGGACAAATCAAACTAATTGGTGAAGAGAACCCGCTACAGAGAATCACGGCACAGGATCACAATAGCTCAGTATCAAGAAGGTGAGCAAACATAGTGTGTAAAGAAATTTAGTAATATTTGGAATTCATTTTAAATTCGTAAAATTGTCATAACAATTGAAATAATTCTGGATTAAAAGCTTAGAATATTTCATTGATAGATTAGCTTAAAATTACATGTGTTTATGGATGTCAAAATATTAAGGAAGAACATTATAAAACTAGATAAATATATATGTGTATTAGAATCAATGTTTTGCTTGTATTAGAAAATTGAAATTAAGATTGTAATATTGATAACATAAACATTCTGGATTTTTAATAAAAACACTTTTAGTACTGAACCATTGTTTGGTTGTCTCATTTATTCATTTTTCTTGAACCCGAAAACCGGAATCAACGATTCCTAACAGCTCCAAAAATCAAAATATCTTAGATATAACTTTTCAATATGGCACCTCAACATGAAGCAATATGAGCAACCTTTACAACTCTGACCTAATGAATTTTGGCCTTACAACTCTGACCTTTACATTTTAATGAATTGTAATCCCTAAAATTTTAACTTTAACTTGGATACCAAAGAAATGGTTGTTTTAGGATTTGAAATATGAAAATAAACCGGGAGATTTATAATTGGTCCATAGGGAAGACCATGTGAGTCAAATGAATGACTGAAAGTAAATATTAAAACAAGGGTAATAAAAATTTAATATAGATTTCCAAAATATTAATTTGAAGTATAAAATGTTAGTTTAAGTTGTAATAAATATTTAAGTGATATATTGTGTTGTGATAACAGACAGAACAGGTTGCCGTGCAAATGATTTGAGCGGTGTCCGTGTGCAAAGTATGTGAACAGTTTTTTTTAGCTGACTTTGTACATTGGAAAGGACGCTTATTTTGTGGCATCTGAAAAAGCAAGCATGCAGTTGGCAGTCTTAAGGTGGCATCTGACTGAGTCAGACGTATTAATTTTGCTTAAAGAAATTTTACGAACAATGTAGTGTAAATGTTTTAGCAGTCTTAAGGCGGCGTCTGACTTGTTCAGACGCAAAAAATTGTGTAGAAAACTTTTTAAATATTTAGTAAGAGAGTGGAGAAGAAGGCTCTGACCGTGTCAGACGTAGTACTTTTGTTTAAAGAAATTTTAGGAGAATGTAGTGTAAATGTTTTAAGAGTTGTAAGGTGGCATCTGACGTTGTAAGACGTATTTTTTGTTCGAGGAGATTTACGGACAAAGTAGTATAAATGTTTTATTAAAACAGTTTCAAAATAATGTAAGGTATAAAGTAAATAGAAGGGAAAGTTTAAAATTAATTGACTGTGGAGTGTACAGGAGAGTGATGAACACTTTGACTAGTACTGTGAATTTGAAAAGACAATTTGAGATCGTCGGCGGGCTGATCGCGTCTATAAGGAAATTGCATTACAGGAACGAGGACAGCCTTACACAAAGGACATTCACCATGGAAATGACCACATGCGGTAACAAAAATGATAAGACAATTTTATATAAATTTCTGTATATAAAAGAACCATTGATAAAAAAATATGTTAAAATTTGTTTAAACGAATAAGTAGTTGAAAGGACATTCACCATGGATTTGACACATGCGGTAACAAAAAATGATAGACAATTTTATATAATTTTCTGTATATAAAAGAACCATTGATAAAAAATATGTTAAAATTTGTTTAGATGAATAAGTAGTTGTATTGTAAGCAGTAATTTTGAAAGATTTAATTTAATTTCCAAATAAAAAATAATATAAATTTTGATAAATGAGAATAAAGAAGCTCATAATTAATATCATTAATAAAAGTTGCAACTGATTAACGTAGAGTCATTTAAAGAATTTTGGTCTCTTCAAGACAGGATAATTTAAAATTTACAATAAATAATTCCAGATAATATAACAAAGAATGTACCTTGAATATATATGTATATGCATAATTATAATAAATAACCATGTTCAGTTTCAGCAGAAAAAATAAGGATTCTTATTTATCAAACCACCACTGTTAGTACACTTTCAAAAGAAATCACGACCCTGGGATTATTTCAATTGAAAGTAACTTTTAACTTTTCAAAATTGGTAAGCTAATGCTACCTGGCGCCCATAAGCTGAGCAATTTTTCTTTAAATAAATATTTAATGTTAAATAGTGTCAATTTTAAGATTAAAATCAGATCAATATTATTATTAAACCCTTCATTTTTTATATATTTACAGAATGATAGAGTTATGTTTTACATTTTCACCATCCTAATAAATAGTTAGCTCCAGAATGTTATATTATTCATTTTAATTTGATATTATTATGACAGAATTTTCTGGAACAGTAACCATGAAATTTTAATGCTAATATTTTACTCATATTTTATTTAAATAACTGGCTAATTTTAATACAAAATTCATTTTTATTCTTATAAAATGTACAAAAGAATACATTTGAACTATATGCATAGGAATGTAATAAACCTCCTACTTACAATATCAGGCATCA
Source organism: Aphrophora alni (assembly GCA_963513935.1). Taxonomy (NCBI): domain Eukaryota; kingdom Metazoa; phylum Arthropoda; class Insecta; order Hemiptera; family Aphrophoridae; genus Aphrophora; species Aphrophora alni. The sequence continues at coordinate 53,648,130 of OY740770.1, read as the reverse complement.
AAGGATCATCTGGGTTTGGATCTGCCATCAAAGTTTGGACTGCAGTAAGAAGGCCTTCAATGGTAATATTTGGGCGCCATGATCCTTTAGGTGGCATTTTAAGTAAGTCCAGACATATTCGCCCAGCAGCATCAATATTTGGATGGTAAATTCGTGTTTCAAACTTTATAAGAGGTGGGTGAAAAGGATACCTGCAATTATTTGTTTAAAAATCAAATATAGTTTGTTTCAAAAAATTAGTCATTGTTTACTTTATCTATAATGAACACATTTACTAAAATTAATTAAAATTATTAAATCAAAACATATATATATAATTTGTTTATTAACCAAAATATTCACTTCTCTAATAGAAATGTTTATTAAAATGATTATAACTTACAATATAATGTCTGTTATTCCAATATATTGGTTTATAACTTAAATACTGATTATTATTGGATTATGATATTCGATTATTAAATCTATACCAACATTCCATCACAGCCATAATGAAACTGAAATCAATAATCAAAACCAGTATATTGAAGAAATTAAATACAAACATATATTGGTATTACGTAATCCTAAGACAATTCCATTATCAATGAAATAGCAATGAAGCTTCCATCGATAATAATAGAATCACTAAGAACTAATGATGCTAACCACAACACTTTTAGAATAGTTGCAAGATATATATTTCGTCCTCTAAACACCTCAATATACTACAAAAGAAATCTTTGGATCTGAGGGAGCTCATGTGAGGTCCTTTATTAAAGTTTATAAACACACTAGAAACTTGTTATCAGCCTTTTCCAAGTGTGAATTATATAATTTTTAAATTATGGAATATTTTAATATTCTATTAAATAATATTAAGCTACAAACAAAAAAATGTTGGTTAGGTCAACTATTTTTAGGAATTTTTTTTTATTTTTTATTTTTCCAAGTATGGAAGATTTTTAATGACTAACTTAATAATAATGTTTAAATAACTACTCTTTAATTCACCAATAACAAGATAAACTTTTGTTACTTAATCTTTTATGTATTTTAACTAACAATGAAAAAACATCATTAGATCAGTATTCTAGTTAATTCAGATAACGACTAAATATGTTGTTTAAAGACGAAAAAGTCTTAGTCATCATCCTCTTAAAACAAAAGAAGAAAATAGTATAAAATAGAGACACTACCTGATATGATTGAGATGTATCTAAACCCCAAGACTAAATGAAGAAAGGTGTACTTAAAATTAGACCATCTTAATATTTGAAACAATTAATATTCAGAATGTCATTTAACAAAAAATCTATGCAGAATAAATATTTGTGGAATGCCATTCAAACAAGAGGCGACATGCACGAGATCTGAAAGACACAAACAACACACCAACTGAATAATTAGGTATTAAGTTATTGGCCTAGGAATCCGAAAAGAAAATAAAAATCAAAAAATATTTCCCAATATTTTAAGACTGTTTCCCATCTCAAAATCAATCAAAATTAAATCATTAATCCAGGAAAATTAATATAAAGACACAATTCAACCATAAAACGAAATATTTAAATTTTAAAATCACCTAAAATAGTTAACATAAGAATCTGGTACAAGGCATCACAGAATCATGAAAAGTTTAAGAAAATCTATCAGGAGAAACTAGTAAATTTAACGGATAGATTGGAATCTTCTACATAGAAAAGGTCATTTAGGAAAATACAAAGGACATAGCAGTCAATCAGTAAAAATTAAAAATTAAACCAAGTCCCAAATTAAATATGGCGGTCAATTGATTTATTCCGAACTTCAAGCTGACATCACTAGGACTTTTCCCAAACCCGTGTTCTGATTGGTGAATTAAATTAGAATAGTTGTGACAAAGATATGCGATACAATTTGTATAAATTAGACTAATTAGTTTAACCATTAATATTTCGATGTAAAAGAGAAGTTATTTGTTTGTTTAGTAATATAATTTATTAAATAATTATTTCAAGTGAAAAATATATGACCTAGACCTGGAATCGAACCCAGGACCTTTGGCTTTAGGCGCCAACACTCTACCAACTGAGCTATCCTTAATCGCTTCCCAGCATAGGGAATACACTTTTCACTTGAATTTGTTTTTGCTGCAATTTATGAGTCATAACAGAGAAATTACCTCGTTACAAATGACATTGCAACTAATCTGTATACTCGGCTTTAAACGTATGTGTTTAAAGATTTAGGTCGTATATTTTTCACTTGAAATAATTATTTAATCAATAATACTAGCTTGATAAAATAATGTATAAGCGTTAAAATCAATAAATTAATATAATATAATTTAGTTTTATCTAAATTTTCCTTAGCATACAAAACACATACACAAAGTGCATACATAAAAGGTCAGGTGATATAGAAGGTGGGCGATTGGAAACCAAGTACACTAATGCTTTCCCAAAAGAATAGATTTTTGTTGGCATCTGGTAGATGAACAGGACGTTCCTACAGAGCTGAAGATTTTTGAATAGGATTTTAAAAAGTACATCAACAAGTACAAGGTTGTCAAATAAGACTAGAATAAGTATTAAATAGTGTGTATTCAATATATAGTAGCATTTTACCAAATCTTGAAGAGACAATTAAGAAAAACGTACTTAAAGCTGAACAGAATTATTGGTGAGATCCAACCACTTTCTTACACTAAATTTATAAAGATTATCCAAAGACAAGTATTAATTTTCAATTACCAAGTGATAAAAATTGATGTGGAGTTGATTAATTACATATAGAAATTGTTTAAAATTGATATAGACAATTCAATTTGATCAAAAACTGCTCAAATGTAATAGACATTTTCTTACTTACATTTCAATACATATATGTCCCTTTATAAAGCATTTAACTTAATTTAAATATTTTGGGACTTATTTTAGATTTGTTTCTTATTTTATGTGTATATATTTGTGTTCTTTTTCTAAAGATTGGAAAAAGCCGGCACCAACCCCAAACCCCGAGATTAAGAACTCTTAATATATGAAAGACTAATGTACAAAGTAATGTATTTATGTGTATAATAGATTCTGAGAATGACAACATTTTGTTAATTAAACTTTAAACAATTTTCGTCGATAAATATATAATTAAGATTTTGAATCAAGATTTGTAACTGTTTTTTATTGTTATTAATAAATTTGAGAATTTAAACTTATTTGTTTTATATAATTTCATTTCAGAGTTGTTGCAAATGTAGCACCACAAGGTAGGGCTTTTGTTTTGTTGTAAATTTTGACACCTCAATGGCTTTAATTAATCAATATTTTTCTTATCCACTAAATTTAAATAAGTGTTATATATTGCAACATCCGTATTCACTTTAAATGAGCTCATGAGAACTAATCATACAACTAGAGCACTGAGAAAAGTATTTAAAACATTTATAACATCATATAAATAATTACATCATTACTTTCCCAATTATAGTGACACTCTACCCTTTACATTGTGTTGTATATAATTGTAATCAATTATAATGTCTGAACTTGTAAATAAATGATGCACAGCAGAGCGAGAGAGAGAGAGGGGGGAGAGGGGGAAACACCGAAACCAATCAAGGTCGTGCAGAGTAGAAGGTTAAGTAGCAGAGCACAACCGCAGACGACCTGTAAATATGGGCCTATCTCGCTTCAAAATCATTCTGTTTTACAGTCACCTGCGGCACTCCGTGGTCTGTTGGCTAATCCCAGCAGCACAGACTTCCCCGGTCGTTGTCTGAAGGCTGATGCCTCCAGGACAAACGTTCCAACCTCTGAGTGGTCTCATTTGTTGTCTGAGGACAGATCCCTTTGGGATGAACTCCTTTATAACTCCTACCACGTCATTTACTACGGAATAAGCAAATTTTCGAAGCCCTTCTGATACCTACATGATAGTACCTCTATCCTCACTCTAAACCAAAAAAAAAAACCCATCACCTGAAACATATGAAAAGAATGGAGCAAGATATATACAATTATATAATGTTTAGATTATAAACAAATGAAGAATACAAATTAATGTCATGAACAATGTTAAGAAATGAAAAAATTCTCAGAAGACAAATTATAAAACTTCGATTAGTATTAGCATTGGTAATATGGGTTTGACCTACCTCTCTGACATCTTTATTTCAAGGTTAAAAATTCCAGATTGATAACAAGTTCCATCTCCACCAACAATACCTACAAATTCAGAAACAATCATTTCAGTCTAAAGAAGATATGAAATAGTTCGCACCATTTATATCATTGTCATTCATGACATTCCTACTCCCTTTTACATTTACTTAAAACTGAGAATTTCTCTCCTTCAGCCCTTGTCCCATTATCGAAGTAGGCCTATGATTATTTGTATATCAGCCAGTTCACAATATTTTCTTAATTTTTTCACGAAACTCAAGAAGTTCTGGACTTAATACAACATTGTACTTTGCAATAAAATATAATTTTTCAAATGTAAAACATACCTAATTTGTTTTAAAAACCCTCAGGTGCTCACTTATAGTGAAAACGGGCAGCAATCTCGAGGGTAGTGTATATTTTAGAGCATGGTATGTACAATTTTGGTTTGAAGCATTACAATAGACTTCCAGATAATATAAAATATGTTTCTTCCAATGGTTTCCGGAGTTACCTCAAGTACTACCTCGTAGATCATACTTTTTATTCAGTGGGAGAGTATCTGGCATCATGAAAATATTTTATGTATTTTAAAAACATTAAATCCATAATATAAGTGTGTTTGTGTCTCTCTGTATGTTTGTGTGTTAACATAAGTGTAACATGCATTTTAATGTAATGTAGACCATCTATAACTCATAAATAGAATGACTTCTAACATATTTAAAATGTAGACTAGGCTACATCCAATGATACAAGAAAATAAAAGTAAAATAATGTAAAAGAGGGACCTAGATGGATCTACGCTTTTTTTACGTAGTCTTGGGAGGAAGAGATTCCTCTCTTTCATTTTTCATATCAGTACTCTCTTTACCAACTCTTTATTCTCTTATTCTTCTTAATTGAAATAATCTAGCGCTAGGGGTGTTTATTTTATGTTATTTTCTTCATTTTAAATATATGTATTTAAAGGTAATGATGAAATAGGTTTTATCCTTTAAACAACAAATGAGAGAGATAGGGGTGTTATTAGAAACAACTCTTCCAGTGTTTAAAGTTTCCAATGGTCAGAGTATTTCAAAAAGTTAAAAGAGCTTTAGAATATTTTAGCATATGGGTTGACTATGCAAATCCAAAAGAATTTTTGGACTGTTTAAGTTCAATTTAACAGAGCACTAATCTGTTACAGATTTATAAATACAAATATTGTCAAATTCGACTGCATTTCTATATTTGGTAAAAGTTCGGCCATGTATTTAAACAAAAACCTTAAAAATGAAGAACAAAAAAGTAGCCTACTAAACAGCCTACATATACAATTAGGTTATGTACATATTTCAATAAGAATTCAGATGTCATTTTTAAACCTAATTCAAAAAAACAATATTTTTTTATGGAAATTCCTTGTTAATTGTTAAATTAAAAAGTAAATTACAAAACTGTGTTAATAAACGAGAGTTCATTTTAACAATTGTAACATAAAATATATTTGATGCAAGTGCATTGAACATCAGAGAGGTCGTTTTTGTGTTTTAAATTATGATGCTACAATTAATATTTTCAAATATTTAGGACATGTATGGCATATGGATGAGGGCTGACAACTTTTAAGAGCTCCCTGTTTGGTGGACGAGTGAGATATATCATTGGCAAGGTGGACAGAAGTTGTAGAAGAGGATATGAGGAAATCAAACATCCACTTCAAGGAAGACAAGGCGCAAATGTTGGTGAAGGGCAGGCACATCAGTCTGTAGTGCTAAGCAAAGAAGTAGAACTTGTAAAATATCACATACTGTATAAACATTATTTAATGTTAATAATAGTTGAATTATGTTAATATAATAAACTTAACTTAACCTGTCTATGACAAAAAGCACAAGTTAGATTCTATTATATTTATTTATATGGTAATAATTGTATATAGTCAAATAAAAAAATACAAATAAGCAAGAACCAAGAGGCACCTCAAATAAAGGTTCCCAACCAAACCTAACAATTCATGGTATTTTTTAACCAATAAACCTTATCTAGACCTTTCTTCAACCAGAAGCCTCCTTTAGAAGAGTATAGGTTAGATATTTCCAACCTTTAAGTGTAAATTGAAACTAAAAGTTTGAGATGCCACAATCAACTTACTGATAATTATGGAGCGTACATGCCGATGAAATTTAAAGGCAAAAAAACATGAAATCATTTAGTACCTACCTTAATTTGAAAGAAGTAGATCATATTTGACAGTTTTGAAGTACTACAATACTTTAGTTAGTAGAAAATAAGAAAATAAATATAAAAGTACAAAATTCAGCTCAGGTTATGCTGCATATGGTTTTCGTAGGTTACGCGATGGGACAACAATCGGGAATCTCATACCCATGTGCATAACATCTCATTTGCCACCTTCATATTACTAAGTTGTTTGATTGAATAATCATGAGAAATACATTTGGGCAGGTAAATATAAAACAATTATTGGTTACCATGTACAATATAATTTGTAAAAAAGTCATTCACTAACTTAGCTAACAGACGGATGAACGTACACATGAGTAGTAGATAATTGTGGAGTATACATGTAACAAAATTTTGCTATGAAAATTTATGAAATCATTAACTATTTACCTTGTATTCAAACAATCAGATTATATTTGTTTATGGAAGACACTTTTAGGTCACAAAATACATTTGTTTAGTAGAAAATAAAAAATATAATAGGGTAATTGTTTACAAAGAAAATCATAGCTTTTTTGCAATTTCTTTTAACATGTTCTACAGACCTTATTTTTTGCTAATAATAAATTAAGCTTTCAACACAGAGCTAATTTTTTCACCGAAAAATTGCAATTTAAAAACTACAGAATTCAAAGCATTTATATGGTAGCGAAGTCACGCAACATTGTGCGCGGCAGTCTTAACCTAAGCTGGTCTTCATACTATTATATGGTAATTGTTTACAAAGAAAGTCACAGCTTTTTTTTTTTAACATTTCTACATACCTTATTTCTTAATAATAAAATAAGTTTTCAACCCAGAGCTAATTTTTCATGGGAATAAAACATAATTTCAACTTGTCTTGTTTAAAGTCCATTAAGTGAGTTAGACCTTAAAATATGTATGTACACGAATTTTTACCTAACAAGGTTAAGTAAGGTGGCTATATATAACCACATTACTTAACCTACATGTAAATTTGTAAGAAGAAAGAAGAAATTCTGCATTATTTCCCAAGCGGTTACCCATCCAAGGACTAACCGCGCACAATGTTGCTTGACTTTGCTACTATATAAATGCATTGAATTCTGTAGTTTTTAAATTGTGATTTTTCGGTGAAAAAATTAGCTCTGTGTTGAAAGCTTAATTTATTATTAGCAAATAAGGTATGTAGAACATCATGTTAAAATAAATTGCAAAAAAAGCTGTGACTTTCTTTGTAAACAATTACCCTATTATATTTTTTATTTTCTACTAAACAAATGTTTTTTATGTGATTTGTTTTCAACACGGACCTAACTTTTTCATTGAAAAAACAAAATTTCAACTTTTCTAGGTTAAGGTCCATTAAGTGAATTACATGTTAAAATAGATACCTATATGCGAATTTTTACCTTACAAGGTCAAGTAAATATATAGCCACCTTACCTGACCTACATGTAAATTTGTTTAAAAAAAAGAAATTTTGCGTTATTTCACAAGCAGTCACCCATCCAAGTACTAACCTTGCTCGATGTTGATATCGGTACATAAATGCATTGAATTATGTACTTTTGAAATTGCGATTTTTCAGTGACAAAATTATCTCTGCATTGAAAACTTATTTTATTATTAAGAAATAAGGTATGTAGAACATGATAACAAAAAGAATTCGCAAAAAAAGCAGTAACTTTCTTTGTAATCAATTACCACTGATTGTTTGAATACAAGATAAATAGTTAACGATGTAATAATTTTTAATAACAAAATTCAAAAATAAAGTACATTGAACATTTACCCTTTCAAATTAAGGTAGGTAGTAATGATTTCATGATTTTTCACCACTAAATTCACCTTCTTTGGAAGAGTAAAGATAGGTTAGATATTTCCAATCTCTAATTCCTATATTGAAACTAAAAGTTTGAGATCAAATTACTGAACACTTACTAGCATAAAGTTCTGTTAATGAATCATTTTTCGCATAACATGCTATCCCTGAAGGTGGGTTCCTTTTCAATGCTTGAAGTTCAACTTGCATTCGCCTCCTATATATTACGGGTACTTCCATTTATAAAATTCAATTACTTTCAGAAATATTGATCTCTTAAAAGTTAAAAGTATTTAACATTTCACAATTATTACTACAAAACTACACTTCCATCTATTAAGGGTAGTACAATCCGCACAATCGAAACACTCAAATCAGCTGGTATATACAAATTTTTCCCTCCATGTTTGAACATCATTCCAGACATTCCAGTTTATCTCCGCCACCGCAATCTACTCTACAAGATTAACAAGAGCACAAACTAAATATTGAACACACACACTCACTTCTGACTGATTAGAGGAAGGAAATTCACATGTTAGTAATTAATTCAAAATCAAAATATTCAACATAACATTTTGCCACCAGGCTTATTTTTATTTATTTATTGCTCACATTCTTACAAAAAAGAATTTCCAACTTCGTGGCTCAGCTTTCCAGCCATTTAGCCTTATATACATAACCCTTCCCCATAGTAAAATAACAATTCTTAAAAAACTAATAACTACAAAGACTTGATTTTTACCAAGTAATACACTCCACTAAATTTAGCGATTACCTTAATTACATAAATATAAATAATAACATATATATATAAGTCCAACCAAAAAATATTATATCATACTTCATCCTAACACACCATTTCTATAAATACATTCTATACATATTAATAATTGTAAATAACTTTATAAATATTAATTCTTTACAAACGACAATATTTATCTCCATACCGAATCCTGCAACAAAAAACCCCCACTAATTATCATTATATACATCTTACTTATCTACCTCATTCCATTTCTGTCTAATTATCGCCATAAACAACCCTACGTCCCTTAGAACCTGGTCGTCATTGCTTCTACCAATAAATAAATAATTATCCTCCTCAAACATCCATGATTTTAAGTGCTTGCCAATTAATCTAGAAGGTAATTTTTTTAATTTATTGCAATTTAATAATAAATGTTGTGCCCCCGCATAGCCGGTATGCTTTCCCTTCCATATTCCATCCCCTATGCTTCCAGACCCCCACTCTCTACCAAGCCATTCCCCCTCTCTCTCTTTCCCATATTCAAATACTTTGCCCTCCGAAATCTCCCATTACTTTAACAAAATTGTCCAGCGACGATTTTGCCCACATTTGAGTTGCCAAAGTTTGTGTCTCTATATTTTAAACTTATTCTTAATCTGCTTTTTATGAATTTTAATTTTAAATCTGAATTTTGTAATACCCATTCCAGACCTATTTCTTCCATATTTTTCTCTAATTTCCCTAACCAACACGTGCTTTTTAGCTCAATTTGATATTGAAAACATATCTTTTGCAAAAGTCCACATTTCCCATCCCTTAGCTTAACCCATAACTCCATACTCGTACCTAATAAATCAGCCTGAAATGGAATAATGTCTAATTCCCATCTCGCGGCACAATTCGCAGCGCTACTAGGCACACTCATAACAGCCTTTGCAAAATCATTTTGAATGGTTTCCATCTCCTATTAGTTTCGCAACCCCATATTTCCCCTCCATATAAATACACGGATTTTACTAAAGAATTAAACAAGTTTTTCAATAAGCGCCAAACTTATATTCGGTAATTTTGTTACTATTTTATTCATTGTTAAAAACGCTGTCTTACCCTTTCCCTTTGCCATAGTTATATGATGATTCCAAGTGCCATTGCTACTTAGCCAAAACCCTAAATATTTTGTTTGTTTCCCTACTTTCATTTCTTGTCCCCCATAGTGCCATCGTTCTGCTCTAGCTGCTTTCCCCCTTTTTTGAAAACTACTATCTGGCTTTTCTCTACATTTACTTTTAAACCCCACGATTTACAATAATTTCCCAGTACACTTAGACCCCTCTGTAGACCCACAACTGACATCTATGGTATAACAACATCATCAGCAAATAGCAGAATCGGTATCTCCGTTCCTTTTATAGACTGAGGGTGCGTGCCACCCTCCAGAATGTCTTCCGCTAGATCGTCTATAAACAATAAAATTAATATAGGTGATATTGTACATCCTTGCCTAACCCCAACTTTACTTTCAATTTTCCCGTTTGTTATCCCCTGTGTTGACTTAATATTTAACTCTACGCTTTGATATATATTAATTAGTTTATTAATCATACTCGCCGACATACCTTTCCGTTTTAGTTTATGCCACATTGCCATACGAGATATTCTGTCAAAAGCCTTCTCAAAGTCAATAAATGCAGTATACAGTTTTCCTCTTTTTTGTTTTAATGATTTTTCTATTATAGTTTGCAAAACAAACACATTATGAGCCGTGCTTCTCCCTGCCCTAAACCCAGCTTGATATGGTGAAATTTTGCTATAGACATCAGCCCATCTGGTAATTCTGGACGCCATTATTTTTGTGTACACTTTACATAGGCTAGGCAAAAGATTTATACCTCTATGATTCTCCGGTTTATTAATACTCCCTTTATTTTTATAAATCGGACACAACAACCCACTTCTCCAAACACGCGGAAATTTATTTTCCCCGAAACTGTTAAATAATTTCAATAAAATATCTAAATTTTCGTCATAAGATGCGAACTCTTTCCACGCCTCGGCCGGTAAGCCGTCAACACAGGCTGTTTTTTTTTTTAATTTTAACTTTTTACACGCATCTTTAATCTCCCGTTTTGATATAATATCGTCTAATACTGGTATGAATACAGGTAATCTACCATCTAAGTTTAATTCGCTTACCGTACCTTCCCAAGTATCTTCTCCCCCTAATAAATTCTAAAAATATCTTATCCAATCGAGCCCGGAGATATTCTCTGATTTATAGTTTTTCTTCCTCGCAATACATTTCACTACCTCTCAAACCTTAGAAGGATCATTTTCCGCTATAGCCGAATTAATAACAGCTGATTGCTTATCACGCCATACATTTTTTGCTCGAGTGATTTCACCTTTGTATTTCCTCCGTAGCTCAGATAAGTTATCTTTATTATAAAATGTTTTGGACTGTAGAAACTTACGTAATGCCTTATTTACATTTTGTCTAGCCTGAGCACACTCAGGGCTGAACCATTCACCCGTGTTATCACTTCCTCCTCCCTTCCCCCTCCCTCATAGCAATGCATTCCTCTACAAGCCCTTCTTATCAGTTTAAATAGAATATTGACTGCCTGTTCAATTATATTTACATTTATATAATAATGAATCCCTATTTTGAACAAACTACCGATTATTGTCGTTTGTATAACATACAAATTCCTGTTTAAGTAAATGATTCCATTTAAAATATCTAACACCACTATTTGTCTCTTTTGAATTTATCTGACTATTTTGCTTATATTTAGGACATGTAATAGACAATTCCAGAGACAGAGGCATGTGATTCGATTCTGCCCAATTAATAAGGCTTACAATGCTCCCAACGTTTGATAATTCCTACTAATAATAATATTTCTCGCATAACAATTTTAATGAATGTTTTACAGAGGAAAAGGTAGAATAAGGATTAATATACGGAGGTGTTGTTCTTTCGATTTAGTGCCGAATACCGTTTTTTCGATAATTTCAACACTTCTTAACAACGTTGTTCCCTCTTTATGTTTCAAATTCATTATTTCTGTCCGAAAACTGAGATTTAAAATGACTGTTTTATGGCAATTTGAGGTTATTTCCACAAATATTTCATCAATTTTAAACAAATTCTATTGGTTGTTTTTATTCCACGAAAATAGTACGCGGTGGTTACTTAACGATACCTAGTTCAAGAACTACTTATCAAGGAAGGTCATTATATATATATATATATATATATATATATATATATATATATATACCTTACTTAACCTATTGTTCTTTTACTAGGTCTGGATTTCAGAAACCTAATCATCATGAATCTTATATCATAGAGGAGTAGTAATATCACTCAGTATTAGGAATGAAGTGCGGATGCGCCGCACGAGTGATTTCAAATTTTCAATATGGCTATAAAATAAAAAACCACTTGCTTTGTTAAGAATTATAAAAATTTTGAAAAAACCGCTATTTTAAAATAAATTTTTTCTTTGTAAAAAAGCAAAATCTTCTTGGTCATCATCTCCTTCTAAAAAAAGAAAATCAAATAAAGTCGCCTAACCCTTGAATAGCGTTAAGTTCGGGGGAGCATAATATGTCCCATAACTGTTTCACTTTAAGTGAGGTTCTGATGGTACAAATATATGAAATTATATCTGAAAAGTCACATTTTCATAGAACTTGTTAAATTAATTTTCTTTTAAGTCTACGATGTCTTAAAAAGTAATTATATCTACCCACCCACTCCAAGTGCTTCAAAGCGAAGGTTAAACATGGTATTTTAGTTGGTTATTGTTGATACCGGGTTCTTGAAAGAGTCGGATTAAAAAGGTTCCGCTATGTAGCTATATTTAAATATACCAAAAGCATGGATGGTTGATATGACCACCTTGCCAAACCTATTTGTAATGCGCAACCGCTAATCGAAAGTCATGTCATTACCACGTTTTTACATTTACAAGTACGTTTTAAAACATTGTGATCATAAAGGAATCGTTTAAAATTATCCATATTTTCAGTGAGAATAATAAATTCACTCAAAGTTAACACGAACCCACTGCAAGGGAAAGCAATAGCGTTAAATGTACTTCAAAGCATAGTCGGCGGTAGACTGAAGGTCACTTAGTGATAAAATATTCATAACTGACAAAGTAAGACAATAAATCGACTCTATTTTTTTCAGCGAGTTCCAAAAAACTGGTATCAACAATAATAGATTAAAATACAATGTTTAAACTTTCCCTGAAACCAATTTACGAGTGAAGGGGTAATAGTCAATAATTACCTCTAAAAGTAATACCTTCAACTAGTGATGTGCGAGTTCGAATTAAAATACTCGGTGATTCCGAGTATCAAAATCCTCGGAAGAGTCCGAGTATTAAAATCCTCGGTTTCGAATTAAAATACTCGGTCAAAATCCTCGTAACTAGGAACAAGGAGGAAGTAATGTGCGAGTCATAGCGAGTATCCTCGGTCTGCGAGTATCCTCGGTGTGCGGCGAGTATCCTCGGACAACTGTATTCGTTAGTGTTGTGTCAATTCCAAACAAAATACTCGGTGTTTCTACTTTGGTTACATTTGTTTCTAAGCTGATTTTTCACTACCCATTAATTAAACAATACGATTTTGAGTTATAATGATTTAGATTCGGTAACAAGTTCAATTTAAAATAACAATAATATTAATTTATTTCCACATTAACAAAAAGTAAATTAAATTATTATTTAATTGTTATTACTGTACTTATATTTAAATAAATATTATTAGGTTACCATCTTTATAAAAAATATAGTAAATTAACTTATTTTAAATAATAACTAAATTATTAATGTTGTAGTCTGTAAACAGAGACAGACATATTATTGACAGGTTGTAAACATTGTATCATAATAAATCTTTGACCTTGTGTAATACAACTTTTTTTTATTTTAATTATGTTACTTTAAATAATTTGTAATGTTTTTATAATTATATATATATTTTTCTTTTAAATTGTTATTGTCTTTCTCGGGGTTTTAGGTTAGTGCCGGCTTCTTCCAAATGTTATTAATATGAATAAAAAAAATAATGATAAATCAAATATAATACAAAAAAAATAATCAATCAATAAAAATGTTGAATGTATTAATGAAATAAAAAAAAAAATGTATATATATTTAATATATATAAACAATTTTTTTCAATAGTTCAAGTTCCCTCACCAATCACTTAAACAAAAAATATATTCCAACAATAATTACAAATCTCACCATTCTTTCACTGTTTTTTTTTCTTTCTTAATATTGTTTTCTGGTAATTGTTTAATTCAATATATTTAACCTTTCTTCATGTTCCAATAATTATTTTCAATATTTCACTTTGACTATTATTTCCACCTTCTCAATCTCATTTAACACATTATATCTATATCTCAACTGTACTTCTTAAATTCTCCAGACTAACTGCATAAATTTTTTTTTTTTTTCACTGTTGTTTTTAATCATCTGGTTTACTGTTGTTCACTCATATGTTATTTATTCACTGGCCTATTAGATTTTTTTGTATTTGTATATGTATATGTTTGTATATATATATATATATTAGTGAATTAATTTAGATGAATAATTAATATATTTAAATAATGAAATAATTTTGAATAAATAAAATCTTTGAATAAACTCCATATAACTTTATATCTAATTTTTTATATATATTTTAAATTGTTATATAATTACAAATAATTATAATTAATGTCAGCTGATTATCATGAAATGTTACAATATCCCTTGGCTACTTTTCAGGAAAATTTATTTTTAATTTTCATGAAACACTTATGCATTGAATGATAATGTAATTAAATTTTGGAGTTTTATTGTTTTTCTTGAAACATTGTATGACGTGGTCCTAATAATTGAATGTGGAGTATTTGAATGAATTTTAAATTTTAATCCTCAATTTGTGTTTTGTATATCTTCATTGAGGTGATATGATAGGGTCCTTTAACTTGTTTTCCTTCTAGATTACAAACATAATATGTTGATTTTCCAATAATATGATGTATTTTATATGGTCCACTGAATATTTCAAAAAGTTTTAATGTTTCTCCCAATGATGCATTTGATAATGAGACATTCTTAATTAATACTAGGTCGCCAATATTTAAAATAGTTGGTTTGTATTTTGAATTTAATTTTGATGCTCGTTTTTCTTGTTTGATATGTATCCTTTGTTTTGCTAAATATAATTTTGTTTCGAGTGGTATATCCTTGGTATAATAATTTGTAATATATGGTTCCCAAAATCTGATATCTCTTTGACCTAATTGTAATTCATTAGGTGTAAAACCTGTAGTATCATTCTGTACCTCATTTAGCATGGTATTGATAACTCCAATATAACGTGCCCAATTTTTGTGGTGTGAAGAGCAATATGTCCTCAAACATCGCTTAACTTCACGTATTGGTCTCTCTGCCATATTTGTTTGTGGATGATAGTACGGGTTAAATATAGGCTCTATATTTCGTTCCCTTAAAACTCTGCTCCATGCTCGACTACGAAATTGCGTCCCGTTGTCACTTTGAAGTCTTTTAGGGGTTCCATATGTGGGGAAATGCACTTCTAATAATTTCTTTAAAATTGTTTTAGTGTTTGTACATCTTAGAGGATATAATTTTACAAATTTTGTGAAAATATCGAGTACAATCAATATATATTTAGTTCTTCCTATACTTATTGGAAGTGGCCCAATAATATCCACAGCTATTTGATCATTTTTTTTTTTACATATAATACCCTTTGCTACTCCTGATAAAGGGTGTGGGTTACATTTACATTTTTGACAAGATTCACAAGTAGCGAGTATCGTTCTTATGCGTCGTCCCATATTTTTAAAAATAAAACTTTCTCTAAGTATATTGAGACATTTATTTGCTCCACAATGTAAGTAATATAAATGGCATTCCCATATTAATCGATTTATGAGATTCTCTGGGACTATTATCAGCCATTGTTGATTTAATTTTTGGTATAACATGTTGTTGTGTAGGTTATATATTTGTTGTATATTTGGATTATTGGTTAGATCATTTATATTTTTAAGAATTTGTATAATAGGAAATAATTTTGGATCGTGTTCTTGATGTATCGCAAGATGGTTTAGTTCAAATTTTAAATTTTGATCTTGTAAACGTTGAATATATGTTATAATTAATTTAGATTGATCCTCTTGTGGTATAATATGTTGTTGTTGTGGCATTCGACTTAAAGCGTCGGCGGTGCAATTCTCGCTTCCTTTACAGTGTTGTATTTTAAAATGATAATCTTGTAAAGCAAGAATCCAACGTGTGAGGCGAGCATTTAACAGTCGACAAGTTTTAATAAAAGTAAGTGCATGGTTATCAGTTACAATTGTTAAATCTGTTCCATGTATAATGTAGCGGGTTTTTTGGAGACAATATACAATTGCTAGGAGTTCTTTTTCCGTGGTAGTGAAACGCTGTTCCGCTGGCTGTAATGCTCTAGATATAAATACAATAGCTTGTTTTTCTCCTTGGGAAGTTATTTGGTATAAATGTCCCCCTATGGCAGAGTCTGATGCATCCGTTTGTAAAAAGAAAGGTTGATGAGGATCTGGATGATGTAAGATTTGAGTTTGTAGAAAGAGTTGTTTAATTTTTATGAAAGTTTGATCGTCAGCTGTAGTCCAATGAAATTTTATATTTTTTGAGGTTAATCGTAAAATAGGCTGAATGGTTTCTGAAAATTTATTCAAAAATTTATTATAATAATTTATACATCCCAGAAAAGATTTTAATTGTTTTCTTGATTTGGGAGTAGGAAAATCTAAAATTGGTTTTATTTTGTTATTATCCATTTGGAGACCTGTTGACGTCATTGTATAACCAAGAAAGGGAACAGAACTCCTGCAAAAAAGGGATTTTGAAAATTTTATCGTCATATTAGCTTCAGATAATTTTTTGAAAACAATCGAAAGATGTAACAAATGGCTCTGGAAATCTGGGGATATGACACATATATCGTCTACGTATACTATAGTGAATGAATCTACACTGTCACCAAAAACTTTATCTAATGCTCGTACTAGCGCAGCTTGTGATGTTGAAATTCCAAATGGGGTTACAGTATATTGGTATGTTCGGCCCCTAAATTGAAACGCTGTATACTTTCTTGAATTTGTAGATAATGGTATCTGCCAGTATGATGCAGTGAGATCCACTGTGCTTAACCATTTACAATTACGACCTTTAGCCAATAGCTCATTTATGCTACGATTTCGTTCAAAATCTGGGGTTGTAAGTGCATTAGCCTTACGCGCATCTAGACAAAGTCTTATTTCTCCAGTCTTTTTAATAATAGGTATAATAGGATTTATGAAATGACTGTATGACGGTTCTATGACATTTATTTCTAACATCCGGTTTATTTCACGTGCCACTGCTTCTTGGTGTATTAAAGGCACTGGGTAAATTTGCCCTTTGAATGTGTAATCTTCTTTTATTTCTATTGAGTGTATATATTTAGTGCAACGTCCTGGGTTGTCTGAAAAAATATGATTATATTGTAAAAGTAATGTTTTTAAATTAGCCCTTTGTAATGGTTCTAGATTTATATTTTCTCGTAATGTGTCATCGATTGTAGATTCATTTAAAATTACTTGTTTGTTTTCTGTACCAAATTTTGAATTATAATTTAATTTTATATTATTGTCATGTATATTATTATATTTTCCATCATATTTATTCATATTTTCATTAGTAATATAACATAAAATTCCTTCATTTTCGACATATTCAAACTTCCTTACAATTGTTTTCTTATTAATATTCATATTAATTATTTTCGTGTGAAAGTTTATGACCGACTCTGTATTACTAACCCAATCCATACCTAGAATAACATCTTTAATTAAATTTGGCACAATTAGAGCATGTATCCATAATTCTTCAGAATCTATTTTAATTTTTACCATTACAATTCTGGCGATTCTCCTAGTTTTACTACCCACAGCTGTGTGTATCTGTACATTTGTGGTGGGTAATTCTTCGTATGTTCCTATATAATCTTTATTATCCCGAAACCACTGTTCAGACATACAAGTTACGTTGGATCCTGTATCAATTAGCGCATATACATTCTGTTTTCCGATTTTAATATTAATTTCCGGACATTTTATAAAATTAGTATCTGTTTTATTTTTTAATTGTTCCTCATCTTCTTCTAAAAGAAAATTTCTGTCACAGAACATATTACTTATTCTGATATTTGGGTTTAGTGATAATTCATTCATCCATTTTAGTGAGTTAGGCCTTTTATTTCCAAGGTCATTATCTGGCACAGGAATAATGTCATCAAGTTTCGCATAGTCTTGGAGAATGATATGATTCGCGATCTCAAGGCCATTGACACATTCTGTGCTCAGCAGTTTTCCTGTTGAGTCACAACACTTGGTGAACTTGTCTCTGAACGACTAGTAGCTTGAATATTTTCTGCTACCGTGTGACAAACATTAATTTGTTCCTGTGTTGGGTAGTTGGTATTCCTGGATCCGTTCTGTCTTGTTTGGTCTCTATTACTATCTGATTTCATATTTTGATGAAATCCTTTATTGTTGATTTGTGGTCGAAAAGGAGATGATGTCGGAAAATTTTTGTTATTTCTTTGGGTATATGATCCATCTTGGTATCGTGGGAATTGAGGGCGTGATTCTTGTGGTGGTTGAGAATATTGGTGGTGAAAGTTTTGAGATCCGCGATGGTTAACGGGCGCTTGTGAAGGTCTGTATTGGAATGGTGGTGGACCTGGTCTCTGTTCTCTGAAATTAGATCTAATTGGTGTTTGTGGAGGTGTATATGGACGATGTATCTTCCGAGATCTTATATTCGCATCTTTGAGATCCTCTCTCTGCAGCAGTAATTCAAATTCAATAATTGTGTCAATCCTCTGGACACGTCTCGCATCTTGCACCAGATCCTCATAATGTTCAGCTAAACAAGTCACAATTTCGTCCTCTGTCAAGGGTGGTTGTATTGCTTTCAATGTAATAACCCTTTCGGTAAAGTATTCAGACCGACTAAGAGTACCATTTGGTCTATATCTTTCCACTTCCATTCGCTGTTTGATCCCTCTCTGAACTTCTCTACTCCAATATTTGTCTTCAAAAATCTGTTTAAAATCTTCCCAATTATGTACCTCATTTTTGATTAGTGTAAACCAACGAGAAGCGTGGCTTTCTAAGCACATCTCAATTATGTCTATTAGATTTTCGGTGGTATCAAGATTGTTGTTGATTGTTCTTCTCTTTTCGTAGAACCGTTGTATCTTCCGAAGATGTTCTGTGGGGTTCATCTCTCGTCCATGAAACTTAGGTATTGTGTTTTCTCCTATTCCAGCAGTCGGACCACTACAACTAACCAATATTTGGGGCTGGTAATTATGTTGTTTTTCCAATAAATCTTTTTCTATAGCTCTAATTTTGTTGTTGTGACCTTGGACATTTAGTTCTAATGATTCCAATTGTTTCTTTTGCTCCGCCATGACATTCCTTTCTTTCTCAATTTTATTCTCTAATCTTCCCTCTAATTCTTGGCACCTCTGATTGGTCATCTGTTCATTTTCCGTTTTCAATATTTCTTCTTGGCATGTCAGCAACTCCTGTATTTTTTCGGTTTGGTTATCCAACTGTATCTGGACCTGTTCTTGTGTTTTGATGGTAACTTTATTTAAATCCATTTGGATCTCCTCTTTCTGAGTCTGAAGTTCGCTTCTCCACTCCTTGCGACTAGTTTCCCTTTGCATATCCAATTTCTTCTGTAAATCTTCCTCCAATTTGTTCATTCTAGTCTTCAATTCATCCTGGACCGAGTTTAAGTGTTTTTTCACATCTGCCACGATAATTTTTTGATTTTCTTTGTTTTCATCAAAACGTTGTAATATTATCTCCAACCATGGGTTTTGAGTTTCTAATTGTAGGCCTAACGTTTTTACAGTTGCTGATTCCATGGTAAAATCTATCCTAGGATGGTACTCGATATCATCGTTGACAAGACTTGCCCTAGGGTTAGATGTTACCGACATATCTTCATTCGAAAAAATTTCGCCTATTTCCGTTGTCTCAACGCGTTCCCCTGATATCACGTCTTCCATCCGGCGGTGTGTTTTTTCTGGAATCCGCGACCCTTCCATCGTTTCGTGTTCAGAATTAAAATTTGGCTCCACGACCACGTCTTCTTTTCGCTGGGACGCCTGTATGTCGGGCAAACCTTGTATCTCTCTCACCTTAAATGTAGGCTGAACGTTCTTTCTCAAGTTATATCTCTGGTTATTGTCCATAATTCTAGATTAACTTATCTATTTTACAAACTATCTTTTATAGTTAGTACAATTATTATAATTAGTTATAGAAGTTATTTGGAGTATTGTACAACTTGGAAAAAGCCAACACGTTGCGGCGCCAAAATGTAATACAACTTTTTTTTTATTTTAATTATGTTACTTTAAATAATTTGTAATGTTTTTATAATTATATATATATTTTTCTTTTAAATTGTTATTGTCTTTCTCGGGGTTTTAGGTTAGTGCCGGCTTCTTCCAAATGTTATTAATATGAATAAAAAAAATAATGATAAATCAAATATAATACAAAAAAAATAATCAATCAATAAAAATGTTGAATGTATTAATGAAATAAAAAAAAAAATGTATATATATTTAATATATATAAACAATTTTTTTCAATAGTTCAAGTTCCCTCACCAATCACTTAAACAAAAAATATATTCCAACAATAATTACAAATCTCACCATTCTTTCACTGTTTTTTTTTCTTTCTTAATATTGTTTTCTGGTAATTGTTTAATTCAATATATTTAACCTTTCTTCATGTTCCAATAATTATTTTCAATATTTCACTTTGACTATTATTTCCACCTTCTCAATCTCATTTAACACATTATATCTATATCTCAACTGTACTTCTTAAATTCTCCAGACTAACTGCATAAATTTTTTTTTTTTTTCACTGTTGTTTTTAATCATCTGGTTTACTGTTGTTCACTCATATGTTATTTATTCACTGGCCTATTAGATTTTTTTGTATTTGTATATGTATATGTTTGTATATATATATATATATTAGTGAATTAATTTAGATGAATAATTAATATATTTAAATAATGAAATAATTTTGAATAAATAAAATCTTTGAATAAACTCCATATAACTTTATATCTAATTTTTTATATATATTTTAAATTGTTATATAATTACAAATAATTATAATTAATGTCAGCTGATTATCATGAAATGTTACAATTGGTTATTCTACTATAGTTTCAAAAAACATTCGGTTATATTAAACGCATAAGTGAAGGTTTATCTAAAACGATCTGATTATTCTGATTGGTAAAACTGAGTTCGATGCGCATAATCATTCTGCGCAGATACTCGATGTCGAATTAATAATACGAGTATTGAAATAATTCGAAGCCGAGTATTGCGAGTATCTATTTCACCCGAGTATCAACATCGCTACCTTCAACTAACATAATTGGCGGACAACAGTTCTAACAATATAATAAAAATAAAAAAAACTTTGTATCGTGTATTTTACAATAGTAGCCAGCGGCTCAAATTCCATGATTCTACACTATAAAAGATATTAAATGCCACATCGTTCTGTATGATTTGTTAAACATATTATGTTAAATCAAGTTAAAACAAATTAGATTCTGTGCAAGTGTATCGTCTAATTTAAAGTTACGATATAGCAAAAATTAATTAGGTGAATATCTGTATATATATTAAGCAAATAACTTTACATTGGTCATATGTAATGGGAACAAACATCGTATTACGAATAGGCAGCGTGTTTTCTCTTTTACTTTAGTCTATTACCTATATTATATATCATTGCTATATTTTCCAATTTTAGTTCTACAACAGAACGTAAATATATGGCTAAGACTATACTATACTGTATAACATATTTTGGAACTATTTTATTTATTTTGAATTAAAATTTTGGTCCTCTCCGTTCTCTGCCATATTCCTTAGTATGTAATATACGTCAGTTTTTAATGGTAGGCCTATCATGTAGGTGTTGTAGAAAAGTACCAAAAAATTAGATTTTTTATTAATTTGACGACAACGCGGTTATTTTTTGAACTACAGAAAAATATGGACACCATTTTATTCTTCATTAAAGAAAGTAAAGAACATAATATATCAAAAGAAAATGATTGTTCTTTTATTAATATAGTCTAAAGTAAACGGTTTTCGATATATTTGACGTCAAACATTTCAAACGGCGGCCATTTAAAAAATAATGTCATTGTTTTTAGTTCATTTGTAACAATTAACATAAATATGCGTGTACCAAATTTGACCCAATATCCTATCTATTTGAAGAACTATAATTTTGTTTATAGAAACAAAATGGCGAATAAACGAGAAATTAGGCGTTTTCGAGGTCCTAAAACACTAGGATTTTTTCGTTATAATAGACTATTATTATTGGTTATCAAATTTTTTTAATCAGCTGAGAAATTACGATAAACGCATTTGTTATTAGTTTGGTAAATCTTGGTTTATTGCCGTAATTTTACACTCAGTTGATCCGCTAAAAGATAAAAGCATTCCTTCCTAATTTGGTATATCTTCAATCTAATTTATTTCGCAACACAATGGACTATATCTTTTTTTTTATTTAACAATTAATTGCAAATAATTATGTCCATTCGCATGGTCCAAAACGGAAAATACATTATATCATAATATGACCCAAATCGATATTCAGAATATGAAAAATACTGCACCGAGTTACATACAATATGAATTAATTATTGAATGCAAACGATGGAGGCTGGGCTATAATGAAATACATCATGAAAAATCAATATATATTTATTTGTTTATTTCTTCTTTAAAACTGTTTTTGCCAACATGTCTTATATGTTTTACTTTTAGATATCGAGTATATATAAATATGTATATTAAATATAAAACATATTTTAACAAGTTTCCATAAATAATGTGACTTCTAGAAATACTTAATCTTTATTTTATGTTTTCTTTTCACTTTTTATTTTTTGAAATATTTTTTTATATAAAGCGATGAGAGAGAATATTTAGCATTTAAAAGGGGAAAAAATTATAAATTGCTCAGCAAATAATGCATAGAGCGACATCAATCCATGGCTCCAATTCTGCCAAAGTGTAGAGAATATGAGGCTTCAAAGTTTATCTCGATATATATATATATATACTTTATTAAAAAGACAAAATTTGAACAATATGTTCATAACTATTGACTAAAAAACCTGCGGTTAATGATTTAAAAAAATTACAGTTTGGTATTCATCAAAAATCTATCGTCTATGAGATTGCTTTCCGTATTTTCGAAACTCCACTACTCCACAATCTTAAAATAGGTTGAATTTAATGTTCAATAAAATGTTCAACCGGTCAGCGTTCAACTTCACTTACTGCAAGCTGGAGTATTGATGACAAGGAATTTATGTTGTAGTTGATGTTATTCATTGTAAAATCAACTAACATATTAATTTAAATTAGTGTTTGAAAGAAGTTTAGTACTACTATAGTTATCATAAAAACCAATATGTTGTCAAGAACTAGAAGTCTGTTGTTTATTTCGGCTTTAAAAGTAAGTACGTAATAATCCAAGAACATATTAGATAGGCCTAGTTGTAGGTTATGCTAACTTAAAATTGAAAGTTGGAAATATTATTGGCTGAAAGTTAGGTTTTATCATTTAAATTGTTGGAGATTGTTATGAAAATGTTTTCTCACAAATGCTTTAATAATAACTGGGTCAAACAGCAGGCTATTGAAAATGCTACCTAACCTAACTTTTGCAATGACATAATATAAACCTAGTCCTTGCTTGTTAACCTTCTAGTAGAGCAGTTTTGTTTAGTTTACAAATCTGCCCCAGTGAGCGCCACAGGTTTGAGCAGCTAATCCAATTTTCCTTCAGTAATGTCTCATCCTCTGTACATAGTTCTGTATGAGTGATTGTTTCAGTGATATTGTGTAATCAGGTTTCTAGGACCCAAGACTCACAACTAACATAACTTTTTTTTTTTGCTTTTAACATTTTATTTGAAGTGTTTAAATTTTAGTCATAGTTGTAAAAAGTATTTTAATTATGAATGTTCACAACGAAAAGTTTGAAGAAGTAGAAACCAATGGTAAATGTTGATTTAAACCAATGTTCAATGTCAATTACAACCAATGTTGATTTAAAGGTAACTTGTAATTTTCAGAGTTTTTTTTTATTGTATACTAGGCCTACATACCTTACTTCTAAGAATAAATAATGTTTTCATTGCGTAGGACACTCTTTTGCGCTGAAAAATTGATGTTTTTATAGGTTTCACATAATGGCAAGACATAATATCAATGTGAATAGCATGTGGTTTGATGCATGCATATTACACAATGACTATGATAAATCGCTATTTGTATTTTTGTAAGTTTATTAAAGTTAATAATTTCCTTACCTTAATATGATGGGCTTAATAATAAATTATATCTTTGACACCCATTTCCATCAAATAATATTGAGATATATACTAATTGCATATTTGCATTAGATATACTAAATTGCGTAGTAATAAATAAGTTTATTAATATGAAAGATTGACAGCATATCACGTGATCAGTGATCTCAGATACAAGCATTGATATTTCTTTAGTAACATATGAGACGTGAATCTGAACATTAGCCATTATGGATAACCTATAAATCTGTCGATTTCATTGTTTTGAAATCGTGATTTTTCGGTTAAAAAGAGTGACCTGCGCAATGAATATATTATTTATTCTTAAGAAGTAAGGGATGTAGTATACAATAAAAAAAAAACCTTCGAATTTACAAGTTACCTTTAAGTAAACATTTAACAAACTAACTTTTAGGAGAAGATATTAGTGATGAAAGTGCTATTATAGACGAATTTATAGTACAGAACGAAAGTACTGACTTTGAACAAGAACAAAATGATGGAGAAGCTGAAAATAATGAACCAGATGTGATAGTGGAAAGACAAGTTGCTGGTAATAATAGTTTAGAAGTAGAAGAAAGTGACCAGAGTAGCAATAAAGATAAAGAAGGAGAATAGCTTTAGCTTAGGTATTACTACAGGAAGCAACATGGGAAGGATTGAGTTCGGTTCAAATAGTCTTCAAAGGAGCTTATTAGTGGTAGGCCCGTTTCACATAATTTATTATTAGCTCAACTATGGAGAAATATAAGAGCTTAGGGTCTTCAAGCTCCCCCTTGTGATATTTGATTCGGTAGTTATATATTGTGCAGTCGGTTGAATTTGTTGACGAAAATTCATGAAATCAGTTACTATCTACCTTAATTTGAAAGAATTAGATCGTATTTGTTTTCGGCAGACACTTATAGTACCAAAACTCAATATTTTTAGACGTATGCTTTACTTTATACGATGTGTAAATTATCACAACTGTCTCCCTAATATTAGAATATTGTTACTAAATCCCTTGCCCCCTACTTTTTTTTCTACAATTTATATTTAAAGTGTTTTTCAATGATATCATTCATTATATAGATGTAGAAACATTATTTTTTGTGGTATTCTAAAATATTGGAAGTTACCTGCAGTCTAAGATATAGGAGTCAACTTCTGAATTCTTTATGAAAAGATAATCATTGGACATGTCAATTAACACTGCCTTTTTTCCGTGAAAACAATGGTGCAATCAAAATTCAAAAGGGTTGTACTGTTTCCAAGAAATCAGTAGGTAGGTCAATGATGTAGGAGTCGACCTAAAAGTTGTAATGAGAAGATAGTCATGCGACATGTCGATTAACACTATCTCTTTTTCCCTGAAAACAATGGTACAATTAATTAAAATTCAAAAGGGTTGTACCATTTCCAAGAAATCAGTAGGTGAAAGATGTAGAAGTCGACTTAAAATAAAATATTTGGTACAACCCTTTTGAATTTTAATTGCACCATTGTTTTCAGGGAAAACCCCAGTATTAATTGACATGTCGCATGACTATCTTTTCATTACAACTTTTAAGTCGACTCCTACATCTTTGAGATACTGATTTCTTGGAAACAGTATAACCTGTTTTAATTGCACTATTATTTCAATGGATAAAGGCAGTGTTAATTGACATGTCACATGACTATCTTCTCATAAAGAATTCGGAAGTTGACTCCTATATCTTAGACCTCAGGTAACTCCTAATATTTTAGAATACCTCAAAAGTTAGAATTTTTAGCTATATATAATGAATGGTATCATTGAAATATAAATTGTAGAAAAGAAGTAGGGGGGAAGGGACTTTATAACCACTCTGTATATATAATATATAGTTACTTTCCCAGGCCTATTAAAGATGACCTTTGCTGTTTATTAGGTCTTGATCTAAAATTGACTTAGAAACCTAGACGTGTAGCCTCATTGCATATAAACTTGTAAATTGCTTATTTTTGACAGAAATATTGAGTTTTGGTACTTCAAAAGTGTTTTCCAACATCAAAGTGATCTACTTTTATAAAATTAAGATAGGTAGTAACTGATTTCATGATTTTTAGTCATAAAATTCAACAGTACTCCACAATCTATAATTATCTTTGATTCATTCCTGAAATTATAAACGAAATTGTTGCTGCCACAAATGTCAAGCTTCATGACCAAAATATAGTGACCCAACTAGAGAAGAACTAAAGAATGTTGACTTTATTGAAATGCGTGTTGTAATTGGCCTTTTATATTGTGGAACAGCTTTCAAGTTATATACAGAGGACCTACATACCATATATGCAATTGACGGAACTGGCCGAGAGATTTTCAGGTTTGTAATGTCTCGCAAGCAGCTAGAACTTATTTTGTACTGTCTTAGATTTGATAACAAAACAACTTGGTTTAAAAGGAAAGAGTCTGACCCTGCATCTGCTATTTCAATAGTTTTTAATGTAATAGTAAAAAACTTTAGAAGTACCGTAACTTTTAGTTGGTACATGTGTTGATGAAATGCCATGAAAATTTAGAAGATGTAAATTTGTTGTTTACATTCCCAACAACCCAGCATGGTTTAAAATTAATGATTTTGTATGATACTCATAACTCTTACTGATATATTTACATAGGCAAAGGTTCGGATTATACAGATCTAGCTGATGAATATAAGAAGTGTGGCATTCTCACGGTAGTGGTTGTAAAATTGACTGAATGTATTTTTCATACCAATCTCAATGTCACAGCTGACAACTGGTTCTTTTCTTATATTTCGTTGTCCACTTTGTTGCTCAAAAAGGACCTCACTTACGTGGGAATACTGAAGAAAAATAGTATATAGTATTACCGGCAGCATTTCAGGCAAATGCCACCAGAGAAGTCGGTACTGCCGGTTGCAAAAGACTTGATTTCGCTCTCGTTTGTGTCTAAAGAGAAGAAAGCGGTCATATTAGTATCGTCAATGTATCATAATAAAAGTTTTGATATTGAAACACAAAAACCCACCATCATTCCAGACCTGATAATAATTCCAGACTGGCACTGGTGCCTTCATGGCTAAAGGGGGCATAGACAGTTAGAATCAAAAGTGTGGCAACTATTCAACTACAAGAAAGACACACCGATGGCTAATGCGAATGTTCTATGCAATACTTGACATTATCTGTGTAAACTCACATGGTATGTTCAATTCCTTCAGAGATAATAATGAGTTTTTACAATAGAAGTGACTTCATGAAAAATCTTGCCAAAGACTTTGTAACTCCTCATATTCAAAGTTGTCTTGCTGTTGTGTCTCTACAAACTAAACTGAAGCTGGAAATTGGTGAATATTGGAAGTTGAAATGCCTAGGAACGAACCCCACCCCTAAGTTGAACCACCTAGAGTTAAATCAAAGAGAAAGAGATGCTATACATGTCTAGTGAAAAAAAGATAGAAAAATAAACATGATATGTTACCGTTGTGAAAATCCCATCTGTAACGAGTGTGGGAAGAAAATCTGCCACAATTGTGCACATTGAACTTCAGGGTATGGTTAAAACCCCCCCTCAAAGATGACTATACCAAAAGTATTTTTTTATAGGATATTTGTATCGTGTAGAAAAAGGTTAACAATAGTACTCAATAATACTCAATATTTTCAATAAAAACTATGGTAAGTTTTTTGAACAATTAAAATACAGCCATTTGTTAAATTATGTTTCAATATTATTAAATCTTGATTTAGTGTATACATATGTGTTGTTTTATTACTTATTAACCCTAAGATTTAAACAAGATAAAAAAAAACTTCATATGTACTCTTTTTTTTTCACTTTTCTTTAAATAGGGTCCTTAGAACCCCGGGACACGGCTAAAGCAGGAAAAATTAGGGTAGGAGTAGAAGGTTAAGAAGGGTTCAAGAATAGAAAAAATTGTCTTTCATCACTTTGAAATTCAATTATATTTTGGCTATTGACATTGTGTCATGATTTACATATTAACAAGTTTATAGTCACCCAGTTATTAAATATTTGTAGTCGATGAATCATAACAGTGCAGAGTTAAGTAAAGTTCAAGGATAATCATAGTATGAATTCAGTGACTGTATAAAGACATAGTTTTAACAAAGGAAAATTGTACCTTATTTTCTAAATTAGATAACTGATTATAAAATCTATAAAAACCTCATCTAACCCAATTTTTACCATGTTTTGCAATGTAAAAAAAAACAATACGTAATCCAACTTCTACCCATGTTTTTGTAATGTAAAATGTAACGTAGTCCTTAATGAAACGCAAAATTTTTTTTGCAGTCCTTCGTGGTCCTTAGTCAAACACTTACAACTCATAAACTATCATGTACATAGACATACACACAGTTCGCCTATATACAGTATCATACATTCATCTTTTACTTAGAGTTCTCATCGCGGGGGGTGCAGACTATCTGTACCTATTGAGAGGGATTTAGGGTCCCTCGCGGAACCCAACGTATAGAGGGGTGGTACAATAAAACATCTCCGAATATACAATACTTATACATATTTTACAATTCGTAGAGGGTGCTACACTTCACGAGCAGATCTGTCTAAGATCTTGTCCTTTGTGATAAAAAAAGCTGTAACTGGTGCTGCAGGAAAAGTTGGTTCCATTAGGAAACTTCGGAATGGCACTTTATTAATACAGAGTCACCCTCTCTTGAAAGTGATGTCCTTTTTCAAAGTCGTCAATATGTCTGTTGAACCTCACAAGGGTTTAAATTCCTCTAGAGGTGTCATATCTTGCCATGACCTCTTGAATAAGAGCACAGAAGAAATAAAGAAAGTGCTTGCTGAACTGCATGTTGTCAATGTGGAACGAATTTTCCGTATAGAAAATGATGAGTAAAAAACCAACCGGGTCTCATCTTTCGCTACTCCAAATCTTCCTGAGCGAGTGTTTGTTGAATTCTACAGTCTAACTGTTAGACCATACATTCCAAATCCAAGGCGTTGTTTCCGATGCCAAGGATTTGGACATGTTAGCAGGACTTGCTCTAAACAGTAAGTTTATGGACAGTATGGTATATAAAAGGCCACAAAAGTGAAGGATGTAATATTGAAACAAATTTTGAAAATTATGCCAGTGCTCATCCCGCACGTTCACAAAAATGCCCAAAATATCAAGTCCAGAAGGCGATTTTAGAAACTGTAGGGAAAAACTTTCCTTTCCCGAAGCTAGAAAAATGTACAGACAAAGAACTGATTCACCTCCTACCATAGGAAAATCATATGCAAATATGACATCAGCCTCAGTCCCGAATACATGTTCATCGTGTAAGGGGAACTGGGTGAGATGGTTCGTATGCTTGCCAATCAGATTAAGCAGTTAATTGCAGTTCAAAGCTGTAGGCTATATCATTTAACATCCCATCTTCTAGAGTCGACTTTCTTGATAAGTCAACAAGGCCTATTGCATCCAAAGCAAAATCCGCGCCTTCACCACTAAAGAGCATCAAATTACCTCCAATAACTAGACTGCTAATGAAACAAAAATCACATTCAGTGTCTGTTATGACTAAATCCTCGTCCATTTTAAAAATTCAGAACAAAAGTAATAGAGGCAAGACCAGTACACCAATGGTTGTAATTCCCAAGCCTCTTCAAAATAAAATTGTCGGGGGCTGGTCCTTCTAAACCCCTTCCAAAACTACCTCAGGCATCTACCAAGCCATCAACACCTGACATTCCAGTTGTTGATGTTGCTATGGAACTTGACTCTAAAACTTCCAAAATTAAAACTAAACTTAAACCACCTGAGGCTATTCCAAGCCAGGCAGGTGGAAAGAATAATACAGGTTCAAGCCCTTTATAATTGTTAATGAATCCATTATTTATATTTTCATCATAAAATACGGCCAGGAACTTAAATTTGAATAGTGTGATACAATGGAACATTAACGGTGTGAGAAGTCACAAGAAGATCTTAAGGTTCATGTTTGTAATACATCCCCTTTAGTCATTTGCCTGCAAGACTCACTTCCATCAAGCCCATTCTTTTATTGTGAGGGGTTTTTTTTATTTTCTAGAAATATCACTGCAAACAGAGTTAAGGGTGGAGTAGCAATACTTGCCCACAACTCCATCTGTGGTATGTCTGTGAACTTTAGGAGTTCATTGCAAGCAGTAGCAATAACAATCACTACTCCATATAAAATGACAATTTGTTGTTTGTACTTGCCACCTAATATCAGGTTTGTGGATATGGAACTAATCGACCTGATCAGACAGTTGCCTGCCCCATTTCTTTTGGTGGACGATTTTAATGCTCACCACTATACTTGGGGATCAAACACCTGCAGCCCTAGAGGGAACCGCATTGACAGGATTCGATCCAATTTGGATTTGATTCTGCTCAATGATGGGTCACCAACTCATCTGGCGGCTTCTACAAGTGATTGGACAATGCTCGACTTGTCATTTTGTAGTCCTAGTCTTGTCACTAAATTTGAGTAGTCCCTTCTGTCTGACACTTACAGTAATGATCACGCTCCTGTGAAGCTTACATTTTCTGACTTCTTGCACTGTAATGATCGTCTTCCTAGATGGATTTTGGGCAAAGCAAAATGAGAAATTTTCACTAGTGAATTTGAATCACTTATAATAATAACGTTCCAATAAATGAAGCAGTACAGTCTTTTACGGAAGCACTCCTTGCAGCAGCAGACAACAATGCTCCGAAACATCGACGAGACCACTACATCCACCAGTTACATGGTGGAATCACGAATGTAGTGATGTTTTCCGTTTACATCATAAAGCGCAAAGGAAGTTTAATCGAAGACCTACTTGTGAAAACCTCGAAAGGTATAAAATTCTACGAGCCAAAGCACGTTAAGTGTTTAGGCAGAGTAGGAAGGAATCATGGGCTCTGATACATTGGCACAATATCAAAAACCACACACACGTCAACAGTGTGGAAGAAGTTATGTTCTGTTTGTGGTCCTCCTCCCTCTGCTTCCTTATTGGGACTTATGCAGGGGGATGGAACTTTGGCTACAGATAACTATGAAATTGCTAATGTTTTGGGCTCATCATTCGCTAACTTTTTTTCAAATACTGCTTACAGCGATGCTTTTGTTTTGTATAAAATATCTCAAGAATCAATACCTTTCACAGTAGGTCTGTCGGAAGATTCACCATTAAATACTCCATTTTGTTTACAGGAATTAGAGTCTGCTGTCGCCAGGATGGGATTCCGCTACAGGCCCGGACAGCATAGTTTATTCTATGATCAAACACCTCCCAACTTCAGGGAAGCTGACTCTCCTTAAAATATATAATCGTATATTCAAGGAGCAATGTTTTCTTGACGCTAGGTTGGAGGCTATAGTAATAGGTATCTCGAGTGTAACCGGCTGCTTTGTAATGAACAGTGTGGCTTTAGGCAGGGTCGTTCATCTACTGATCAGCTTGTTTCTTTAGAGTTTACCATACAAAATGCCTTTTTCTTACATCGGCCACTGGTGGCAGTGTTTTTTGACATGGAAAAGGCCTATGATATGTCTTGGCGTAGAAGTATGCTGTATATTTAAAAACCATGAGGTATAAATGGTAATATTCTTGCTTTTATAAAAAACTTCCTTAGCAACAGATATTTCAGAATGTGTTGGAACTATGTCGTCTGAGCGTTATCATTTAGAGAATGGTGTCCTTCAGGGTGGTGTGCTGAACATGACCCTGTTTGCTGTGGCAATCAACATCATTACCGCTATTGTGGAGTGCCCTGTCCGCTGTTCTCTCTTTGTTGACGATTTTGCTATATATATATGACTACTCGTGGTATGGCAACCGCCGAAAGAGCCCTTCAACTTGACTGCAAATATAGTTGCAAACAAATAGACTGCAAAGATTGATAGGATTCAAGTTTTCTGCTTCCAAAACGCAATCCATTGTTTTTAGTCGTCGAAGACTGAACCATCAGCCTTTATTATTTCTTAACGGAACACAACTTCAAACTACTGAAACTGCTAAATTTTTAGGCCTATTATTTGATCATAGATTTTCTTGGATTCCACATCTATCTGATCTGAAAACACAGTTTAATAAAATACTTGACTTGTTACGTGTTCTCAGCAGTTCTTCATAGGGCGCCTATAGGACCTGTATGCTACAATTTTACTGTGCTGTTGCTCGATCATGGATTGATTGTGACTCCATAGTCTACTCATCCGCAAGACCATCACCCAATAAAAAGCTTGATTCGATACATAACTCTACACTGCATATTGTTTCTGGAGCATTTCGTTCGATCTCAGTTTCTAGTTTACATGCTGAGACTGGTGAATCATCTCTTACTTGAAGAAGGCAGCAACTACAAATACAGTAACATATATATATATATGTAGTCTGTGCTCCAAACCATATCATCCGGTTTACAACATTTACAACACGTAAATCCCTTTGTGGAACATTATAAATGTTGTCAAAATTGTACTGCCCCATTTGGTATTAGAGCAATTAGAATCTTTTCTCCAATGAATGAGACTACTTTATATTTTATACCTTCATGGCTCATTCAAATGCCAACTTTTGATTTTTCGCTGTCCAGGTTCATCAAGCACAATGCTGCTGATGTAGTATAACGTCAGGAGTTTCACTATATACTTGATGAATACCCATCTAGAGAATTAATTTTCACAGATGGTTCTAAACTGGACTGTGAAGTCGGTTGCGCATATTACTCATTCGGTCGAACTAATATGTATGGATTACCCTCAGCTTATAGTGTATTTTCTGCCGAACACTTTACTATTTTGAAAGACCCTAATACCGTTCCATCTGGTTTCCCTCATATCTTTTGTGTTCCGATTCCAAAAGTGCTTTACAGTCAATCCTGGGTGTGTATTCTAAGAATCCCTTGGTTAAAGATATCGTGTGTTCCATACACAGACTTCGGCTACAGGACGTCGGTGTATCATCTTGCTGGGTACCTGGGCATTGCGGAATTTCAGGAAACACAGAGGCTGGCGAAGCGGCAAAGGAAGCTACAAGTCAGATACCAGTCACACATCGTGTTATGGTGTCTGACTTTGTATCGACAATTAAAATTATTTTGCTTAAGAAATGAGAAGAAGAATGGACAAATACAAAATCCAATAAGCTGAGAGAAGTAAAAGATACTCTCCATCCGTGGAATTCATCCATACGTGTCAGTCATCGAGAGGAAGTGGTGGTTACCCGTGTTCTTATCAGTCATTCCATGCCACTCATGGATTTCTGATGGAACGGGGGAATCCACCACAATGCCCATTTAGTCAAGGTGTGTAATCAATTAAGTACATCCTCATTGAATGTGTTATGTTAAGAGGTGTGCAACGAACTTTTTTCCTACCAAATTCCATTCAGGGGATGTTGGGGGATAGTGCTTAGATCCTTGATGGGGTATTGTCCTTTTTGCATCGCCTACAAATTTTTGATAAAATTTAAAGCAAATTTTCAATTAGATTATTACAAACTGCTTTGAAATCAATTGAGACCCTGTTGAAGTTATTTGTAAAACTGATTTAAAATATAATAAACCTCAACATTATACCACGAGGTACATATATATTTTTAAGGTAGGATATAATATGGTATATTGTAGCTTATTTGAGAAATTGAAATTCTCTATATTCTGATAATAATATCTATAAGAGTAGAATTAGGAATATATATTAATTTATAATTATGCATTCGACCTTGCCCTGAAGTTAGTTGAGAAAATCAATGAAATCGTTTACTACCTACCTTATTTTAAAGAAATGAGATCATATTAAGTGTCACAAGACACTTTTGAAGTAGCAAAATACATTAGTTTAGTAGAAAATAAGAAATACAAAGTACAAAATCCAGGTTTGGTTAGTTATTACGAATGCAAATCCAGCTCTTCTGATGGTCGCCTAAGTTAATAATTATGACTATGTTATTCAAGTTAGTGAATGTTCATCGCTCAATGTTTAGTATTAAAACATATATTTGTCATGGTAAAAAGTATTTGTTTTATTAGGACTGGCTAGGTTTTATATATAGTAACCTCCCCAAATCTATTTCTCATGATTCTTCATTCATACAATGTCATAATATTAAGGTGTAATGTGGATACGTCATATATATAGTCACCTAGCGAGACTTAAAAAACAAGCGATCACACATTCACTAACTTGACTAACTCAGTTATACATATTAGCCTGAGCTATATGTACATAGGTTATGTATCAGCCTGAGTTATACATAACCTGAGCTAAATTTCGTACTTTTTTATTTCTTATTTTCTACTAAACTAATTTATTTTGGTACTTCAAAAGTGTCTTATGACACCTAATATGATCTCATTTTTTTTTTAAACAAGTAGTAAACGACTATGTATATTTCTTTTATTAGGTCTGGCTAGGTTTTATATATATAGTCACCTGGCCAAACCCTTTTCTCGTGATTCTTCAATCATACAACATCATAATATTAAGCTGTAATGTGCATGAGTCATATATATATATAGTCACCCAGCTGGACCTAATAAAACTACCAATCGCACATTCGCTAACTCGACTAACGTAAGCATTCATAACCTGAGCTGAATTTCGTACTTATTTTCTACCAAACTAATAGTAGATGTATTTTGGTACTCCAAAAGTGTCTTGCGAAACCAAATATGATCTCATTCTTTTAAAAATAAGGTAGGTAGTAAACGATTTAGACAATTTTATTAGCTAAATTTCAGGGCAAGGGTGATTGCATAATTATGCATTAATTCAAACTTTTTTTGGTAATATTATAAATTATATAATATTTTTATTTATAAGGATCTGAAAGTTATTCCTCAATATCCCATTAAATAATTTAAATATCTATAAGAATGTAAATATTCATTACAAACAAAATTGTACCATAAAATTTATGCTAAGGTATATTTCAAGGATGATAAGAAAATCAACAAAGTTCACTTTTATTTTTATTATAAAATGGACATTTTGCAGGAGTATATATTTATATTTTTTTACATTTTTTGTAAGAAACCGAAGTAGTTTAAACAAGAGTGTTTGGGTACGGTTTTTATG
The DNA here is from genome assembly GCA_963513935.1 of Aphrophora alni. Lineage (NCBI taxonomy): Eukaryota > Metazoa > Arthropoda > Insecta > Hemiptera > Aphrophoridae > Aphrophora > Aphrophora alni. The sequence continues at coordinate 53,612,652 of OY740770.1, read as the reverse complement.
GGACAAAAGGAATGTTTTACTTGTTGAATTTTGTGATTCCGGATCTACTGTGACAGCCAATTCGTATTGAAAAATGTTAAGAAATCTTAGAAAAGCTAGGCAAAATAAACTATTTGGGATGCAGTCCCATGGAATTTTGTTTTTGCATGACAATGCCCGGCTACACACTGCAAATCTCACAGTGAGTAAATTGAAATTATTTTGTTCGGAAATCTTTAATCATCAATTTAGCTTTGATTTAGCTCCTAGCGATTATTTTCTCTTTCACTTTACACTTTGGCTTGAATCACAGAGGTTTGATAATGATGACAAAATGAAAATAGTACAATTGACTTGTTTAAATCGTAGGTGGCCGAAATTTTTAAAAAGTGCATCAAGTCGAAGGCAACTATGTAGAAAGCAGGTAAATAAAATGTAGTTTTTATTCATTGAATAAACTTATTTTATATTATCCAGTTTTGTTTTTATTCAAATCAGGACTTACTTTAAACCACCCCCCCCATCATTGCCTTATAAAAAAGAAGAAAAGGGCATAAAATAGCAATCTCTATCCCTTGAAATACTATAATAGCATTAGAGTCAGAAGAGAACTAAAGTTGATTAAGACCTGTAGGAAAGATGAAAGAGAGGGATCTAACCCAAGACTATGTGAAGAAATTTGTAGATCCAGCTAGGTTACACAATCCGTACCAACTATACCCTGAAGGGTATATAAAGAAAATTATGCATATAAGCTAAAAACATCTGTAGTAAATTTTTAATTTTTGCTCATACCTGTATAGAAGAAAGTTGGTACAAAGGTTATTAATTTACAAAACCAAAGTGAGGCCTATTAAGATCATAATTATTTATTGCTTTAAATATTATCATTATATTAATATTGTATTTTCAGAATCATTTTCCTCATGGGAGTAATATAAATCCTTCATCAATTTTGGCAAGGCCTTCAGTGCGGTGGAAATCAACAACACCACTCAACACGGTTATAATGTTCGTACCTCAGCAGGAAGTAAGTTTATTCATTTTTAGCTAATTTATATTTATTAATTATGTTGATAGTAAAACCAATAAATTATCTTCCAAAATAATACTTGGTGAATTCTCTATATATTTTCTAAATCCTGTAAGAACATGTTTTTGATTGAATAAAATCAACTTGTCTTTTAAATCCTCAAAATTTTTATTTTGTTACCAAGATTTTAGTTTGAATCTTATTACATTTGAAATATACATATTTTAATTATTTTTTTAATTCATTTATAAACACATAAGTGGTTATGAGGATGGAATTGATGGACAGCTTAAAAAAATTATTGAGTAAACAATTATCTTCCAAAATTTAAAAATGGTGTGATAATATTGGGATAATAACAATTTTACTATAAATATTTAAAATATTATATGAGGAAATTAGACCTAGTTAAGTAGTTTGGTAATAGGATATTATTTACTGTAATTAGAAAGAATAAAAACACAAAATGAACAAATAGCATGGTTGTAATTTAGAAGAAAGCTGTAAAATTAATAATCATTAATTTTAATATACTTAATTACTAATTTATCCTCTAAGAGAATATCCGAAATGAATCACAATACTCATGAAACAACAAGATTTGTAAATACTAGGCCTAAGGAGTATTTGTGAAATGTAACATTGGTTACAAAACTTTGTTGAACAAAATCAACAGTGTCTAAAGTTAATATTCTGAATGAAAAAAATTCTAAATGGCTAAATAAAATATATTAATATTCAGCTTTTACTGTGTATTGTTTACTGCTAGCCAGGAGTAGACATTTGAAAATAAAGATTAAAATGTGTAAACAAAATAGTTTTGAATAAGAAAAGAAATCATTTAAATAAATGAATTAAGGAAAGAAATAGTATATTACTAGGTAAATTTTAAAATATTGTGGTTGACCACTGTTGCTGGCACAAATTGTCGAGATTGAAACTCCAACCAATACAGTAACAAAGTTACCTGATGAGGGACAAAGCCTAACAAAATGTACAACTAAAACTCTAAAGTTGGGAGCGGAACCAGTCTTAAACGACACGTAACTTAGTTGGTGATGAGCTTTAATGTATCATTGACAAAATATACGAAAGACAAAAAACAGCAAAGTCACAAAGGCAAAACAGTTACAAGATACTTAATCTAGAGTAAATGTAAAACTTAATAATTAGTAAAGTTACCACCCACAAGTGTATTCCCTTGGAAACTAATTTTAATTACAAATACAAAAAATTACCCTATCCGAATGCATTCAGGGTAAAGATAACTTACAGACGAATACAAAATAAATGAATTTTGTACAAATGAAAAATGAATAAATTACTTTCTGGCTCAATTCTCGCAGCAAACAAACTAAATTCTCAGAGGATCACACCACACCACACACACACACACACACACACACACACACACACACACACACACACACACACACACACACACACACACACACATATATATACACACACATACACACACATACACACACATACACACACACACACACACACATATACACACACACATACACACACACAAATACACACACAAACACACACAACACACACACAACACACACACACACACCACACACACACACACACACACACACACACACACACACACACTCACACACACACTCACACACACACCACACAACACACAACACACTTGCAAGACCCTACCAGTGACCCTCAACTTATTACACTCTTACTATCGACAAGGTAGAAAATGCTTCTCCCAATTGCCTACCTTTTTAAAAGTCCCTGATAAGGCTCTTAATTTTATGTTACACACAAGATTAATTGAATTTTATCAAACTTATGCTAACACATGAAAATTTTTTATATATTTTATAATTCACTTCTTAATCTATCTTACCTTTTTTGTAACTTCAGACTCTTTCTCAAAGGGTGTGCCCTTTGGAGCTAATCAATTCATTAACCCAAAATTTGCTCTTTTTTTTAAATTTAACTTTTTACTGGTGAGCACTTACTTCTTCTTCTTTTTGACTTTAAGAGTTTATTTGCATAGGATAGTTTAAATCAAAATATCAGACAATGAAATTTAACAAATTTATTGAAATTGGCACAATTCAATTTTTATTTCAAGAAACAATGGATTTATTAAAAATCTCTTACAACAGATTTTGTCGCCTTTTCCTTCAATTTATATTAAACGTTTCTCTTTCAAACAACTTGAAAATTCTCTATCCTAAATAATTCTAATATTAACTAAATCTAACAAAATATATTCTTAATCTAACACATTTATTTATTAACCCTTTTATTTATATGGTTCCAATCTGTTACTTGATTTTATTGAAAATTTGACTCGAATTTATCTTATTTGATTTCTCTTTACTTTATTGAATTTAAAATTGACTTTATTTCTGACTCTACTTTGATTTTAAAACGTTATGTTTTAACTTTGTTAATTTTAAGAATTTTGGACTTTCCTCAAGTTTATTAAAAAATAAAATTTATTTATTAAAAAAGCTTGATTTATGCAGTACCTTGTTTTTGTGAATTGCACAAGTCCGCTCGTCCTGATTCTGAGGATGGTTGTGGATCCTGAAGATTGTTCCTAGAGTTGTCTCCTGTTCTAGAATCTCCTGAAGTCCTGTTCCCGTTGAATCTGCTGATGACGACAATTTCTTTTAGGATATTTGCCGGAGTCCGTAGTGAAGATCTCTTCTACTAAGCTGTTGTAGGATGTAGCGCTGTCTTCTTCAAGGCCGATCCTGTCTGTTGGTATCGTTATTAACCCAGAGAAGTACTGAACACTGACAAATTATTTTTACGACGATTTCCTCTTCAGACTTAAGTAAAAGTGGGTGATCCTTCCCTGGAGCTGGTACAAGACTGATGAATTAACTTGTTGAAAGTCAACTCGTCGAAGTTTGAGCTATACAGTATAGTCAACTTTTCTGAATTTTGTTCCTTTTTTTATTTCGCGATTTATTTAAGTTTCTATATTTTATTTAACTACTTATGAACTCTTCTTGGCTTATCCTTACATTATTTGGCTATTTTCACTATTTTGGACTAATTATTTCTATTATTATTAGTTGTTTTAGTTTAATTGTTTGTGGTTATTTTTGGCTAGGGTTGGTAAGATACCCCTTCCTTGCGGCGAGAGCCTCTCATGCGCGCGACCTTGGACACACGTTGATTCTTGAAAATCTTAAGTTTTGACTGATGATTTCTTCATATCTTCCGTTCGCTTCGCTCGATTTTCTTCTTGGTGATTTCATTTTGAAGCCCTTTTCTTCCTGATGATTTTCCATCTTCATTTGCAGTGATACGACGTATATTTCTTCTTTTATGGCGATTTGAAGATTTCGTAGTTTTTTCGAATTTACTTTTTTCATTTTTGGGAAATTTTGAATTCTTCTTTTTGGATGTTGTTCTTCTGATGCTGAAAGTCCCAAAACTGCTTTCCTCTTCTTTCTCGCTTCCTGGGTTCACAAATTATGGTACTTTCTGCATATTTGGTTATTTATGGTTTTATTACTTTATGGTCTTTTATTTAATTTTGGTTTCGAGTCTTATTTATTATTAGTTTATCTTAGGGTTATGTACTGTTATTATTAGATTTTTGATTTTATTTATTTTAAGAGAGTTTTATGTTTTATGACATTTTATTTTGGCTATAACTTTTTTATTATTAATCTGACAAGTTTACTTTCTTATTATTTATTACTAGGTTTTCCTAACTCTACACGATGGTATTATTTTATTTTTGGTTTTCGAATTTTGAAATTATAACATTGGTTTATATGAGTCTATTAAAACCGGAACGTTGAACATTTCCTGTCCAAGCCCGTGACCTTGGCTCGCAAGCTGAACCTAGCCTTGCTATGCTATTTAACTTTACGTATGTTTTGAATATTTTTTATACTTCTACAGTTTTTATTCGATTTGATTGAAATTTAGGATTTTGGTTGTTTTCCAAAATTGTTCCTTGCGAACGGTTCAATTAAACCGTTGCAACACACACACACACACACACACACACACACACACACACACACACACACACACACACACACACACACACACAACACAACACACACACACACACACACACACACACACACACACACACACACACAACACACTCACACAACACACACACAACACACACACACACACACACACACACACACACACACACACACCACACACACCACACAAATATATATATTAATATATAAATTAAGTTAAAGCCTAAAGACTGCCGTGATGTCCTCTCTGTCAAATTTTCCAAAAAAATTACAAAACGAATTGAATTTTTAAATTAATCCCCTCTCCTGTAAATTCTTCTCCCAAATTGTTTCCCCCCATTTTTGGTTTTTAAAGATAGTTCCCCCCCCCCCCAACTTCTCCAAAATATTTTTTAAAATGCTGTAGACTACCACGGCAGGTTTTTTCCTAGACTGTGTAAGTTTAACTAGGTGTAGAATGCAAAACTAGATACAAATTATTATATTAAGCACCAAATACTATTTATTACAAAATCATAAAATTGTCATGAAATAAATTTCTGTACAGCCATTGGTCTTGAGTCTGGCTGTACAATTTTATTGACTTTATAATTCATGGTCTTAGAACAACCATAAACAAGTTATGAGTATTTTTCTTGATTTCCTTAAAGATTTGACTTAGTAGATTTAAAATTAAGGCTGAATAAGCTGGAGCATATTGTGCAAAGTACAACGAAGTCATGGTGTCAGCCCAGAACTCCAGAAGTTGAAATAAGAAATTTTTAGGTTTTATCAATGTGTTTTTTTAAATAATTATTGTATGTTTTTATAGATGGAACATCTTATCTAGTCGTAACCATATCGGACTTGTCCAAACTATAAAATATTTTTAAATTATAGGCTATAATTAATTGTAGAATCTTAATAAGTTAAACCGTTAATTTTAATGGATAAAGTCAGTAGTGCACATGCACAAACTTTTACTGATTGATTAAAATAGTTTTGTGTATCATAGTAATAGATCATAATATGTATATCCCTTTCAGACCTGATAATTCGTTTACAGCAACCTATTAGAGTCCTGAACAATTTGTTTTTAAAAAAATTCATTCAGGTTTTCAATCTATACTTCTTAGCATGTAAATACATGGAGAATAGCATTTTTTGCTTTTTAAATTAAATGGTTAACCAAATAATTAACATACACGTTTGTGTAGGTTAGGCATTACCCAGAAATATCTAAATACAGTACCAATATTTACAATTTTTGGGGGTTTTTGGTACCAAATTGAATCAGAAATTGGTAAATAATTTTGTAACACCTATGTGTATAAAATTAATTTAATTTTACAAAAATTAAGCATATTTCTTATATTTTTTCACAAATGCAATATGTTAGAAAAAGTAAATTAACACAATAGAACATTACATACATACATATTAAAATTATCTGATTAAAATAAATGAACAAAAATTAACCATATTTCTTATATTTTTTCACAAATGCAATATGTTAGAAAAAGTAGATAAAGACAATGAACATTACATACATACATATTAAAATTAACTGATTAAAATAAATGAAAATTAACCTTAATGTCATTTTTTTGTGTGGAAACATTTAAAACAATTTTTATCTTTAGTAAGACATAAATAAACATTACATTTTTCACATCTCATTCGTGTTCGTGAATTACAGTCCTTCAATCGGCATGCTCTTGCAGTTGTAAGATCATCTACAATAGGCCAGTGATCATAGCCGTCCAGCCTCTTGTCAACACCTGGAATAGGAGCTCGCCAGTTCTGGGGACGCACAGGTATTAAATCAGATGTGCTGGCTGCTGCAGTGTCTTCATCTCCATCATTACGTCTAGAATGTTTTGGAGTGCACATTAGAGCTTCTGCAAGTTCTAACCGAAATTTTAATAAGTCCATAATTTTACCCTTTGGTACTGAGTTTTTACGGCAGTCACGTCGATACTGCATCCAACAATTCACAACAGACAGGTCCAGGAAGTGAAGAATTACCTTGAGGGTCCACTTTTTGGTTTTAAACCATGTTCTATAACATTCAAGTAGCTGATTCAGTAAATCCACTCCCCCCATGTTTTTGTTGTAAGTAGTCACAACTGCTGGACATTGTATTTCAACAAATCTGTATTCCTTCTTGCTCCATCGTTTTACATTTGTGACAGGTGAACTGCCACAAACTGACGATAACATAGTGACACATTTGTTGTCTTTCCACTTTACTGCAACTATTTTACCATCGGATGTGCAGAATTCTTCACAATGTCCCCTCGGCAAGTCGCGGTCAGGGCAGAAATTTATGACTTTTAACCGGTTAGTCATAATAGTACCTGTCGCAAAGAAATTTTCAGCATAAAGTTTCTGCAGCAACCCTAGTGTTGTGAAGTAACGGTCAAAATATAGAATGCTGAGAGGTGGAATACTGTCTGTCAATCTAAGAACAACAGATGGGCCTAAACCAAGTTCTTTTTTGAATGGAAAATTAGATTCACTTCCCTGATACAACTCAAAATCTATCATCAACCCATCAGATGTAGTAATTACGAAGTTCTTTAAACCAACCGGTCTAGGTTTGTTTGGCACGTACTGCTTTAAGCTACAACGGCCAGTGAAGGGAACCATCTGTTCATCGATCGAGTAGTTTCCAGGTAGCCTCTCAATTTTATGACATCCATTTCGAATTGCGTCTAGGACAGGCTGAACTTTCCACAGTCTGTTTCGATTATTTGGTGGTTTGTTTACATCGACTACATGTAGACAATTTCTCAAAAGGAAGAATTTGTCTCGTTTAATAGAACACGATGTAATTAAGTCTAAGGATATTCCCGATTGCCAATACATGCGTAATCGTGGATACGGTATGCATCCCATTACAAGATGCATTCCATATAATTTTTTTATTTCGGTTGCATCTGTTTTTAATAGCATTTGTTTTTTCTGCAAACAATATTGTGCAGTGCAATCTGCTGCATTTTTAAAAAAATCCTCGGGATAATATTCCAAAAAGTATTGTAGTGGTGTCTTTATTGCAGGAATGCCATACATCGGATCGTCATTATTAAAAGTAGGAAATGTTTTTTGAAATATTACCTTATCCCATGAAACAGGAGTGTCAATAAATGAATTGCTTACATTGGAAATATCCTCTTGAGTTTCGTCAATAACTGTCGCAACATTACGTACAGTATCGTCTCGATCATCATCCTCAGAGAGCCCCTCGAGTTCTGAACCATCACCTTCTTCCAAAATATCCAGGATAATATCTGCATCTAGATCAGGATCAAGCCCTTCTGCAAAGAAAAAAATAATTTAAAAGCTTAAAATTAAAAACAATAGCAGAAACATTTCAGTTAAGTACATTAATTATAAATGTTTTTAAATATGCACAATCTCAGACAACGGCTAACCTAAATGCACAATCTCAGAACTTTAAAACAGCTAAAAAATATATAAAAGTTAGGCCTATTTATAAAATATAACTTAAAAAAACAAAACAAATAGAAATGAAGCCTATTCAATAGGAATTCAGTAAAAATTTGTCAAGCGATTGTAAATTTAGGCTAGCCTAGTATTTAAGTCTCATCTAGTTCATAACTAGTTTAGTTACTTGATACAATTTATTAAACAAAAATGTTTATCTAATTGAATATTTAATGTTAGAAGACTAATAATAGAAGTAGTGTGTCAAAAACAAAAATAAACACTTTTATAGGTTAGGTCCTAACCTACATGATTGTGTAGGTGTTTGTTTTGCTTTAAATTATTCTTAATAAAATGAAAATTTGACATATCTTCCATAACTAGCCGATAAACAAGAATGTTTTCAATATAAAAGTTATATTACATTAAAAATCTAACTTAAAAAATTGTATAAAAGTTCATTCTTACCTAGTACACTTCTTTGGTTCACTGCCATTTTGGTCAACTAGTTACTCTTTGCTGAACAATTTAGAGAAATAGAGGGAAAAACCTGGAACAAAATTTCCCTGCCATTCTTAAGAACCTACACAAATGATGTGCACAGGTCTGACTTACCAAACTCAATCATGGAATGTGAGAGAAAAAAATGAAAACAGCTGTATCTTACCTACACAATTGTGCAGGATAGGACTAAAGCATTACCTACACAATTGTGTAGGCAAGGTCTGAAAGGGATATAAGGAAGGGTAATCATTATTTTCCTTCTTATTCAGAGTAGAACGTTGATATGTAGATGAATGGAACATTGATAGCCGTGTTATGTTAAAAATATTTTTTTAAATCTTTAGAATTGTTTCTGCCAATTTTTGTCTTTTTGAAACATTACCTTTAGACATTGTAGAGGCAAAAATTAAAAAATTAAACTGTCTAATCACTGTTATTTTTCACAATTGTCGTTATTTTATAAAGTTGGTACCAATTTATTTATATATAACAAAATGATAATTATAATTTATATTTTTTAAACTTTTTGTTTTTTTTTGTGTGTGTGCAGGCATGGGTTGTTGAACGAATGGGGAAATTTTTCCGTATAATGGAACCTGGTTTGAACATTCTTCTACCTATAGTTGATAAAGTGAAATATGTGCAAAGTCTGAAAGAAATAGCAATTGAAATTCCTAAACAAAGTGCAATAACATCAGGTGAGGTATGTTTAAATTTAAGTCTTGTGAATTGTTGTTATTTTATAATAAGTTACAATTTACATTTTAAAATGTAAATAGCTATTTATGTTTTGATTTCTTACAGATAATGTTACTTTGAGTATAGACGGTGTCTTATATCTAAGAATAAATGATCCTTACTTGGCCAGTTATGGAGTTGAAGATCCAGAGTTTGCTATCACACAATTGGCACAGACAACTATGAGGTATATATATCTCACAGACAAATATTTTGTTTACCTGAATTTTGTTTTTAATTGAAAATAGTAAACTTTGAATCCCCATTTTATGAGGTTTGTTAAAATACAAGACTAACTTAATTATTTTGAGAAACCAACTAAATTACCTTTTGTTGAAAAACTTATTTTGTAAAATATCATATTCATTGTTTTATAATGTATTCACATCATGTGTATACATGTTAACATGTATCATGTTATTAATTAACAGTGTAAAAATTCCATTGCATAATCATACATACTTGTTTATTATAATAATAACATTTTTACCCTCATTCGCAGCTATGCTGCAATAAACATTTGAGTTGTCAAAGATCACATAAAGAGCATACAAAGACCACATAAATAATTTACAATTAATTGGAGATATTCTGCCACTGAGTAAAGTGGCTGCTGAATAAGGTAAGGTTTAAATTGGTTTTTAAATTGTTCAAAAGAACACACTTTCTTTTTGATCATTCAGCAAACTTTTGTACAATTTAAGACTAGAGTAATACACCCCACTCTCAAACATCTTGAATCTGTGGGTTGGGTAATGAAGCATTTGCCACCTCATGAAATATCTATACTTATACTGACTGACACTGTAATTTTAAAAAAGAGCAGAACATTCAGAATATATATTATAGGGAGGAGTTAAATATTTTATTTAATGTATTTCTACAAGATTATCGATATTTTAAATTAGAAATTATTCTTTCAATTTTCTTTTTAATACAAAAAACAATTGTCAAGACTATCGAGTTTCCCTAAAGGGCAACACCATGTCTGAGGTGAGAGTACACATATGCAGAATTCCCGGTTATAATTGTAGCTGAACTAGAAATTAAAATTAATTTAACTAGAAATATGTGAAATAGCACGAAGTGCAAAACAAGTTGAACTAAGTTGTTTTTTAAAGAAAGGTACTATGTAATTTCCAATTTATGTTTTCATCAATTATCATTCTCAGCATTTTTGAAGAATCTGTACTTGATTCTAATTAATTGAAATTTTGTTTTTCAGCTGTTTAAAACGAAATTGAATTAATTGGGTTTTATTTTCAATTGTAGACTATTTGCCAGGAACCCATTTTCTGCCATAATTAATGATGAAGTGACAGATTCTTTTAGGTCAACAATATTCTTTTTTTTAAACTGTTAAAGTGGTGTCATCAGCAAACAGAACAATTTTTGCTTCCCCAATATTGTAAAGCAGATTTTTTACATAGACCATTAACAGTAAAGGACAATTCATATCTGGAGGACTCCTCAAGAATTGATTTTCCAAGATGAGCAGTGCGATCTACAATAGTCTGTATACTACTCTTTCTTTTTTACAGGTTATGTAGTACTACAACCAGTCATTTGTATTTCACTGAATACATAATAATCAAATTTATGAATGAAAACTCTAACAAAAGCCTTTAAGATGACAACATCAGAGTTTTTTATTATATGACTTTTTCTATCTAACGGGCAAGTTATAGATTCTAATATATTTTATATGGCAAATTCTGTGGAGAGTCCTTTCCGAAATCCAAATTGACTCTCTGTTAGATATTAAATTTATTGAAAAACTTCAAATCTTGCCTAAAATTGCTCTTTCAACCCTGCAACTGGCGTATGTTAATGGTTTTGTAAAAGTTTTGTTTTCTTAAAAAATTCATAAAAAATATTATTTTTATACAAAACCTAACTTATAAGACATCATTTTTCTCAGAAAGATGCATAAAATTCATTTATGTAATAAAAATGTTTTTATTTTTTTATTTTTGGAGTAAGTATGTTAGATGTCAAATAATGAAGTTAACATTTTTCAGAAAAACCTGTATCGTCCAAAATCAATAGCTTACCACCTTTTTCCAAGATATACAAAATTTTTGTGTAATATTATTTTGTGAATATATTTAGAAAAAAATAAAATAAATTTGTTACATTTTCAAAAAAAAAATTACGAAGAAGGGGATTTTGTTAGGCTTATTTTCAAAAATTCACCAAAAATAGTAATATTTATGGAAAACACAACTTCTATATATCATTATATTCAGAAAGGTGCATAGAATTTAGCTGTGTAGTGAAAAAAAAAAATGTTAGATGTAAACTATTTGGAGTTATTATGTCAAATAGCAAAAAATCGGAAAGTAACACAGGGAAGAATTTAACAGGAATGGTAATGTACACCATACAATTTTTTTTTTTTTTCAACTATTACTAGAGATTTGTAATATATTTGTGAATATATTTAGGGGGGAAAAAAATGTTACATTTTCAAAAAAAAAACAGAAATTGGTTTACGAAAAAAGGGAATTTTTTAAATTTATTTTCAAAAATTCACCAAAAATAGTAATTATTATGGAAAACACAACTTCTATATATCATTATATTCAGAAAGGTTCATAGAATTTAGTAGTGTAATGAAAAAAAAGTTTGAAAAATAATTTTGGAGTCAGTATGGCAAAGAACAAAAAAAACACAAAGATCGAAGCCTAAATTTCACTTCAAAGTCCAATTGAGCATAGAAATTTTCTTTTTAAACATTTTTTCAAGTATTACAAATATTTTCTAGTATAAATGTGAATAATAATTGGTAAAAAAAAATCAAATTCTAAAATTTTCAAAATAGAAAAAAAAATTTCTCGTAAAAAGTGGAAATCAACAAAAGTTAGGTTAGGTTTGTAACCTCGACAACCTAGGCCTAACTTGTAACTATCTAAAGCTAGGCCTAAAACAAAATCACAAGATTTCACTAAAACAATAAACTCTAGAAACAATAACACACATACACTTGTATAATCAAATAAAACACTCCATATAACAAAATTTCCTTTTAGGCCTAGCTTTTAAAGCTATGCCTAAAAGGAAACTTATCTTGGTTACTTATCTAGGTAGGTTATCTTGATATCTTATAAGTTACTTATCTAGGTTAGGCTAGATATATAGGTTATAAATCATTCAAAAACTAGAACTTCACTCAAAAAAATAAACTTTAGAAATAAAAACAAATTTATTGTAACTTGTATACACAATTTATAATAAATAAATAAAACGAACCTTCAGAATAACAGAAATATAATCCCAAGTCAATAAGCCTTTCACATGTCACTTTAGTTAATTCTGGACGCACCCACAATTCTAGTCTCTCTTCACATAATTTCTGAAACTGATTTTGATTTATTTTTTGCATTATCAATGTATTTGTCATTCACCATTTTCTTGGCCGCATGAATAACTCTCTTCAATATACAGTACTTACTTACTTCTTACTTCTTCTTTCAAGCTTCCGGCTTCAGGTAATGCCGACGACTCGGTGTCCGTGGTAAACCGCAGCTGCCAATGCCCAGTACTCTTTCTTTTGCAACATAATTTTCATGGGGTTTGGAATGTCTTTTAGTGCTGCCAGAAGGGCCGTCCTGGCTGTGTTTTCGTTTGAGCACTCGAGTAGTATATGCTTCAGCGTTTCCTCCTCCATTCCACAGTTACTGCAGGTTTCGGAATCGACTAGTCGGAATCTTTTCAGATAGCTGTTCGTAATGATATGGCCGACTCTAGCTCTCGTAATGAAGGTCGCAATGTGGCGACTGACACCTCTGTACCAGTTTGCAGGTGTCGGAGCTTTTTGAATTTCGAATAACGATCTTCCGACAGTGTCGGTGCTCCATCTCTGTGTCCATTCATCTGTTATTAATTTGCAGATTATATTTTTGCATTTGTTTAGCAATAGTTTTGGTGGGATGGCGGGGCCCATTTTTGTGGCACGTTTTGCTATTTTGTCTGCCTGCTTGTTGCCGCTTATTCCGCAATGAGATGGAACCCACTGGAAGACGATATTTTTTCCTTTTTTCTTCAGAGCATGGTATATAGTTTTCATTTCAGATATTCGGAAGTAATAGTCACTGGGTGAATTCATTTGTAAGCTTTCAAGGGCCGATCTAGAGTCGGTGAGTATGCAAATGTCTTGATATGGTGTGCTAATGCAGCTCGTTAGGGCTGCATTGATGGCCAATATCTCAGCATCCATGCTTGACGCAGATAATCCTGGTATGTAGTAGCGCTCGCCTGTTTGTTCGTTGAAGAAGCCTGCGCCGGAATTGCCGTTTTCCAGATCTACCGAACCGTCTGTATAAATTTTCACATAATCTTTATAGTTCTCATCGATCATTGTCAAAGCTTCATCTCGAAGGGAATCCAGGTTATCGGTTTCAGTGTTGCTTTTGGTATTGCCGGATGGTAAGGTTGTGCATATCGAGATGTCGTTTTCTTCCCAAGGTGAAATGTCAGAAACTGTCGGGATCCGTTGCGGCTCTATGGGTTCTAAGAGATCGTTTAATGCTTCGATTTGGAATGTAAATGACTGTCTGGTTTTGGTAGGTGCCAACATTGTTAAGGGATGATCAATCGGAAGGCTCTTGATTTTTAGCCATTTTATCATCGAAAGCTTCTTAATAGCCAGGTCTAATGGTTCTATATGTGATTCTATTTCCATCGCTGAAATAGGAGATGTGCTTGGACAGCCCAATATGACTCTAAGTGCGGCAGATTGAATTCGTTGCAGCTTTTTGATATGTGTATTTGCTGCGGCTCCCCAAACTTCTGCGCAGTATAGCATCTTTGATCTTATGAAAGACGTATAAAACATTTTGAGGGTTGACGTATCAGCTCCCCAATTCTTATTTGCTACTGCTTTTATGGTATTAAGCCTCTTGCTGCATTGGTTTTTAACCACGTCTACGTGTGTGCTGAATAGTAGTTTCTGGTCCAAATAAATTCCTAGCAGTTTTGGACATTTGTTGACTTTTAGCTCTTGGGTTCCAATAAAGAGATTGGGTTGGTAGTCTTTGAGTGTATTTCGCCTGGTAAAAAACGCGCATTCTGTTTTCGATGTCGATAAGACTAGCGACCATTTCTGGCACCATTTCACGGCTTTGTCTAGTGCTTTTTGTAGCAGTTTGCAAGCTTCGTCTGGAGAAACGGCTGTGGCGAATATAGTGACGTCATCGGCAAATATAATCCAGTCTATTCCTTCTGGTAGATCTTTGGTTAAGTCGTGTATGGCAATATTGAAAAGAGTTGGGCTGATGGAGGAACCTTGAATTATGCCACTTTCCAATCTTGCTGGTTTTGACAGTGCTCCATTGACCGCTGTTCTTATTAGTCTCCCACTAAGGAAGTTTGATAGGTATTTTAGTGATTTACCTATGATTCCTAGTTTCATGCACTGTAGGAGTATAGTTTTGTGTGGGGTTTTGTCGAAAGCTGCTTCAAAGTCTAATAGTACTGCGACAGTTGATTTCGATTGGTTGAAGCCCTCGAAGATCTTATTGGTAAGGTAGAGTAATGAGTCATTTGTGCTTCGTTTCTTTCTGAACCCAAATTGCTTGTTATCCAATAGTTGGTGTGTTTCTAATCTGTGGCTGAGTCGGTTGTTGACTAGTCTTTCCATTAGTTTTCCTAGGCATGAGGTTAATGCAATTGGTCTGTATGATACTACTGAACTTGAGTCTTTCCCGGGCTTTGGTAAAGGAACTATCACTGATGTTTTCCACGAGTCCGGTACATTCCCCGAATTCCATATTGTATTGAAGAGTATTAATATTTTGTTTAGTAGGGTAGGCGAGCAGTGCATCAGCATATCGTTGTAAATGTCATCTTGTCCAGGTGCTGAACTTTTAAGTTTTTTTATACCTTCCCTTAGTTCGTTCATAGTAAATGGAGTGCTAGCTGCGTCTTCTTCCAAGAATAGTAATTCAAATTTAGCTGTTAGATCCATTTCGGTAGGTGTTAGAGTGAATGGCCAGCTCACAGCTTTGCCTGCTCTACTGCTATAATATGAATTGAATGCTTCCGCCTTTGCTTCGTCGTCGTCCAACCAATCCCCATTTGATGTTTTTAGAAGACCAATTTTGGTGTTTGTTCTGCCTTGAATGGCGTTGAATTTCTTCCACACCGTAGAGCTCGGAGTGTTTTCGTTTATTGTTGATACAAATTGCCTCCATGCTGTTCTCTTTGCTTCTATGATGGACTTCCGTAGCTTCTCATTAAGCTTATTATAGCTTCGTCTACAAGCAATGGTGCGTTTGAGTTTCCATTTCCTTCAATATACAGTACAACTTGTACAAAATGAGAACAGCAGAGTAGCTGAGTCTCAAACAAGACTTGTTTCCTCTCACACAACACTCTAATCCCTGTGGAGTTGTCTAGGAAATTATGACAGTTTTATATCTTAATTTTACTCATTTTTATGGAAAGACCAATTCAGAAAAATACAAAATTTTGATTTATGTCCAGAAAAGGAAAATTAAATAAAGAAAAATTTCATATTTTCTAAAAGTGGTTAAAATTGCCTAAATTTTGTTTATAAAATACCTTAAGCTTGTAAATTTGTTTTGATATATTTAAGATTTGAATTGAATATCCTTTGTCGTCTGATAGGCAAGGTTCATACAATGTGCTTTTCAATGATGTACAATTTGTATAAATATTATCATTAAATGAAACTGATCCTGAGGCAATTCTAGCTGGCTTGTTAAAATTAGGCAAAGTGTTTTTAAACTTTAAAAGGTGAACAAGTTAATTTATCTCTATTATTGACTAGTAAGTCATTGACTAGTAATATTAAAATCACCTGTTGAAATTAGATGGATTTTTTTTTAAAGAATGGTAAGAATTTCGTCTATTTTAGCTGTGAATATTGTTACATTGCTAATAGAAGCTAATATATAACAGTATAATTGACCAATGATAGGCTTTAGGTTCAACTGCTGAAACTTCCAAAAATGATTCATAGAATGAGTATTGATGTTAATAAGAGGATTAGAATTGACATTATTCCTCACTAGAACTGCTTCTCCACCTCCCAACTTATTTTTTTCTTGAAAAGCAAAATGCCAAGTAATAATCTCCTAATATATTAAGTTGTTGTTTTTTCCGTTGTGTAATGCTGTCCATGTTTCAGACAAACAAATTGCTGTAGACTTATTGAGAGATTTATTTTTTAAAATATTTTAAACTCTTCAATTTTATTGAGTACACTACATATATTATATGAAAATGAAGTAATACCTGATCCTACATTACATGTGTAAAATCCAACAGTCCCAGTTATGACCCCCGGACATCTACTATAGTCCACTGTACGAAATCGGGCGGGTGGCTTGTTTAGCACTGTTGTCACATATGGAACCGGCCTAGCGAGGGATGGTCGAAAGTCGCTTACCCCTAAGCACTAATTGACAACCTTGAGCGTCCAGTGTTGCCTAGTTCGAGCGTCAGACCGTTACTCGTCAGACTATTGCCTGTCCGTGCCTGTCGCTGCTCAGTACATTCGCTATAAGTTTCTGTAATTGTTTTTAAAGTATTTTTATTTTTGTGTGATATTTAATAGTGTATAAATTTTAAATCGTACAGTGTATATATAGCGGTAATATGTAAATTATATTTTTAAGTGTTATCAACTGTTAATTTCTGGACATATTTCATTATTTTTGTGTTACAGCTTTATTTATAAAAATGTCAAATATGGACTGTCTTCTGCGAACTCCTGTGAAACAACGCCGACTTAAAAGTTTGTGTAAGAACGACATTCAAAGCCAAACGAAAGGAGTTATTGTCAACGTTTACAAGTTTGTTAAAAAACTAGCAGATTCGGAGTTTTTAAAAAGTGTAAATTTTAAAGACAGTCAGATGGTAGCGTCAATGATGACTGGTGTTAGCTTGAGATCAGTTCAATGGTGTGTGTCTGAAGATAAGAACTCTCCGCCTAATAAACAGGTTTATAGATCACCGAGGAAAACTTACAAACTAAATAAAAATTTCACTGAACTAGACGATTTTAACTGTGTTGTTGTTAGGCGAACAGTGCTTGAATTTTATGACAAAGGCGAGTTTCCGAATTCTGATAATCTGCAGTCGGTTTGAAAGAAAAAAATGGGTATAATGGTAGTGCAACTTCAGTATAGAGGCTTTTGAAAAAGGTTGGATTTCACGAGCCATGTGGCAACACTGCATATTCAACCACCCGCCCGATTTCGTGCAGTGGACTATATCTGTTACTCCTTCCGACTCTTTTATAAAGACTTTCTTGTTAAGAGGTAATTGGGGTTAAAAAATAAGAATAATAAGAAATAAATAACAATTGTTTTTTATCATTAGAAATAATAGAGGCTGAAGTAACTTCAGGATTTACTGGGTCTTGTTGTGTAAATTGTACCAAGATATCAGTATTCCAGTTACTTTGAAAATTTATTGCTGAATACTTATTTCAGAGTCTGAATGAGGTGCCGGTTTCCTACAAGAGTTTAAGAATTACAATGTATCTGATCAGTACAGATGTTAATTTATTTTTCCCTGACTTCTTAAGGTGGAGACCATGCTCTGCTATGATCTTGTCTTGTAAACATATTTATTTAAATGACACAAACACGTTTTAAGTTAAATTTTCTACAACTTGTGATAACTTTTCATTTAACTTAACTATAGAAGTTACATAAAGTTAGGTCCCAATAAGTCGTAGAGTAACTTTGACAAACCCTGCTGTGGCTTTCGGAAAATAGGAAAACTTTCATTTTTTTTCAGTTTTCTTTGCTTTTGAAACATTAGGACTATATAGTTATTTTAACCAATTACTGTTCACTTCTCGCATACAGTTTTCGGTAAAGAACTAAAAGTATCAAAAATTGTTTAAAAATTAAATTTAGAAGTTGAAAAATTGAATGTAGTATATATAATCTTGACTCAATGTAATATCTTGGATTCACTGAGACTTTTAATAACACTTTAAATATGGACGCTTCACTTCTTTTAAACACTACAAATAAATTTTTTTAATGATGATGACTCTTATGGCAATTATTTAATGGAGTAATACATAGATAATTGCAATGCTGTAGTATATTTTCTTCTGTGTCTCCTGCTATCTGCAAAGCATCTTTTTCTCTTGCGAACCTTTTGATTGGCTGATGATAACTTCACTCAATTGTCATTAGTGCAATTTACAATATCTCATACACAAATCTAAGGTAACTGACATTGAAATGTGTACATTGTAAAACTCATTTTTATGGGTTTTGTTTATATCTGTGAGAATGTCAGGCTATTGTTTTGTTCACAGTTTCAACTTCCATGTCAATACATTTTCAATTTGATCTTACATGAGGCTATGAAAAACTGTACTGTTGATAGTGTATGGTTGGGAAATTATGTTTTAAAATAAATTATTCCCTAGTTATAGCTGCTTGTATAGTTCTACTTCCTTATATTTAATTTATATTTATTGATTATTATACAAGTACTATTCCAGTTTTATATTACCATATAGATATTTTTTGCAGATCGGAACTTGGAAAAATTTCATTGGATAAAGTTTTCAGAGAAAGAGAAAGTTTAAATGTTGGAATTGTAGAATCAATTAATAAAGCAAGCGAAGCATGGGGAATAACTTGTCTAAGATATGAAATACGTAAGTAAAGAATTGTTTATTTAAAATAAAAGGTTTTAAACATCTACAAATAGTAAATATTAAGTACCGTATTTAATACTATTGTGGACCATATTACCAGTTTTATTTATTTAAAAACTGTAAACGTAACAGATGTCCTAAAAGTCTTCTCCTCCTAAATTTTGAAGGAAAGTACAAAAATCACATTAAAAAAATTGTTTAGGACTACAGAAGATTTTTTAGTATATTAACTAATTACGCCTTCACTTCCCAAATTGAGTGTTTGAGCGACAATTAAAAGATTTCAAATAGTGATTACTATAAACTCTTATATCATTTTAGAGGGAATAAAGAGTGGAGAAAAACTGTGAAATCTCCAGATTGATATGCTGCTCCTATGTTACCAGTGTATAGCTGAGTGTGTCACCTTATTCCAGCCGAAGTTGTACTAGCCATGCAAAAATAATCAGTCTGTATGATCATCATCACACGAGCGGCTTTCAAAAAACAAAAATTGCAAGCCAATAAATTAACTACAGGACAATAAAGTAATTCTCTTCTTGTGTTGTAAAACAAATTTCAGAAAATTCATTTAAATAATTTAAAATTGTAGTAAAAACTGGACTGTGGCGAAAAGAAAACACCATTATCTACATGACAGAGCAGTTCGCCGAATGATAGTGGCAGCCAAATTTGGCTAAGTACAAAAAAATATATATGAGAATACTGTTTTTTAAAGAATTTGTTAAACATTGTCTTACATAAAAGCTAGTTAATAAGAAGAAATTTTTGTTAGAATAACATAGGGACCTATGACATAATATTTTATATATATGCATCCAACTACAGGATACTTGTAATAATAAATATAATTTGTAACATGGCTAATCGAATGACTAATGTTTTTTCTCTTCTAAATTTTTTTCTTGAAGAAAACTACATCCATGCAGCATAATACAAGCCGATTGGAATTGCTCTAGCAGTATGGAGGGGGGGTGGGTAGTGTAGGGTTCAAACAGTAACCAAAAAATAGAAAAATGAATTAACATAATTTAATAAATTAGCAACATTTGAATAAACTCCTAAAAAGCTTAATTTGCAGTTTTAAAACGTGAATCACGTGGTGGACAGAAAGGAGGAAAGACACGAGAGCAAACTAAGCATCCCTCCTGGTTCTGCTACGAGTTGGTCGCTCACGACAGCCATGATTTTCTTTTCGTTTCTTTTTCTAAATTTGTAATCCTTAAATTTAAATGGGGGGTCGTAGGTTTTTCTCCACAGAATATTCCAATAATTGCAAAGAGATATAAAACTGTTGTATAACTTTAAATGTAGTAATGTTTGTAATAAAATTTAATGTTTCGTTTAAACTTGCGTTGTTTTTGACTTTTCGCCTAAAATCATGATCACAGCATTCCATCCTGACATATCCGATGTGATCATTCAACCTGTCAGCTGTGGATTCCTGGATCCATCTCTAAAAGTTTTGATTCATCTCCATAATTATAGGAGCTATGTTTCCTGTCAAGATATATGCATGGTTTCTGTTCAGGTCATTCGTCAGAAAGTGTTTTCGATCAGAAAGACTTTGGATGACATCTGACTTTTTATCAGTAATTAAATAGGTATGCATTATACGTGGGAAGAAGGTATAGACAGCATGTAGTAAATAATAATTTGAGAAAAATAAAAAGTACTGTTCGATTATGGAGAACATCAACTTCCACCAACCAACAAATAGGAATAATTGGTGATAACCCATCTTTGCATCGGTCGTTCTATGATTACACAAACATTTCTGATGTAACTTGCTAATCCTTAGCAATATCCATTCCGTCACGAAGTTCTGACATTCCGTGTTTTCTGACAGGTGTGCGTACAACTTTCATCCAACCCAATTCGATTTAAGTGATATTGGGGGATTATACCGAGATCCTTGATCATATATTATCCTTCTTATGTTGCTTGACTATTAACATTTGTTGATTTAATTGTTGCAGGACCCCTTTACAGCCCTGTAATATGCTATGTTGTTGTTTATTATTTATTTTGATCAAAATTTACCATTGTTAACTAGTTTTAATGTTTTTAAGTTCAATTTGTTAGTTATATGGTCTGTATATTATGCTCGGTTTAGTTAAAATGATGATGACTGAATTGGTTTTGGCCTTTAAACAAAACAAAAAATCTAAATGGTGACATAGAATATGAAATTGACGAAACTAAATCTGGTTAATAAAAAAACAAACAAGAAATTATTATGATTGCATAATAATTAAATTGGGTATGCAAATGAAATCTTAAAAAAATAACTGAGATACAATGAACCTAAAACAGATAAGAACAAATAATGTTAAGATATTTAAGTTGTTATTGTAAGATAAATAACTTTAACTTGTACATGAGCACCAGATTTTTATTTAGAATGGAAAATTTTATCTGCTGCGTTATTTATTTTCAATGTGGAAATGATTATTTGTTTATATATATATATAGGAGATATAAAACTACCTACTCGTGTCCAAGAAGCAATGCAAATGCAAGTAGAGGCTGAAAGGAAAAAGAGGGCAGTAATTTTAGAGTCAGAGGGAGTAAGAGAAGCAGATATAAATGTAGCTGAAGGCAAAAGACAAGCCCGGATATTAGCTTCAGGTTAGTAGCATCAAATTTTAGTTATTTTCTGAGTACCAATATGAAATAAAAACAAGAAAGCCGAACAAAAAAAATCCCCAAGCTAGTTCAACTCGTACTTTACTATTCATAGTCTTTTATACAAGTAGCAGCCCTAGTTTCAACAATTTTAGATCAATTTGAAGTTTATGTATACACGTTAACTAATATGTTTATAACTAGTAAACCAAGTTATGACTTGTTAATCCGTAACATTGATGATCTTGATAAAACGTCAGTAACGTTAAAGAAGCCATAGTGTCTTTGTTTGAGGCAAATTGCCCACTAATTCAACATAAGGTCTAGCGGAGCAAAATGGTGGACCCTTGCGCTATCAGCACTTAGAAAGAGGGTAGGGTACCTTTTTAAAATTGCTAAGAGATGCGGGTGTATCATATGTTGTCCCAATGTAAAAGGAAGGTAAGGCAGACAAAGAGGTACTATGGAGATGGAGGAAGTCCTATACGGACATTCAAGGAGTACAGAAAACGAAATGTTACTCCGATTTTAAAATTTATTGTAAGTGGATAAATGTGTTAAATTCAGTGACAATTATACAGAACATGGTATATTCTGTTAATATTACTAACATAAATGCAGTGAACAGTGACAATAATACATTTTAATAAGATATAAAACTTAGAATATTATTACAACCAAAGCTAACTTTGTCAATATTAACTTCCATTTCTTCAATTTAAAATCATGAATGCGTCATAAACAAGTTTGTTCATGACCGGCCGATTACCTACCCCGAGATATTAAACAAATTTATTATATATTAATAATAAATACAACCATTAAATTTAAGAACTTGTGCTGAAACTATATTCAATAAATAAATTTTGCCAGCCGTCTGGAATTTTTTTACCAGGAAGATTTAAAGTTAAGATTTTGGTAAAAAAAAATCACAATACATAAATAATTTTGACAATGGAGCTTGTAAAGACTAAATTTTTTTTCCCTTTTTAATATATTCGGAGTAATGATTCGGTCTCGTAACAGTGGACGAACATTGCTCGCATATAATAATAGCCCTCATTGCCTGTACTGAAGTCTAGTTAGCTCGATTTGAAAAAAAAAGCAAATGCTTTATATTTATATCGACAGGTTTATTATAGTTAGTATTGACCGTCAGTGAAATAAATCCATCATTATGATATATTTAAATGGAAGTTTTTATATTTTAATTTAGTCAAAAAAGAGTTGTTTACTACTCTAAATCATGCCTCATACCGTGACTAAACCGATGATGACACGATTGCTTCGTACCGTCACTAAACAGATGATGACACGATTGCTTCGTACCGTCACTAAACAGATGATGACACGATTGTCTCATACTGTCACTAAACAGATGATAACATGATTGTAGGATTGAATGGCAAGATGGCTTCTACTTGACAACATCGTTCATATTTGAGATAGGGATGTAACCAAGTGATTCGGTTTTTCTTTCACAATTTAGACTGTACACTGAACAGAATATTTTTCGGCCAAATATATATCAATTTTTAATTTGAAACCATTTTTGTAACTGAAAATCTGTTCCAAAAGTAGTGGTAAAAGTCTCTCTTGCTGTATGGTACACTTAATTTAATGTAAAAATAAACTTTACATCTATGCCTTGTTCTTCAAACAACAATGTAATTATGTTTCCAATGCATGGAAATTCTAAATGTTATGAAATACAAATTTGTTTTTAAACAATATAATAGTAAACTTAATTAGATAATTGAAATATAATTAATATATCAAACAGTCTAGAAATTATATTATATACTTATTAAGAATAAAAACCAATAAAAATATAAATGCCCTTCCTCTATAGGCCTATATTATATTGACTTCATCCTTATTCATCGTAATCTCGACTTGTATAGCTAATTTGTTATGTGGTGGCGCTTGGAGAGAGGGCGATCTGGCTTGGAGTGGGGAGGTAGTTTGTAATACACTGTCTAGAAACGCACTGACGAAAGAACGGCGGAACACTAACTCATTTGCTCCCCCCACCACTAAAAAGTGATGGGAACCTGTTTGCCAGATGAAGGTCAAACGCCAATACATACCAAATGACCTCTAGCACACTAACTATTTATAATTATTTAATGTTACTATTATTTTTTAAATATTCTGGTGTCAGACAATTAAATGATTGCAGATACAGTAGAGCACCGATTATCCGTGGAATTGGATGGCAAGGGCACCGCAGATAGCGATAATCGCGGATAACACGAAAAAAAAACTAAAAATGAGGTGAAAACATGAAAAAAAATATTTCAGCATAAAAACTATGTTTTATTGTACAAAAAACATGATATGTAAAACTTTTAAAATATGTACAACATAGCAGAAACCTTTGCTCTACAACTAAATCACTAAAATAAAGAACAGTAAACAAAAAACAATATACAGTATGTACTGTACTGTTAACAAAAAGTGTTCAGTTACACCTTTTTAAATAATCAGTCACTCGTTTTTGCTTCTTGCTTTGGAAACACCTTTTCTCTATTCTAGATTGTACTTTCGTTAACATGAGTTTTTCTGCCAGTTGTGTGTCGTCGTCTTGTTCCTCTAAATATTGAAGCAATCCGTCTATGTGCTGCAAAGCAGTTTCGTGTGTCATCCTCGCAGGCACCTTGTCTTCTGAACTTTCACTTTGTTCTTTCTTCCTTCTCATTCAATCCTATTGCTTTGTTCGTTATCTCTACGTCAGTCAGTCGTTCAAACCCTTGCACACTTGCGTCGCATTCCAGCCACTCTTCTATGTTCTCTTTGTCGGCATGACTTCATTCTCTTCTTCACAAGTGGTTTGGTTGACATTTGTTTTGATACTTGGAAAGAGTTTTCTCCATGATTTAACAAGGGTTGAGGGTTTGACGTAATCCCATGCAGAAGCAATATCGTAAATGCTATCCAATATTGTACAATTTTTCCAAAATTCTTTGAGATCGCAGCCTTCTTCCATTTTGACAGTAACAACTTTGCTCTGTATGTTCTCTTCATGGTTGCAATGACTCCCTGGTCCATAGGTTGTATCAGCGCAGTAACATTTGGGGGCAAATACTGTGCGAAAATTTTGTCCGTCAGAAGATTTAAGCACACTTGTAGCTGGGTGTGAAGGTAGATTGTCAATGAACAAAACAGCCTCCTTTGGCAAATTTTTTCAGTCAAGATGTTTACAAACTTGAGGCACAAAAATCTTTTCAAACTATTCTTGAAAAATCTGCTGGTTCATTCACCTTGTTTTTTTGTTGAAATAATCAACTGGTAAATTTTCTGCTCTTGTCCCCTTAAAAGACCTCGGTTTCTTAGAGTTACCGATTACAAGAAACCTAAGTTTGTGACTACCCGCAGTGTTGCTGCATGGCATGATTGTAATTCTTTCTTGCTACTTTTGTGACCTGCCGCTTTATGTTCACTTTCAAATCCTAAAGTACGAGCGGGAAGACACTTCCAAAAAAAGCCCTGATTCATCAGCGTTAAAATTTGTTCATATGACAGATCTTCAGACAGCACAAACTCTTCAAAATCACGTTGAAAATCATCAGCTGCTTGTTGATCACCACTCAGCTTCTCTCTGTGTAGACCAATCTCTCTAATTCCATGATGTTTCTGGAAACGATGTAACTGACCGGACGACACATCCAAATTGCCTTCCAGGCCTAACAAATCAAAAAAGAATTTTGTTTTTGCTGCAATGGTAGGACCAGACTCGGGGGTGCTTGCATCTGAGCTAACCATTCCATTAATACCGAATCAAGTTCATTATAGGTGGATTTTTTCATTTTTTTTTCCATCCCAGAAGCACTTTCCACACTGATGCCAAAGCCAACAGTTTGTTTTTTTGCTTTAAAACGTCTCGCACTGTTGTTTCCCCGATTCTGTAATTCAAACACATCTGCTTTCTTGAAGCGCCATTTTCTATTTTAGAAATCATTTCAAGTTTTTGTGCAATGGTTAACACAACTTTCTTTCATTTTTCAGCCATTATAAATTTCAGGAACTAACGAAACACATAACTTGAGCACTGACAAAGAAACATAAAACACGACTGATCACTAAGCACGCTTACTGACAACTGACATCGCTAGCAGGCCGAGAGAAAGGGGAAGGTCTGTACATAGAGGGGAAGGTCAGTTAACGACAGCGGGGATCGATACTGTTATACTTTGACGTAAAGCGGTGTGAAATCTCTAGACTTTAGTCTTCGGTCGTGTGCAGTCGTAATTATTATTTATTTTTTTGTTTGTGGCACTCGCGGATAATCGGGGCTCTACTGTACTATTTAATATTTATTATAATGTAATAGTAATATCATAATCTACGTGAAATATTTTGGTCAATAACTCCTGAACTGGCATTTTTTTCCTGTCCTTAATATGTTCTGTTTAATGAAAAATATGTGGAATTTGATGAAAAATTAATTTTCGTGTTATCTATATTATCACAAATTATAAACTTTACATTAAGTAATTTTCGTAAAAGCATATTTCAGTCCACATGTTTTTAAAGTTTTATTTTTGTAGTGTCTCGCCTTGCTATCTTCAAAAAAGTCGAATGTTGAATTTTTAACAGTACTTTCACTACGTTCAGTGATAAAAATGGAATTTCACTGAGTTGAATTTTAAATAAATATTGCTTCGATTATTGTTATGGGTTTAAAAAAGTTAACACTTGTAGTGTTTGCTACGGTGTGACATCTACTCCATTACAAGTTTATCTGTTCATGTGGAGTTTTTACTCGTATGGGGGGGGGGCTTTGGTACACAGACAGCACAGATTAATGGACATTCATATATAAATCTTACCATTGACAATACACTAAATGTACTTTACAAATAATATACTATATTGACCATACTTTTTTAGCCTCTACAGTAAAAAAAAATGTATTAAAATTCAACATGAAATATAAATTATGAACATTTTGATTTATGACAATTTGAACTTTATTTATTTTCAAATAAATTTATTTATTTCCATTACCTCACCCAGACTTTTTAACAGCGGATCAGGGGAGTATCAGTTGTCAGGGGTACGTTATATTGTGATCACTTTGTTAACTCCATATGATACCGGCCTTGTGGGTACTTTATAAATTCAATCTTCATATTATTGATATACAGTCTGAAATTATATATTTTAGTGCAAAAGTTATGAAAAACAACCGAGAATTTTCGGAAAAAATAGATGGGGAAAACTGAAAAAATTGAGAATTTCAGTAGCAAATGTTGGTAAATACCCTGGCATTGATCCTCCAGCATTGACCTTCAAACCTGACGATAAGCAGGTCAGGCCTACTAACTGATGGACAATCAATTCAATCCTTAATTGACACATCCTCTTTGTTAGAGGTGATATCCTCTTTGAAATTGCTCATAAGTCTTTCCTCCATTTTTCTTTTGATTCAGAAACAACTCAGAAACTCTGGGCCAGTCATTTAGTTTCAATACTACTAATAATTATATGTAACTGTTTACAGAAGCTGAGCGGCAAGAACAGATTAATAAAGCTAGTGGTGAGGCTGCAGCATTGATAGCTGTTGCAGATGCTAGAGCTAAAGGTCTTCAGCTAGTTGCCAGATCACTTGGAATCCAGGTAAAAATATTTTGCGTTGTCTAAAATAATATCTAAAATAATTATTTTACATTGTTTTAAAATCAAAATAATGGTTGTATAGAAGTCAAACATCTAGTTTTAAGCATATGGTGTTCTCGTATGTTTAAGCATATACGAGGGGCATTCATTAAGTAAAGAGATAAATAAGAAATAAAACACACTATTTCTTTTGTAAAATTCTATAATTTATTTGGTCTAGCCGACCATGGTTTCGCCAGTTACGGCATTGACGAGGCTCTTACAAGACTAAATACAAAGCACAACATAACTATTATAAAAGGTAGGAAAATCCCGTTAACAAACAAAGCACAAAGACCCAGGGGAAACCCCACAGGTCATTCACACAGGTATTAACCAACCTTGAATAGAGGTTGAAGTAAAGGAGAAAATGACAAAAATTCCGTTTGGTCATTTAAAACTAGATTATCATCATTACACAAAAGTCTCTTAATTTCTAAAATTTCCAAAACATTTAATTTTCTACTTTTTACGTTAACATGTAAAATTTCAAAATTAACATTAGAATAAAAATCTGTCAATGCATGATTTTTTAAATGGTTAGAAAAACTAGAATCATTATAACCTAACCGCCAACTCCTTTCATGCTCACCTAACCTACACTTAAAACTACGGCCTGTTTGGCCAACATAAGCAGCATTACAAATACTACATGTCAGTCTAAATACTACATGTTAAAAAAAAAAAAAAAAAAAAAAAAAAAAAAAAAAAAAAAAAAAAAAAATTAAAAAATAAGGCTAAATCCTTTATTTTCCCAATAGTCAATTCTAATAATTCCACACAAAAGTGGCGTAGAATTAACTATTTTGGTAAAGTTAGCCATGCAGTTGGTAAAGTTTTAGAAAAGAAAAAACACTGTAAACCAGCTTATTATTGTAAACAAAATTTAGGAAAGATGTTGGTAAATTCCAAAGATAATATAGAAAAAATGCAAAAAAGTGGTGTGTACAACTGACATGTAGTATTTGTAATGCTGCTTATGTTGGCCAAACAGGCCGTAGTTTTAAGTGTAGGTTAGGTGAGCATGAAAGGAGTTGGCGGTTAGGTTATAATGATTCTAGTTTTTCTAACCATTTAAAAAATCATGCATTGACAGATTTTTATTCTAATGTTAATTTTGAAATTTTACATGTTAACGTAAAAAGTAGAAAATTAAATGTTTTGGAAATTTTAGAAATTAAGAGACTTTTGTGTAATGATGATAATCTAGTTTTAAATGACCAAACGGAATTTTTGTCATTTTCTCCTTTACTTCAACCTCTATTCAAGGTTGGTTAATACCTGTGTGAATGACCTGTGGGGTTTCCCCTGGGTCTTTGTG
The DNA here is from genome assembly GCA_963513935.1 of Aphrophora alni. Classification (NCBI taxonomy): domain Eukaryota; kingdom Metazoa; phylum Arthropoda; class Insecta; order Hemiptera; family Aphrophoridae; genus Aphrophora; species Aphrophora alni. The sequence goes on along the minus strand of OY740770.1, from coordinate 53,583,694 downwards.
CTTTGTTTGTTAACGGGATTTTCCTACCTTTTATAATAGTTATGTTGTGCTTTGTATTTAGTCTTGTAAGAGCCTCGTCAATGCCGTAACTGGCGAAACCATGGTCGGCTAGACCAAATAAATTATAGAATTTTACAAAAGAAATAGTGTGTTTTATTTGTTAAAATGGAATTCTATCAAGTACCGTCGGTCATCAGTGTAAACAAGATAAATAAGAGTATTGTTAAATTGTTTTATTATATATAGGTAAAACTTCAAGGATAAAATAAAGCAAAAGCTTAAAGTTTCAAATATTTAATAGTATAAATGAGCTACAATTGTTTCGCCTTGCGGCATCGACGGGCTGCCCGACGATGCCGCAAGGCGAAACAATTGTAGCTCATTTATACTATTAAATATTTGAAACTTTAAGCTTTTGCTTTATTTTATCCTTGAATATGGAGTTTCAACAAGAAATATCTGCTATTACATTAAAGTTAGGTAAAACTTTTTCTATTTTTCATCATAATAATCCCCCCCCCCCATATTTATACACTTTTTCCATCGTCGTACCAACTTTTTTATGCCTTCAGCAAAAATTCTTTACTTTGGCGTCGGAGCCAGACTTGCACCGCTGTCTTCACATCTTCATTGTTTTCAAATCTCTTACCGCGCAAAAATTCTTTCATAGGTCCAAACCAGTGAAAATCTGATGGAGCCAAATCTGGACTATAAGAAGGTACGACTTTCCAATTCAACCTTTCAATAAGTTCCAGTGTTTCATAAGCTTTGTGCGGGCGAGAATTTTTTGGAGAAAAAGCACTCCCTTACTCTGCAAACCCCGTCTCTTACTCAGAATTGCTGGTTTCACTTTTGCTTCCAGTTATTCCCTGTAGTACTCTCCAATAACAGTGTGCTGAGTTTCCAGGTAGTCACAGAAAATTGGACCTTTAAAATCCCCAAAAATGGTAAGCATGACTTTTCCAGCTTTTTGTTGGGTTTTGAATTTTTTCCTTATAGGAGAAGACTCAAGTTTCCACTCCATACTTTGGCGCTTGGACTCGGGCTCAAAGTGATGTATCCAAGTTTCATCACAAGTGACAACTCTTTCCAATAAAACTTCTCCTTCTTCCTGATAATGTCTTTTCAATTCCTGGCAGATTTGAAGCCTGACATTTTTGTGGTTGTCTGTCAACAGTTTTGGAACCCAACGTACGCATGTTTTACGGTATTTCAACTTGTCGTGAATGATTGAGTGGAAGATGCCTACACTTGTATGGCAAGTTTCAGCTATTTGAGCCACTGTAATTCTTCGGTCTTCCTGATTAAGAGTTTCAATTCGGTTTTCGATCAAAACATTTGAAACCTCAATCGGTTGGCCAGAATGTTGTATATCACTCACATTTGTTCGCCCAAGTTTGTACCAATCTATCCACTTATAAAAGTTTGCACGGTTTATACAACTTTTTCCATATTGTCTTTTCATTCTTGAATAAATTTCAGGTGGTTTTGTTCCTTCAAAAAACAAAAATCTAATAACAGCTTGTTGCTCTTTCAAAGTGCAATCTTCAAGAGAACTTGCCATTTTCAAAACATTGCAAAAATAAACAAACATTCAACAATGACAAAACAGCTGTATTAGAATGTTGGCAGTATTGCCAACTCACAATATTTATAGTTATAACATTTTCCAGATGAATCTGGAAATTGTTTTTGAACCTGGAAAGGTTTGTCTCTTTACTTACTGAATTCCCCTCGTAATTAATAAACTAAAAATTCCATATTTAATTTGTTAACTACGTTAATATTGTACCGTAAATGTTTTTTATCAAATAAAATAAAACAAACACAATTTCTTACAAACAATATGTTTAGATTAAAGTTTAATAATGCATACAGCCTATTATGTTTAGATTTTGTATGGATAGGAGACCACAGGCTTACTTTGGAAAGTGGTCCTTGGTAGTACCTAGTAGTACACAAATAAAAAAAATCAGATTCACAATGTTGTACCTAGTAGTTCCTAGTACCTAGTAGTACACAATGTTGTCATCTTCAGGGATGCATGTGCTACAATAATGACCAAACTATAACTTATACTGTAGCTCATGCATCACTGAAGATGGCGACATTGTCATTGAAATTTGTTTAAATTAATAAACATATTATTAGTGAGAAGTTTTATTTTATATTATTTCACAAGTCATTACTTGTTATTTACATGAAAATAGGGTCTTATGATTTGATTTGGATTAATTGAAATGCTTTAGTTTTAAAACAATATTCTTGACAGTTAATTATTAAAGGAATTTAATTAATAAGTCATTGTTGTATTGTGATTGTTTTGTTTTTATAAAAAATGTTTCTTAATAATAGATGTATAAGTATAATAGAAAAAGTTCTGTAAAGGGCTTATTGTGCTCCCATATAAGATAAGATCATTTATACCACTTAACATCCCCCAGAAGAACCATAAGATCTATGAACCTTAGTCTTCTTGACAAGGTTGTCTTGAGGAATTATCTGTCCTTTTGTCAATGACCCAAAGGTCTCAGTCCTTTCCTAATCAAGATATTCACATTCGAAGATTATATACGCTGGAGCAATTTTCTGCATTGTGACTCCCCAGAGAATATCCCCCAACTTGTACGTGTGTTTTCTCAAGTGGCCGTGCCCATGATTAGCCTAACATCTTCCTTATATTGCACCTTCCCAATGAAAGAAGGTCAGATGCAACTTTCTTTATAGGGGCAAAAAGTGAAAGTTTATTCATCCTTAATCCTGAAATATTCTTTCACCTCCTCTCATGCTCTTTCTGAGTTAGTGCTGATACCCTGAATAGCCAGCCTCTTGTATTTGTCACAGAACAGCTTTGGTCATAACAATTTTACCGCTGACGCTTTACATTATTGAGCCCTCCTCAGCAATGATGTCATTTTGAAACAATCTCAGACTAACTTAGGCCTAAATTCATTATAATCCAAGGCTTTCGCCTGCTTGAGACTGTCTGTATATTCATATTGTATTGAAGTCTCAATTTTTTTCAGACACATCTTAGGGCTGTAATTTCCGACTGAATGATCATTGTTGGATATATATCCCCATGGGAAGGTTGAGTTCATGCCCAGTTCTACTTCCCCAGAGTCCAGCTCTTCCACCCTTCAGTTTAGAGTGATCTATAAACCATTTCTACTTAGTCCGAGAAAGTGTGGGTAATATTTTTCCACCGTTTATTTCAGTTCAGTAAATGAGGGCTTTTCGGAAATTAATCTCCATTTGACTATAAATAAAAATCATTGATACAGAAATATTATTATATACATTTTAAAATTACAGGTTTCCATTATTTTTCTACATAATCACCATTTAAATTTAGGCATTTATCATTGAGATGGACCATTTTGGAAATTCTTTCTTCATAAAATTCTGCCGCCTGGGATTTTAGCCAGCCTATCACAGCATCTTGAAGTTTTTCATCGTCACCAAAGCGCTGGGAACCAAGCCACTTTGCATAATAGGTAAAAATCACTGAGAGTCAATACCAGTCTCTTTGTGACCATATAATACAAAACAGTCTGATAAATTTGTGGGAATTGTTCAGTAAATTCAAAGTTTGGGAGCCACAGATTTTTGTAGACTTTTTCATCAAATTTTTAATTAGTTCATCATTGACTCAGGAGCTAGCCACTCCTTTCCTCGTTGTGAATATTTGTTCACCCACTTTTAAACAAATTAACTCACTTGCCACAACATCTTCACTCATTATTGTTTGGCTATATACAACACATGGTTGACAATGGTTACCTGCTGCTGACTAATTTTTTGTCATCAGAAATCTTATCACAGCATGCACTTTACATTTATTTCATGAGGTGTTCTATTGCATTGCTCATTTTCAAATGGTATTACAGGAAAATTAGCTGCAGCACAACCTTCACATAGTGCAACTGGGCATGTATTGAGTTACACAGGATACATTACTGCAGGAGGGATGCCTTTACCCTCACTAAGTCTCACGTGGTTCAAAAACGGATGTTATTCCCGAACCGTGTTCATAGTTATATTCTACTTTAATCTTGTGTGTTTGAAGGCATCTTGTTTAATTTTGGTAAACAATTTCTAGATAAACAAACAGTAGTTTTATAAGTTGTTTTGTTTGTGAATCACGCTTAATTTATTCAGTATAAACTTATGAAGTTACGTTGAATTCTATGAAGTTGAATTTTGCAAAATGTACTTTCATTAGTTTACACTGCCTTATCAACTCCATTGTTTAAAATTACACCTTATGATTGACTTGTTCTTGGTGAATACATTCAAAGCAACTGTTCTGACATCTTTGTTCTTCCAGCACAGCAATATTCTACATTTGAACAAACAAACCTAGTATCACTTCATTTTGACCTAAATAACGGATGGTTTTCCAATGGTTTCTTTTGGGCACATGTAACCTATTTTTTAATGTACTTCCTAATACATATTATTGTACATTTTGTTTTTATATTATATTTTCGTTATTGACCATCCCACATTTTATAGGTGTACCTAAACTACTTTTGAGTCTGGTTATTTGCATAGTGTATAGTATGATACAAGAAATTTTGCAATTTATGCTGGTAGCCCTGAGCGATTGTTAGAGCTCTGTAACATCATTGAATTCATAGCTATAGAAGTAGTCCCATAGCATACAATAATGTGAAGCTCAATATGTAGGGTTAAGTTGTTGTATTTTGATGGGGTTAGGTACAAATTGCGCTAGTGTTGGAGGAGTCTTATTATGCAATTACAGCATATTGAGGTTACTTGAGGTTGGCCGTTAAATGGCAGCCTTTAATTTCGTAGATTTATCCGGTTCTATGGAGATGGGATGTATTTAGTATGTAAAATCAATGGTAACATATAGAAACCCGCTCACACCATCTTCCCATTTAGTTATCATGGATACTTGGAGTAGTGAGAAATGTACTCTTCCCATCAAAAAATTTTATAAAAAGAATGACAGTGTGAAGGCTGAATGTAGAAAATTTCCTAATATTACCCTAATTAGGATCTCACAATTTTGTTCCATTAACATATCAATACATAATTTTGAGGAAACAAATTTAGCAATCAAAAGAAACCTCCAAACGGTGTGCTAACTGTTCATATACTAAACCAATTGATACTGTATTAAATGTTGTGCTTCACTTATGAGAAAAATTATACAGTATAACAAACACACAGATCACAATTCTCATAAAATATACGCCCAAGTATCAGACGTGTTTCAACGACAAGGTCGTCCTCTTCAGTGATACACCAGCTACACCAACCAAACCAACTGGAGAGTTGTGGTTTGGTTGGTATAGCTGGTGTATCACTGAAGAGGATGACCTTGTCGTTGAAACGCGTCTGATACTTAGGCGTATTTTTTATGAGAATTGTGTTCTGTGTGTTTGTTATACTGTACAATTGATACTGTTCAAACTGCTGTTATGAGAAGCCCACTTTTTTCGATCCATCATCATGCAATGTCTTTACAGTTCATAGTTCAAAGAATATTGGTACAGGATTTAGATCATCATACCACTATATAAAAATTAAATCTTCCAAAGCTTCAATAAACCAATAAAAAATTCAGTCTGTTTAATTAAACAGTGTATTGAGGAAATATGTATACATTTACTTCTCTCTTATTAATATATTTTTGATGTTTCCAAAGACTTTGAAGACAGGTAAAGTGGTCGTTACCCGTTTACAAAAATGACAACCCTGTGGACATGAGTAATTACCAATTTTAAATAAAATAATGGAAAAAATGTTAAAATTCTCAAAACTAATAATATTCGTTTGCCCAATAAATTTTGGTTTAGGGAGGGTATAGCATGTGGAATCATAGCTGAAAGCTTGGACAACAATATCAAATAGTAAGTGTTTTCATGGACCTATCCAAAGCTTTTGATTGTGTTAGTTGATTTTATTGTTATATTTTCAACATTGGAAAAATATGGCATTCGCAGTCTACCTGTAAGATGCATTCAGTCTTTCATGATTGATAGAAATCAGTGTATACAGGTTGCAGGTAAGCTGTTGAATAAAGTATGTATCAAATATGGGGTCACCCAGGGATCAGTTTTGGGGCTTTTGTTGTTTATGTAAACAGCATAGAACCTCTTGTCAGCAATTTGTAAGGAATTTGGATAATTTTAGTTAGAAATAGAGTCCAAGTTCTTTTTAAGAAGCCAGAATGTAAATAATTATTGTGACAGACCTGGAAAACTGACGAAATTGCTTACCTTGCAAGCAAGGCAGATGTCATTGATGTGATAGGATTGGTTTCTTTAAACTGGGGTTTTTTTATTTTCAATATAATCAAATCAGTGGTTTAGTACTCAATTAATCTTTATTAACAATATTATTAAGTGAGTCACAACAATTAGAGTCATTCTGGATTAATAGTAATAATAAGAATATTGTAGAATTGTAATAAGATAGGAGATGGTTATTCTTGTCAATAATTGTTAATAAAAGTTAATTGAGTACTGAACCATTTCATTATATTGAAAATAAAGAATCCAAGCAGTTTATTACTCGGTGAACGAGTTCACTGCTGCTAAGGTGGTGAGCAGGTTGATTGTGTGTTGGATTCTACTTTTTTGTTTTATTGATTTACAAAAAAAAATTATTTAATCTAAGTATAATGTATGTACATGTAAGTATTATTGTATTGTATGTCTATGTATATGCTGTGATGTGACTTGTCTTATACAATGACTGTATTTTCTAAAAGACAGAATAAATTAAATAAAAAAATATGAGTGTATTAAAAAGAAAATAGTTTAGTGTAGTTTTTTCTTTCTAAATGTGAAGTTTTACTACCTTTGTTATACTTTATTCATTACTTTTTATTGTTGTAGGATGGAAAGAATGCTGCATCATTTAGTGTGGCTGAGCAATATATAGAAGCATTTCACAGTTTAGCCCGCACAAATAATACTCTTATTTTACCGAGTAATGCTGGAGATATCTCACAAGCTGTGGCACAAGTAAAAAACAATTTATTTTGAATACTTTTGTATCGTGAAATAATCTTTATTTTATTTCTTGATCTATTCAGTTTTAATGTTGTAATGAATTTAGTTGTTGAATATAATTTATGCTGGTTTGTTTTATTTTTTTCCAAAATCAAATGTAAATTGGCTTAATAGTATCAATTTTCATAGAAATAAAAAAAAAATTATGCAGCTTTAAATGTTTACCATCTGTTATCCGTGCAAAATTATTTGGATCTAATTAGTAAACAAGTAGTAATTGTTTTATACATAATATGTGAACATTATACTGTCTCTCTCATGCACATCTACATGCTTATTTTGTTGCTTTCTTTATTGTTGTTATCTTTTTATTTTTCCAAAACATTACAAAGTTGATCTTAATGTAATTGTTAGCATTTAATTTTATACCATTTACTATTTTTAATGTGTAGCAACACGTTTGTTTAGGTTTGAAATTTTCCAATTTGGCTATAGCTTTATACTTTTTACTGTAGATATTTGGTGTTGATACGATGGTACACAGAATGAAAACTATACATTTTGACATAATTTAGGATGTTTGCAAAAAGAAGCTTTTAATTTAATTAATTTGGTACCCTAATTGTAGTAATTTGTTATATGCTGATAAACAATATTAACAAATGGTAATTTCTACCTCCAGATAGTTTAATCCATTAAGGATCGAAATAAATACGGTACTGTTGTCACTTTCTAACAAATTAAGTTCAGCAAAATCATTTGCGCAGCTTTGAAGCTCTCTAAACAGAAATACTAAACAATATTACTTTATTTGTGCAAATATTTTATTATAAATTTACTTACTAATTTTTGTGAAAAAATTGTATCCAAGTTGGTTGAAATGTACGTTATCTCTCAGTTATTAAAAAAATCAAAATTTACACACCTAAACAATTATTAGTACTTTTAAAAATTATGGCATTACAAAAATAAAATCAGTTCATTTGTATATTATTTTAAAAGTTAAACATGATACCAAATACTCTAGATATTTATATTATTAGTTTTTACTTCATTATGGTTTAATCATATAGGAACAGTTGATAGTTTCCATATATTATAAGTGAAAAACAATACCTTTTATTTTTTATGACAAATTCTGGAAATTATAAGCTTTAATTTTTAGATCAATCATTTAGTACATTGTCTAAATTTAAATTCTTCAGAATTAGCTACATTTATTTGAATTTACTGATTTTATTTCTTAATGAATTTGATAAAATTATAATAACAATAAAACAAATTTTTTTCAGGCTATGACAATTTACCAAACTCTTAGCAAGAATGTTGTCATACCACCACAGATAAATGAAATCAAAATACCAAAGGATAAACAGAAAGAGAATTCATCTAAGGAGGCCGTATTGTCATCAAGTGTTCAGTGATAGGTTAATAACAAATTAAAACAATAATAAAACAAAATGTGTAAAGACTATTAATAAAATAATGTTTTTTATTTATGTAGTTCATGATTTTCTGTAAACTTTATATTTCCTAAACTTTTGTATTATTTTTTGTTAAAAAATGTTATAATTGAAAACGTAGCAGATGAATAACCCTTAGAAAGGGAAACAGGGTTTTTCTCTACATAGAGCTCAAATATGTCTTGAGAAAGTTTATGTTTTATTAATTTTGGTGAACTTTTGATATCTTATTTATATTTATAAGTTGTCTAGTTTACAAAAGAAAGAAAGATTGTTTTTTCTTATCAATTGTAATGACTTTCTGGGCCCATTGTGCAACAATGTGCTTAAATTTAATTGAATTCAAGATTCCAGACGATAAAAAAAAAAAAAACCTTCCAAAGTAAACCTGCCTTTACAAACAGAGTACAAATAACATTTGTTATTTAGAAAATTCACAAGCTTAAAATTAAGTGATTGGACAATTATGTATTTTTGTTTTTTTTTTACAAATATAAAGTGTTGTCAATTCTGACATTCTAATAGGTTAATATATTTTGATTTAATTGTTTTTTGAATTTTGACTAGTGGCCAAAACAGATTTTGAAAGATTCCTAACCTTAAAACTAAATTGTAAAAATAAACCATACACACTTAAAATAAAATTAGGACATTTTACTAAAATAAGAAAAATAAGTTCATATGTAGATTTTTTTTAGTTATATATAAATCAAAATTATTTATTTATCCACCTATGGACAACACACCCTATTAATTATACACAGAGCAATATAAAACTTTAACTACAGTAGAACCACAGAGTACATAAGTATATACAGAGAGCTCGAAGGATAGGGAAATGTGTTTCGGTAAATTTCGTTAATATGTTAGCTGGCCGCTGCAGAGCGCGTCAATCGATGTTAGCTAGCTAACGTTGCCAAGTCGTGCCGCTCAGAGAGACGAGTTTTGGGCGGGTTCTGCGCATTTCACAAGAGACGTCACAGCTCGAATTAAAAATGCAGCCTTTCGCCCAAACTGCGTTTACGCATAAACGCATCAATAAATGTCGTAGAAAGTGTATATTTTTGGTTTCTGTATGAAACGTGCTTTTCAATAGTATGACTTTAACGATAAAAATCTGAAATTTACTATTTAAAAAGTGCAATTAAACTTTGTCATCTAAAAATCGTGTATTGAAATTTAAGACCTGTGGTGGAACTTTTTATTTTGAAGAAAGGGACATTTTTTATGTTACTACTGTATTTAAAAATAGATAAATAAAATTTCGCTATTCTTGTATTTTTTTTGTGCGACTAACAGTTTAGGCAGTATATCGAAAAGAAACAGGGAAACCAAAATCGCGTAAAGTCAGTGTTGAAAAGTTTCTCGCTCATTACAGAACTCCGTTTATTATTGTGCTATCTTTAAGCTTTAAGTTTATATAGTCAAACTGCCGTTATCTTTAAGCAGAATAAAATATATGAGATTGGAGCACCGGAAATGCGTTTCCGGTTTCGTCTGCCGAAATCTGAAGATCGTTTTTGTTTTTCTATTGGTTTTCTTATAAACTATTATTATAAGTCGCAAACTAGTAGTTGTGCAACATGCCAGGCTGTGGTTGTTGTTAATTGAAGTTCAATTGTTGGTAGTAAAAAGATAAGATTCTTTAGGTTTCCTAAGCAAAAGGATTTATACAATCTATGGATTATGAATTAATAAAAAATTATGAACTAATAATTTGTTGTATATTAATTTTTGAAATACAAAAGAGCAATGCTAGTAATTATTGCACTCTTCACTTTTCCTAACATAGAACTCCCAGTTGCTCGCTCGCAACTATAGTTTGAAACTAAAGGCTTGTAGTTTTTTTCTATGACTCGTATCAAAAAGATTTACATGCCGAATTACCTTCATTTTATGCTCTTTAGATTGGTGATTTCGAAAATGATGCGAAATAAATAGTACAAATCTTTCCCACTACACATAATTTACATGTCATTAAAAATATTCGTCTAAATTCAAATAGGTTTAAAGGGTGACTATTTTCTAAATTTCAATATATAATTTACATCGTTATAAACTACGTTTAATAAGCTTTTAAACGATACCAAATTTATAATTATTAAATGAGTGGAAGTGAGTGTAATCGCAGTTTGTGCAAACGCTTACAATTGTACTGGGACAATGTAGCTAGATTTCACCAGTTGATGTCACAGCCACATGCGCGGTCGCACACCTTATCTTAACACACCCTGGTGCAGCCAAAACCCGGCCCAGTGTCCTTGGTTGTCCCCGTAGTGTTTAGTTCGTAATGTTATTTTTATATTTAATAGTGTTGTAGTTAATGTTTAGGGTAATGTGAATTAATTTGTATAATGGCTTCTCGTCAAGTTTGTAGTTTTAAGGGTTGCCTAAACAGTTATGAAAAAGTTAAAGGACTTAAGATGTTTCGGTTTCCAAAGAAATCGTATCAGGATTGGGTGAAAAACTGTGGTAAGTTCACTATTATTGTATATTTAAAATTAATTATTGAATGTTATTGTACTGTTAAAAAGAATATTTGCATAACATCTTTTAAACTAATAACTCGATTTTTACTTTACTACTAAATAATTTATACTCGTGTTTATTTTCTTTGTTTTATTAAATTAAACTGTCTCGTAAATGTAAAATATATCATTAATATCATCAATATCATTAATCATTAATATCATATTATTAATAATACAATTGTATTAATTTATAGGATACAATTATTATTACAAATAATAATTATTATTATTTGTTATAATTAATTAATAATTTAGTTTTCTTCAAGAAAAAAGAGCACTTGAAGCATAAATATCTAAGCACTATTGTAAATTGGTCTATTACCATTCAGTGTGATGAAAAGTATATTTTATTTCCTCCTTTCTGTTATAATTGCTGTTAGGCAAGTTGTATGACAATTTTTTATTTTTTTTCCAGGAAATCCACAGTTGATAGGACTCTCGCCAACAAAACTGTACAAAAATACAAGACTGTGTGAGTTCCACTTCCGTAAAGAAGACATTCTTCCGAGCGGTAGATTGATGCTAGGTTCAATACCGATTCGCTATGTGCCTGTCTCTGAATCACCTACAGAATCGATGACTTCGTCTTTGTTTCAACTCAACACTGGAGGAAATTCAGTCACAACGCCCAGGAAATATAAGCCTACTAGAACTACATCTCCTTGCGAAGCAGTGGAACATTCACCGGCTGTGAGCACTTCTTCAGCGACATTTTCTGTCCAACAATCACCATCTGTCAGACATTGGATTGAAATTGCATCACCAACATCCCCTGAACGTGAAAGATTTGTAAAGGTTAAAAAATCTTTATTTGGATCAGACCTGAAACGGAATTTCCTTCAGAAACTGAAAACAAAAGAATTAAAACTTGCAGGCAAAAGGTCCACGATCGCTCGCTTAAAAAAAAAATTGTTAAAACCAAAATACTGTAATATTCGTACAGACATAAGACATCAATTTAAATCAAAAGATGCAGCTATTTTGTGCAATATGCAACTTAGGAAAAAACGACGGCCTTGGACCAAAAACGAAAGAAAATTTGCCATTACTCTTTTTTTAAAAAGTCCTTCAGCATATAAATATTTGTATAAGAGTATCGTACTTCCTGGAGTTTCCACTGTTAAGAAATGGCTGTCAACCAGTGAAATGTTTAGAACTGGTTTCAATGTTAGTCTGATGTCCAAAATAAAAAATAAAGCATCCACTATGTCACTAATGGAGAAAGCTTGTGTACTGATGTTTGACGAGATGGCAATAAAGAAAACAGTGGAATACTCTCCAAAGTATGACTTGATCGAGGGCTTTGAAGATGTCGGCAGGAATGACAGAAAACCAGTAATGGGGAGTCAGGCGGCAGTCGTTATGGTACGAGGTCTGTACTACCAGTGGAAATTGCCAGTGGGGTACTTTATCACAGAAAATGGATTGTCGGCGGAAAAAATTTCTGAGCTAGTAAAGGAGAGTGTTGAGAAGTTAACACAAAGCGGTCTTTGTGTTAAAGCACTTGTATGTGACCAGTGTTCAAGGAACACATCTGCTTACAGGATGTTAGGTGTTTCAGAAGAAGAGCCTTATTTTCTGAACACAGACAAGACAAAGATATTCGCATTGTATGACGTTCCTCATTTATTAAAATCGGTGAGGAACAACCTTATAACACACGACTTTAAGCTGGAAAACGAAGTAATTTCTTTTTCGGATATAATAAGCCTGTATGACTTGGATTCAAGAAGTTCTACAACACGATCGGCGCACCAACTGACTCCGGCACATATATGGCCAAATAATTTTCAGAAGATGTCTGTGTCACTGGCCGCTCAGGTATTTAGCCACACCACAAGCGCTGCACTCAAAACTGCTGTTGAATCCAAAGAAATCAACAGCAAAACTGGCTTGAGCACATCAAAGTTTCTTAGAAATATAAACTCAATATATGACGCTTTGAACAGCAGAAAACTAAAAACAAACAATCCTGACAGTTGTGGATTGATCACGACAAATACACACATAATTGAACTGTTAAATAACGGGTTGCATATTTTCAAAACCCTGAAAAAAATAAACGCCAAATATCCAAATCCACCGTGTTTCAAGGGTTTCAGGCAGACTATAAATTCAGTTTTAAAGCTGTTTGCAGAGGAAAAATGTCAGTATTTGTTAACCTCAAGATTAAATCAGGATCCACTGGAAAATCTGTTCTCCGCAATCCGCCAGAGGGGAGGGTTTAATAAAAATCCCACTGTCCGAACATTCCGGAGCAGCTTAAGAATATCCATACTGCATCAGCTGATGGAGCCTCCAAGATCCACATCGTACGATCCTGATATGGACGAGCTTCTAGACCTATACCGATCACCATTGTCTCAAGCTGCCAATCAAGGTGAGTTTTTTAATCTGCTGTTTATACAATAATTATTCTAAGTGTATTTAAGTTAATACAGTTGTAGTTCATTTGCTAACATTTTTAACATAAAAATAAATGCGATAAATAATTGTGCAATTACGTGTAACAAATTAACCTGATCAATAAATTACGCAATTAAATTTATGCTGTCAAACAAACATTGAACATTTTTAATAAGGAATAAATATAAATGGTAAATTTTGCACCAATTTCTTTTGTTTTTTGTCATATATGTTAGGGTGGTGCTCATTATACCATAACTGCACCCATTTTACCGCATAAAGACAAGGCACATGCGTATAAAACTAATACACTTGTTTCGTATTTTATATTAATTTGTATGTTTAAGATGCGTTTTCAATAAGGATTATTATTTAACAGGTCCATTGGTCAATCCTGAAGAGATCAAAGAATGTTCCAGCCAATATTCCACGTCAAGTGAAGGAACAGCAGACACGGAAGACACGAGGAGAGGAGATGTGCCAACAGACAGTGCCCTTATGTTGGAAACATGTTCACAGGTATATTTTGCTGGGTACATCGCCGACCGGTACTTCAAAAAGTACAAATGCAGGCAGTGCTTGGCCAAGATGTGCAACCTCTCATCCAAGTTAACAAATAGGAACGAATTGCTAATCCTAAATAGAACATTTACAAACGTGAAAGTTGATGAAACAAGCGGGCTGTTGGCACCTTCGGACAACCTTATGCACGTTGTGAATGCCGCAATGAAGGTGTTTAAAATGAAATACGACAAAATTTCTCACAAGCTGCAACTAGTCCGGAGATTATTTAACACGACCCAAGAAATCGTTTCATTTGAATCTCTAACGTGTGCCAGTTGTTGTGCGAACGCCGATTTCATTGTGAGAACCTTATTTCGTATTTTAATACACAAACAGTGTAAATGGAAAAGTAGCGCTTTAAAAACTAGTGCTTTAGACAAGTTAAAAGTGTTAAAGCATGTGTAGTAAGGGAACCTTATAGTTATTACCAAACATAGTTGGTAGTTATTTCACTTTGTTTATTTATTTCTTTTTAATCCTAAGGATGTAATATTTTTCCTTGTATTTTACAGTCATTATTTCAGTCAACCATTTTTAATTAATTTGTATAGTATAGAATTTTGTTGTTATAGCTACAGTAGTCCAATTATTCTTTTATTATAATTGTTTGTAGGTTGGTTGGACCTTCTTTTATTTGCAAATGTACACACATAATTTATATTTATAGCTTCGTATTACTAAATTATATTATATTATTAAATATTCCCTATTTAAATAGAAATTGTTTAATCATTCGCTATTCTTTTACATTCTTTGTTTATTTGTCATAACTATTATTAATTTTTAGTTATATTTAAATACGGCTAGTATAACTTAACTAGTTAGATAACTTTAAACTGTAGTTTTATGTATTTGTAAAGTACTATGATGCAATTACATTTGTCATCAGATGATGTTCGTTTTTATAAATGTACATGGTATAATATATTCCGTTTTTAATTGAATGAATAAGTGCACATTATTTTTACATAACTTTCTTCGCATTAAACAAGAATTCCCGCTGCAAAAATTATCAGTGCACCAGTAGTCAAAATACAACGAGAAAGGATGTCGGCCGTCGGCTGGTGTCGAGTCGAGTTAAGTAGCAGTGCGTGCGTGCGTCAGGTGCTCATCTCCCCTCTCTCTCACACACTGTTCAAAACGGCAACGTCGCTAGCCTCTTGGCTGATAAGCTCTGTTCCGAAGCAACATAAGCGCTTCCGCAAAGCGAAACACATCTCCCTATGCTTCGAGCTCTCTGGTTATATTTATATACTCTGTGGTAGAACCCCTCTAATCTGTCACCTAGTCCTACAGTAGAACATGCCCGTCAACTGGGGGGCATGGTCGGAACGCAAAAAAGGTCGGATTATCCGAAAAAAGTCAATATTTATTACATATTATATAAAGATTTTTTTTTAAAGTGAAAGAAGTGATATATAAACTTTTAATTGTAAGCACTATAGCAAATCAATAGAAACAACACGAGAGATGACACAGCACTGAAGCGGGAAAGCGATAACCTGATAGAATGTCGCCAGACGGGCCGTGAGTCATCGGCAAGTCGGCACAATATCGCGAGCTCGAGCACGGTCAGATTAACCGGAATAACGGACCACCCGAGGGCAGATTAGAGAGGTTCTACTGTAAGTGCATTACTACTGTTTTTAGTAGAATATTCATTAAAGTTTTTTTTTATGTTTTCAGATTCCAAGATTAGATTTCACATTTTTTATAATTTTTATGATGAAGGCTATTTTAAGATGGTAGTACCAAGTGTAACACTTTAGTTTTAGTTGTTCAAATTGTTTAGTTTTTGTTGTTAGGTTTTAGAATTTTAAGTTAGTTTGTCACATTTGCAAACTACTTGTCAGAAATTATTTCGAACATTTTTTTTCTTAATTCACAACCATTCAAACATGTTTCATTTGGTGTTTTGAGCATTGCACAAGGTTGTTAAAATCTATCACATATCAATTAAATTGCAATAATTTTGCTTTGTTCAGATATTATTTTCTACAAATTTAGTTTTTAGAAAATTTATGAATCGTAATTTGAATTTTTTAAATTTTAGTTGTATACAAATAATTTTCCAAGATTTTACATGACTCAACGTTCAAGAAGATTTAGTTGTTTTAGAAGTTTGATAAATAACATAACCTGATTAAAAGAAAGACATTTTAAAAGTATTTTTAGTACAAGAAAAATATTAATTATAATTTTAAAATAGATCTTAAGTTACCTATTTTATGATAAGTTAAAGCTATTGCACTTTAAGGTCCCTCGTTAGCAAGTTCAAGCTAAAGAATAATAAAATACTAAAGAGAACTTTTAAACAGCTGATGATTGATCAATTTTAATTTATCAATTAAAATGAAACCTATTGGTTTCTGATGTTAAAAAACTAACTAAGCTCTCAGCTGTCTTATCAGAGTTCATTGATTACCATTAAAATTTAAAATGTTTATCGGTAAACTTCAGTAAAGTTCATTAAACATTTCAAAGTTTATTATTAATAACAAATTATAATAAACTGAGTATCTGAAGATGGCTATGAGATTACTAATTACTCGTCTGATGTTTAGTCTAATCATAGGAAATGATATTAAAAATCAGTACAGGAATCAAGGAGTCAATGTAGGCCAAGATAATTAAGGGTTTTATTACATTTTCATAACATACAAAAACCATGTATTTGGAAATGAATCAATGTAACGTAGTGTGTCATCTGCTATCAGAAAGATCCTGGGTCGACGTAACACATTGGAGATTGTTAATACGTCTTGTATAACAGAAGGAATTTAATGTATGTTAATGTATGGACTACTGTCGCTACAGATGCAGTCCCAACTTTTCTTTTGTTTCTATTTGAAATGTGACTTCTATGATGAAGTTTTGGCAATTAATTCCTTATCTTTTTTTAATTCACACATTCTATACTAGAGTGCAGTAAATAACCAAATCACAGAAATTTCCCTTTATTTTCTTCGTTATGTCAAACATGAATCTAAACAATTGAGTTACAAAGTAAACAATATATATTTAGTTTTGGTGTTATCATTTTACTCAACTGTTTATCTAGATATTTTTAAACTCTTTATTAGCTAAGAAATAACTGGTTATGTATGTGATACTAGAATGAAAAAAAATTAAACATGTCAAACTTTTAAAAAATGGTGCAACATTTTTTTCCAAAACATGTTTTATGAATAGGAAATTACACAAAACAAAATTGTTAAATTACATTGTTCAGAGTTAAACATAATAGATTTTTAATCATGGAAATTTACTTGAAAATACTTATGACCTGCCTGCAAAGTGTTAAAATAGGCATGAACAAGTGAGAAGCCATTCAGAAAACTTTTTAGGGAAGTCTTTCATTTGAATACAGTAAACACTTTCAATCCAGAGCCTTAAGATTAATATACAGAATAATATACATTCTCTATGTAATGTTAGACATATTAAAAAAATAATAAAACTTAATGAATTTCATTGATAATATTTTTATTTTGTTTTTCTTTGAAAAAGCAATTTATAATTTTGTATCTCATATTCTCGACACTGGACGCCTTTGAGAATACAATGAACATTTTGAAATAATGTAAGAACCATAAAATGAATGCTTAGGAGAATTTGTATATACAGGCGAAACTCGTTAATCCACACGCACGGTACTCCTAACGCCGCGCAACTCCGAACGGCCTTCAGTTGCCATTTCTTAGAATTCCCATGTAACAACAACGGAAACGTAAACAAAGTAAAGGATGTAGTTGAGATGAGTCACTAGTCAGGTCATTTCACTATTGGTACTATACCAGATCCTCACCCTTCGTCAACTGCGTGATGACGCGTTTCGTAAGTCGATCAAAAAAGCAGGTCAGAAAACGATTAAAGACTTTTTATTGTAAAGTTATTTATTGTATTACAAAGTTATTTATTGTATTGTACAACTTTATTATGTACTGTACTGTAGTTTTTAAATTTATTGTACAGTAATAAAATTTGTTTTAAATTATTTCTGGCGTTTTTTTTTTCATTTCCTCAGTAATCGAAACTTTTTGATAGTCCGAATGCCTCGAGCAAACAAATATTCGGATTAACAAGTTTCGCCTGTACATTGAAGCAAAAATATTTTAATGATTCAGAACTTAAAAGAAACATGTCAAGTTTGAAACTCAAAACTTATTTGGTACTACATCAGTCTAGCTTTCAACATAACTCTGTTGGGTGCCCATGAAGTTAGCCCAACAATGGTAGCTCAATCACTATGGTCAAAGACCAAAGTTTTGCTCCAGCATTAAAAAATTTACTCCCTTTTCCATTCTACCGAAAAACACAATTTTAAAATGCTGAACTAACTTAACGCTAGCCCACCAAACAAAAACAGAACATTACTTTTTACTCCACCATTTAAAAATGATGGTCCATTTTCCTTTCAACTGATTGATGTCGGCTCTAATCACCCTTCAAGTCATGCAAAGGTATGCGCTGCGAATTATTCACTATGTCAAAGTTATATAAACTCAATGATTAATCTCTTGGTACTACAAGAAACTGGTTTTGTTTTTGATTTTTAATTCTCCCTATCACCTTGTGGCGGTACCGACACTTGCCCTAAAACCATTGATTTAAAAAATATTTTTTACAGGATTACCCACTGTCAATTGAACAAATTCCTGCTGTGTTGTTACACACACATGCTACCCCTGTTGTGTGTGCTTCCCTTCTTTTGTTTTGAATTGATAACTTTGGAAGTAACTCATAAACCCCTGCCTTAATATTATACAGTGTGAGGTCATAATATGGTGTCTCTTGCCGTGCTCACCCTGATTTCTGTGTACAATTCATTTGCATGGTTCAGTTTTGTATCACCACCTAAACAAGTTGCTTCTATCTTAAACACTGCTTACCCTAGTTTAATATTACCTTCACTGAAACTGATGACAGCATATGTCCAAACAACAAATGAAAAGCTAAATCTGTAACCAAGTATCCTCACTGGTTGTATGTTACACCTGGTATTTGAAATTGAACAACAGCCCTTCCATCACCGACATAAGTGTCACATTCGCCGATGTTAAAAGAACGTTATCCATCTCGATGGGGGAAGTCAAGTGCTTATAAGAACTTTTTAAACAAGAAATGTTGCATCTTGTATCTGAAAGGATACCTCAACATTTCCTATATCCCCTTTTATAATACTTGCCAAACCTAAATCTTGCTTTAATAAAGTCGTAGGTATTTAAAACAATTTGCTTTTATCTCTTAATTGTTTTGTTGTAGAATAGTCAGATGTCCCAGTAATTCATGATAATACTGATACTGAGGTATTGCGTTCACAGTGTAACACAGTATCAGCAGGTCATTTATACCTGTCTGTTATCTCAATACATTTGTAACACCACTAGGAACTGTGTTATGTTGTTACTCAATATACTGCCACATATCAACTTTTTTTTCCCCCTTATTTTGACATTTCGTTCAAAATAACCCTGTTTCCCACACCTGTAGCATTCAGCTCCCCGAGATCTTATTTCTGTTTGTCTAACTCTGCTCCCTGCTCTCCTATAAGTAAGTCTTGCATTTCTCTATATATAGCTATCCCGAAATGACACTATCAACATCTACATTTTGGCTCCCTCGTACATTGTTTCTGTTACAATTGCTCCTGTTCCCTCTTGCCTCAAGTCTACTGTCTCGTGAGATATCATCTCGCTCTCAGCTATTCTGTCTGCCCCTGTATCACTCACTATACTCTGGTCCTGTACATTCTTGTTACTTAATCACTAGATTCTCTAGTTTCACATCATAACATTGAACAGTTTGTCATCATTCTGGGTTTCTGACATATTGGAAGTTGAAAGATTTTTTAAGTACTCTTCTATCATATAACTCACCCGATCATAAGCTTGAATATTAGTCTCTAATTTTTCGAAAGTTATATTATCTAACATGCCAATTTGTTGTAATAGAATCGGATAGAGTCCTTTTAAAATATATCCAGACAATTTTTCCTCTTTATCAGCATCTAACTGTGCACACAACAGTTCAATGTCTGTCCTGTATTTAATTACAAATTTACTTGGTAACTGCATCCTGTTATTAAGACACATTGATATTTTCTTTTCTTGTTCTGGTGCGAAAACTGTGGTGAAAGTTCTTAATCTCGGTCAAAGTCAAATTTTGTGTGCTTACATTCCAAATATCTCAACACCGCTTCCTCCAAATATGACTTTCTTCTTATCATTCCACCCATTCGCTAAAGCTGCCCATTCAAAGAGTATGACATATATTTTTCAGCACGTCCTTTAAATTTTTCTTGGTAAAAAAATGGAAAATTTTCAGCCATCATAACAACCTGATGAATAAATCACACTTTTGAGTCACTTTAACCATGTTTTTAATTATCCCTCTGTTTTTACGGAATTCAACCTTATCGTAAATGTTTTCTTCCTAAAAATTTACGCATTAACCACCTAGTGCCTCGTGTTTTTGTATAATTCAATTGTCGTATTCTTTACAGGCTCACACTTGATTCTATACTAAGATTTATCAACTGGAGATGAGAACATAAGTACTACAAATCAGCCTGCTCTGGAATTTTCCAACCTAACTTTCGCCAAACTTTTGTTGGATCTACTTTCTTCAAATTTTTTATTTCAGTCAATGTCAAATTCATTAAAGCAAAAGGAATTTAAAATTCAAGTGGCATAATCATGTGACTGAAAGTAAACAATCATACTACTACTAGAAATCATACAATCATTTTTATACTAGAAATGTTGTAAGAAATTCCACGAGTTAGAGTTAGTATACAGCCTACTACAAATATAAAACATCAGCATTTCTCTCACAATTTCGCTTTGTCACACAATGCAAAAAAGAGAGAAAGCAATAAAAACAAATACTTATGACTTCACGTATGTTTTAAAATGTCCTGATTATTATGTTCACCAAAATCCCAAATAAACCTCCATTACCCTTATAAGTCCAATCTCGAGATGACCATTTGTGCAAGGAAACACAAGAAACGAAGAAACTAAACTCTATAACTCATCCTTTTTTGTCAGCCCTTAAATCACAATATAGTCCAAATAAACAAAATCCACCATTAACAAAAATCTAACATTTCTAAATACAACCCATCACTATCGTACTAAAATTTTTGCAAAATTTGTAATAAATAAAAAATGTAAGGGGAAACTACTTTACTAACTAATCGCCCCACAGTTGGTGCGTCAATTGTAATAAATAAAAACCTTGGGTTTATAAAATTTAAGTTATTTTTATTTTTTAAAAGAATGAAGTTATTTTTATTAAAGTTTTATTAAAAGTTTGCTCAGCTAAAGGGCGCCAGGAAGCTTTCGCTTACCAATTTAGAAAATGAATTTAACTATTTTAATCTCAGGGTGTAAGTTCTTTTTTAAGGGTACTTACAGTGATTTCTGGTGAAATGAAACTCTTGGATATACTGAAATTTTAATATGGATTTATTAAAATATTAATACAAGACATTTATCATTATAAAAAATATCAAACAAATTAACTATAACTAACATCCTATCCAATTTATTTTTTTATTTCCTTTGAAGAAGGATTTTTATTTTTTTTTATTTTGAATTTAACTTTACGTTGCAACAAAAAATATTTATTAAACAAACAGATTAAAATATCTGTTACTTAATATTGAATTTATTTTACTTTAGAGAAAAAGAAATATGTCAGTAGACATTTATTATTTATTCATTTAGAAAATATAATTACTAAAGTATCAAATCATAAAGTTTAGAGCATAAAACATATTAAATTTCACATAATACATAAATTAAGTTCTTTGTGTTAAATAACACATTTTTTACCAGACCATTGTCGCAAAACACATTACGCAGTAGTGGTGTATGTAACATGGGCATCGATGATAGTTCTTTGTTCTGTCCGCGGAGAACGAGGTCCATTGAAATCACTTCAATCACATTTTGCATGTTTGTGTAAAGAATGTCTATTAACGTAATTAGTTCATTTTTACACTTTATGAATGTGCATCATTCGACCGTTTTAATACTACGCGCGTGCCTGCCTGTCTATTGTCCTTTTTCGTAACACGCAACTCGTATTAAACACTTTGTCTGTTCAAATCAATCTAATCATTTAACACACTCAACTGTACTATTCAGATTACTCTGCATTTTTTATTAGTTCGGCACAAGTTAATATGTCTTAAACATTTCAAAATCAAATCAAACTTTAGACTACATTCTCCTGTCCAACTCTGGACTCAGACACACCTTGTTCCTGCCACTTCTCAACTAAGACTCTCATATACGACTGACTATCTTAACTCCTCAACCAAGACTGAACTAAACGCATGGGGAATTTCTATTTACTGTTGGTCCAGGGTTTACAGCCTTGGCAACAAGGATTGTCCGACAATTCCCGCTGACGCCGTGATAAAATTTCTCGCAATTCACTGCATACACTGTTCATATTACTCACATGACAACGAGTTCCTTTGACTAATTTTACAACACACACAATCTATTTAGTTTATTTATTAATTACAGCTAATATTTTATACATTATTATTTATTTTAGTTTGGAAATCTATGTTAATTGAATTTTCTTTATTTTAAATTATAACATAAGTCACGTTTTCGATTCATTTACCCCCTTCCAAATTCTTTCTAAACGATTTCCCGCTATGTTTACTATTCAAATTAGATTAACCTTTTTTAGGTATCACAAATTTTAAATAAATTAAGAACAAAACTAAGAAAGAAAAAATCAATTACAACAACCCTCCTTAATGCAACATTACATCAAATAGTAATCTACATTTTCAACTGTGTATAAATTTATACTACCTATCACATACAACTAATAACACTTAGTAAGAGCTAAAAATCAACAACTTAAAATTGTAGAATTAATAAAAGAGCTAAAGAAACAATGGATCAGTACTAAAAGTGTATCTCTATAAAAATTCAGGATCTTAATTAATGTTTTCAATTTACAATATTATTTAATGTAAACATTGATGTAATATACATAATATTTATATAATTTTATAGCCTTATTCTTTAATATTTTGACATTCATAAACACATGTAATGAGATATAAAATCGTAAGCTAATGTATCAATAAAATGTTCTATATCCTTAGTCCAGAACCATCCATTTATGAATTGTAGAGATTTATTAAATTTCTTTACAATTGAAGCTTGCTCCCTTCTATTTAACTACTCTTCATTAATCAACTTGATTCACAACAACACTCTGGCAACGGTTTCCCATCTAGCAGAGTCTCTGCTATTAATTGACCCCTATTTCCTCTCCACTAACTCTAATGTCACGTTACAAGATTGCAAGCCAAGCAATTACCTAACTTTTTGTACTCTGCCATAATGATTTCTTTATGTTTTGGTGTCTATTGATGGGACTTGGAATATTTTCTACTGCCTAGTTTGAATCAAATTTAATCTTACATCCTAACAGTGGTATGCCTTTGAAAAGTTACATAAAACACGGCTATCAATGTTTGCATGTAAATGGAATTTCACCACCCTGTTTCAATGTAAAATGACCCGCCAAATATTTGTGTATTTGGTAGAGTAACGTAAAGTTAGCCCAGCATAGTAAAATTATGTTTTTGGTCAAAAGAAAAAGGGAGCAATACTTTTAAATGGTGGAGTAAAAGTTTGGTTATCTTAGAATTTATATTTTGTTAGGTAGTTGGCTAGCGTGAAGTTAGTCCAGCCAATTAAAATTGTTTTTCGGTAAAAATAAAAAGGAGTAAAACTTAAAATTGTGTTTTTCAGTCAAAAAAGAGAGCAAAACTTAGGGTGTCTTAGTTTTGCAGGGTAGTCTGTTAGCGTGAAGGGAGTTAATCGTATTAAAATTGCATTTTTAAGTAAAAACAAAAAGGGGAGCAAAACTACTAGTAATGTTGCTTTTTTGTTTGGTGTATCTAGTGTGGTAGAGTGAAGTTAGCCCAGCATTTAAACATTTTTCTTTAGAAAGGAAAGATAGCAAAACTTTACTCTTCTTCCTTGTGATTGGGGCACCATTGCTGGGTTAACTTCACGGACTCCTTTGTTACCCCAATTAAAATACTATATGCAGTTGTTATGATTGTGTACTTGTGTTTCTATATTAATATGTATTTCATTTGTTTGTATAATGTTTTAAACAATTAATTAGATGAAACTTATAAATAAAAGCACTATAATTCTGAATATGTTGACACAATGTTTGCAACAAAAAGGACGAAAACTACAAAAATGTGTAATAAATTACGCAACTTATATTGTAATAAGTTTATTAATACAGAGGATGTTTGGAAAGTGAAACGAAATAAAAATATAAAGTTTATTTTAAAAATATATTGATATACAAATTACACATTTTATAAACATTAATATAAAAATATACAACTAAACTAGAAAGCTATGGTTAAAAATATCAAATTATTTTCTTTTTACGAAAGAAGCTTTACACAAAAATTGTATTTTTAGAGACTTTCAATAAGTTATAAATAGCTTAAGAATAAACATGTTCTAAATAAATGAGCAAGTATAAAATTACAAATATATGCTACATTATTAATCTAGAGGAAAGTAATATGTATTAAATAAATTAATGTATCTTAATTTACACAGGCACCACCAAAGCCGAAAGGTAAGTTATGTGAGCACTACCAATATCAAGCCAAGTTAACTCCATTTTGTTTTTATTGGTTTTGAGAGTTTCCCATCTTTTTTATTTTAGTCTTATTGTTATAAAATATGAAATTTGAGCACAGACAAAAATAACATTGATGAAAAATGGGATTAACATTAACTAACACAAAATGTTAAAAATAAAGATAAAATCTGGACTGGTATCACTAAATTACTACAACCATGGAAATGGATAAAAATTATTTTAATAATAAGAGTTAACAATAAATAGAACCCTGATTGCCTTAATGTGTCTAAATCTGTTACTAAAATTGATCAAATCCTTTTTTTTCTTTTTCACGACCAATCTTGAAAGTACACTTCACATAAGGTATAATTTAATTATGATTTTATATACTAGACAAAAAAAAAAAAAAAAAAAAAAAAAAACAACGAACTAACCATTGTTGCCGAGTGATATTAAGCACTTGGTGAATTTTGTTTGTTTTCAGACTATACTAAATATTGTATGTAGTGTAAAATGCAAATTGCCCTTCCTAAGCATGTAATATTTGTTGAATTATAAAAAGTAGGTTTAATAAACAACACATTTTTACAAATACTATAATGTATACATATCTTATTCCTTTGTGGGAATACAAAATACATATCTTATTTATAATGTAAAGAATTCTTTTCTCATTTTATAAGTACAATATAAATAAGTATATAATAATTCAAAAAACCTTGCAATATGCTATCACATGACCTTTCCTGTTTGGATACATTTTTTTTAGAATGGATATATAATGTTATCAATTCACTAGATTGTCTTTTTTATTCTTACAGGTCTTCTATTTCTACTTTGCAAATAATCTATAAACATTATTAAAATCAAATTTTCACAATGTGAGACAAGTATTTACAGTGCAATTACTTGTGTTAGGCTAGAAAACTGTTTTGAAATCATGTGTATCTAGCTTTAATTATATAAACATGACCTGAAATTTTGGAAAATAAGAAAGTGATTTAATGAGGCACCTTTTATATTATAACCACAATGTGAGGACCATTAGTGAAACCCTCTTCAAACATTTTCACATGTTCTCTTCTCCTAAAATAAACTTTGACAATTTTGAATGAAACTAAAAATTATTTCTGAAATAAAAGTGTACCATTTCCATTAAAATTAGATTACTGATATTATCATGGTGATAAA
Organism: Aphrophora alni; assembly: GCA_963513935.1. Taxonomy (NCBI): domain Eukaryota; kingdom Metazoa; phylum Arthropoda; class Insecta; order Hemiptera; family Aphrophoridae; genus Aphrophora; species Aphrophora alni. Next base: position 53,557,882 of record OY740770.1, on the reverse strand, counting down.
TGTAGCAGCTAACTTAGTACAACAAAGGTTAAGGAAGGAACTACAAAAAAAGTTGTTGGGTCTGAGTTAGGGATCTCGATGTGCCAGATTAGATCAGCTATAAACAAGTGGATTAGCTCAAAACACCAGAAGAAATGTACTGGAACGATTTAGCAAGCCATAATTAAAGCAAAATATATCTTCCAAACAGTGAAATCACAATGAATTTGAGAATGAACAGTTAAGAAAGGTCACAGGTCTTTTAGAATGCACCTACAAAAGATAGGATTCTATCTAGACTCTTTGTGTACATTATGTGGTTGAGAGAACAAAACTGCCAACCAAATAATCATCGATAGAAAGTTTATATGAACTCTAGCTAATAGAAAGTTTAAGATATTTGGAGTTCAATCTCCTGCAGACCTTTTCTATGATGGTTGAGGGATTATTGAAACTAATTATAGAGACTAACTTTGGTTTTTTCAGAGGGTCAGTTGAACATTTGGCTGTAAAAGCCACGGTCTCAGGAGCTTATTCCGACTTCATTGCTAAATATAGGAATTTATTAGCCTTTCAATTGCTGATAATGACATGTCATTTTCAACATGCCGTCTTACAACTAAACTTGTTTCAATGTGTCTGTTGTGTGCTGTAAATGGCAAGTCATATCCAGTTTCATTCACTTTAGACATATAACTTTAGTATCTTAGCGACATATTTCTTAGAAAAAATCAGAACTATTTGAACAGCTCAGTTGAAAAACAAACCAATTACAGAACGATTATGTACGTTCTTTTTCAGTTGTTTAAGATGCTTTCAGTTGCTGTATAAAATGGCCTTTACTTCTCATTTACCTTTGTTTTTACGATTCACAAATTGATGTTCACTAACAATTCAAGTGATTTGTTTATTTATATAATAAACTTGTAATTATTTATTACAAGCATCCAAGTATATGAGTAGGGTATGCAATATTCCCTATATGTTGCCCCATGTTTCGAGGAGATTCATACCCTAAAACTGCCTTAAAATTACTAAAAGTTCTTGAATAGTGTAAATAAAATAGAAAAATGTTTTCTTAAATGACAAACTTGTTTTCAATAGATATTTACATGGAAGATAAATGAATAGCAGTACTCAGTATGGGGAGGAGGGAGACTGGACACTAATATCTCTAAGAAAACAAATTGTGGTTGGGTTAGGTTATTATACGTTTTACCAAATAAAAAAAAAAGCTTCAGATAAAACCATGCCATGAAGGGTAAAAATCAGTCACAAACAGACCATGAAACGTGAAAATCAGTTAAAACCGGGCCATGAAGGGTAAAAATCAGTCACAAACAGACCATGAAACATGAAAATCAGTCAATAATGGGCCATGAAAGAAGAAGATCATGAAAAAAGTGCCATGAAAGGTGAAAATCTGTTAAAAAGGGACTCAAAATGTAACAATCTATCATAAACGGGTCGTGAAACATGAATATCATATAAAAAAAAAAAGCCATAAAACGAAAATATCAAATAAGAAACGGGCCATGAGACGTAAAAATGTCACAAACTGCCCATGAAATGTGAATATAGTCAATAACGGACCATGAAAGGTGAAAATCTGTTATTGACAGGCCCAGAAATGTAAAGATCAGCAAAAACGGGTCGTAGAACATGAATGTGTCGTAAACGGACCACAAACCATGAAAATCAGTCAAAAACGGGCCATGATTCAAGAATATCAGTGAAAAACGGGTCATGAAATATGAAAATCGGTTAAACATTTTCTATATAAAGTGAAAATCTGTGAAAAATGTGACTCGAAACGTAACGTTTTAGGTGTAATTATATTTTATATGCCATTTATTTGAATTTACTGACTGATAATTTATCTAAATTTGTTAAAATTTGTTTAGAGAACTATGACCATTAATAATCATAATTAAAATTTTAAAGTTTTGTCTACTTTAAAAAAAACTAGCAGTTTGTGCCCTTATACAAAATGATATTTGTTTTAATAGAGGTTTGATGAGAAACAATGAGAATAGTCCAATATCACAATGGATAGTCATTACCTTCAATTTTGTATTTCTTAGACCAAAATACAGAATTACAAGAGTAACAGAAAAATGAAGAATTAGCTTAGATCTTTCATATCAGTTGGATATAGAAATATAAAATGAGCAACAACAGGCACATTGGTATAGTATATTATTTATTAACATGACAAAAGTTTATTCAAGAATTACTGTTGTGGCTCTATTTCCTAGTAGAAATGAAACATTGAAAAAGTGATTTCTAAATAATTTTTAAGGATAAGTGTGGTTTTTATTAGAAGGTCAAAATTTATAAAGATCCACTCCCACCTAAAATTACTTTTTAGGCAAAGTGAAATTCGAATTTATCTAAATATATATTAATTCTGAAAGTTTTGAATAGGCTTACAATCATACATAAATAATTTATATTGAACAATGAATTACTAAAATTATTATATTTGATCATTAGGTACATCGATTAACTACATAAATAAATAAATATTTCATTTGAGTTTTAAACCCTTGTACGTCAATAGCCTCAGGTATGGTGTTTTTTTTTTTTTTTTTTTTTTTTTTAACAAATAAAAACCTTTTTTCCTTAAAGTAGGTATTAGAAGGTTATCTGGCCTAACTATTTTTTCCAAAATTTTGTGATGTGGGTTTAGTTTCTTTTGAGATTTAAATCAAAAAATTTAACAAAAGTGACTTTGTAGCCCACAACTAGATCATAAAAGTTAATAGAAATCTGTTTTGTAGAGATGATACAATATGTTCATACTCAGATTTGTGTATAGAATTAGTCTTAGAGAGATCTAAAATAAAAATTATGAAACTAAAAATAAAAATTTCACCTACAAACCTTAAAAAACAGGTTTTATTGCCATTTTATTTTAAAAATTCTGTATCTAAAAATTCATCACAAAGACCTTTTGGTATAAATGAGCCTTAATAAAATGCTGAACATTTTATTTTGTTTATTCTTCAATAACGGCGAACCATTATGGCAGTGTACCAATTAAAAAAATTAACTTTTTTTAGTAGACACTTCATATTTGATCTTATTAATGAGGAGTCATAAAGTCATGTTAATAAGCATACAAAAATCATGTTAGTTAAATAATAAATTATTATTATTTACAAAAAATCTTTCATAAGAAATACATAAGATTGAATATCAACTAATTGTAAGGCCCAGTTAAAATCTTATATTCTCCTAGTTAGGCACTGCCACTTGGATACATTGAAAACCACACCATTACAAATTATCTAAGATTCTAGACCAGATACTGATAAATAAAAACAAAATAATATTACTTTAAAAACATGCTGTAACTGAAATCATATAATACAAATTTTGGAACTCAAAAAAGTATAACAAAACAATCATCTAAATTATGAATTTTAAAAAAAATCATAATACAACTAACTTATTTTATAATAGTATATAATACGTTTAAAATGTATACATAATGAAAGTAATCAGTCTAAAATAAGGACTGAAGCCTAAACCTTTATTATCATGATATTCTCATTTTGTTCTATACAGTAATAAAAGGGGAAAAATATCACAGCAAGTTGAAAGGTGATAATTAGCTGGAAGAGAGCTATTGATAAGTACACATAGATACATACCATATAAAATTGTTTTAAACAAAAAGGAATAAGCATTTGGCCTGTTATGCATTAGCAAATAGTAGTGATCTGTGGGCAGTTTACAAAAAAATTGTTTTGAGAAATTGGGTTATATTTATTAAATGTTATATTTAATTTGATCACTATCATTAATCAAAAAACAAATGGTCACAATGATTGCTATTTTACATATAGAAGATCTGGACCGATGATTTGAAAAAAACAAAAACAAACAGAAATACAGGAGGTGTATTCCTGCAATACAAACAATAGGTGTTGAAAGTAAGTGTATTCTTACTGCACAATTTTTTAACTTGTGGGACTTATGATTGATTGTAGGAGTTGTTCCTATAGATCTACTGTCTCAAGAGAGTAAACAAAGAAGCAAATTAAAGTTAACCAGAGAAATTAAGAGCGAAGCCTAATAGGAGGCAAGATTTACATCATGGAGAATTGGCAAGAAAGGTAGCCCAATGATAGGAAAGAAAAATAGACTGCCAGGCTGATTAAGCAGCTGCCTAACTAGATCAATCGCAACTACTACCTGATACAATTTTCAACTCCCAATGTGAAGTTTAGAGACTACCTACCTAACATGGTAAACGTATAGAAGAGACCAATTTATGATGATGGGGACATAGATCTTCTTTGTCTGTAGTATATAGGATGGAGAGAGGCAGCTGTTCGAGAATAGCATAGCTGAAAGAATTTCCGATAATATCATTGAAGCTATACTTGATAGCCAGAAACATTGAGACGAGGTGTCTTAGTTATGTAGAGAAAGTGATACATAGATAGAGGAAGAGCTGTAAACAGCTCTTAAGCAATAGAAGATCTGAGCTGTAATTTAAGTAGAGGATGAAAATAATGGAACTTGAACAAGCACTCTGAAGTATTGCAAAAGCTAAGTCCCGGGATGGATTTATGCCTGAAAAAGAGTACAACAGAGTTTAGTGTAAACCGAATAAACACATAGTCTCTCACATCAGGAGACACGGTGTTTTCTGATGGTGCTTAATGCATCCTTCTTCCAAAACAAAAATATTATTCAAAGTCTCATTAGTTAATTTAACTGTGGTCATTATTGCTGTTTTAAATTATATTAACAAATTGTTGATATTTGGAATATGGAGGTTCTTTTGATTATCTGCAATTCCTGTTTCTAATATTTTTACCTTCTAAACTAAAATATCAGTGGTGAATGTCATATCAGGTGGTTCCATTTAAAACTTTCTAACATGATTGACATACACTTTCTACATGTTTTGACATTTAAAACTTTCTAAACATTCACTGAACTAGAATCAATGAAAGACACACAGAGGGGAAACTTTATCCTGTTTTTCCATACGACAAATCTTGACCATCCATACAATTATGATCGTAAGTGGAAACACATCATAACCTAAACACGTTTGGTACTACTTTGTTTTAATATGTACTGTAATATTGATCACTTTGTATATATAAAAATACTGTACAAAAAGAAAATTTGTTATTTTTAATAATGCTAGTAAGATTGAAGAAACACGATAATTAGTAAGGTAACATCACATTAGCCAAACCATCCTTAGACTACATCTTGGCTTCGGACCAGAGCTGAACAATAATTATTGTTATATTCGGGAGATATATATTTTTGCAACCCACATTAGGGCCATGATCAAGTTAAATTTTTTTTTCTAATTGTGTTTTTCTACTGCAGAAATCATTCATATTAGACCACAACTGCAATGATCCTAGTTGTAGGCGAGGTTGAAACAAAGAAACTTTGTGTGTTCTTGGCCAACTGTGAAACCAAAACTAATGTATTTCTTATATTAAAAAAAACTATCATAATTTTGATAGCCTAAGATAATTAAAGTAATCATTTAGGAATAATCTCTACATTATCCTCAAAGTAGGAATGTGTCTCGGGTGGAGAGGAAAAGAGGCCCCCACACTTTGTTTGTTGCCTTTACTTTCAGCTGTACAACCCCCCCCCCCCCCAATTAAGATCTCAAATGCTTCACAAAGTATGTATTAAAGAGATGGACATATTTTTGTTTATGAACAGAACATGTAACAATTAGTTACTTTGTATTAGTTACATGGGTCAAAATAAAAAAAAAAGTTGCTGTAAATCTATGTCCGGGAAACGATTCGTTTTCCATCTTTCGCCAACTTTGATATTTTTTGAAAAATAATTGTAAGTTATAAAATTTTTAACATTTTGAGTCGAAATTTGGTAAGTGATACAAATTTTGTATGCTATTTCTTACCTGTATATCAAAAACTAAAACTTTAATATGTAAATTTTTTAAATGGCTGTCCAAAATGCTTAATGTTAAATTTCACGAAAATTGTTCGTTTTAAGAGAAATGTACAAAAGACAAATAATTCCTCTTTTAACGGCAAATTATATTTATTATTATTTTATTTTTTTACTAGGTCAATTGATAAACTGAGTTATGGACAGAAAACTGAAAACACAATTCTTGATAATTATCTACAACATCCAAATTTATCCTAAACCAAAGTATTTTGAATTATGTTATTTATGAAAAACAAAATCTTTTTAAAAATATAAAACAGGCGAATAGACAATTTAATGTATGTTAAATAAGTTGAAAGTGGGTAACATAATATGGTTTATGCAACCACTACCTAAAGTTTGGCACGACATTTTCTGACACTGTGTATAGCTATAAAGTGAAAATATTTAGACCGTTTAAACCATAAATTTATCCACTGTTTTTAATAACTACCGATAGTAAAAATATTAAATTATTATAAAACTTACAAATAAATGATAGTTTATTCCAACTCGTCTATCACAAAGTTTCTGTGTTCAGCTTCTTTCTTCATAAATTGCATAACGTTGTAAATAATTTCACGACTTTGACTTTTTAACACTTTACTCCCCACCAGACTTAGCACAACACCTATTAGCCGACCAAGTTAACATTTTATGCGGGAAATAGGCCATGTAAAAAATGGATTGACAGATATTTTGCTTATACCTTAAAGTTATCATGTGAATACATTCTTGGAATCAATGAACAAAGGCATCAGGAAGGCGGGAAGTATTTCTTGGATCACCTTATCATCCTGTTTACCTTTCCCACAAAAATACAGTAAATATTACGTGCCATTCTTAGATATTTAAGTAGCCTTACCAGTACGCATTCGAATACTTCTAGAATGTTCCTAATCTAATTGTAAAAAATAATCTATCAACAAAATAATATCTACAACTTTCTTGCAGGGAGTTATCATTTAGCCGAGAAATATAAATTTTCCTCGTTTTGAGTATTTTTGTCATTACTTTTATTATGTAAAAACTTTTTACAGTTTATTATTATACAAACTTACTTTTTTTCACAACTTTATACTTTGTTAGCTTTTAGTTTTTATAACTTTTTATAAATAAATATGTACAAGTAGGAAAAATCATAAGATAAGTGAAAAGCAGTCTGTCACGAAGTTGTAACTTTAGGAATTAAATGTAGCTAAGCAGTAATTTGTGTACCTAGTTTTTTTGGAATAGGTTGTACCATCAAGTCAGGCTATGGAAGCAAGTAGAAGGGAGGATACACCCCTACACCAGACACACTCCTAGTTTGAAGCTACTGTACATGTTTGATGAATTTAATAACAAACAGATGGTAGAAAGTAAAACCATTCTAGGATGTTACTTAGGACATCAAATTTTTTCATTTATTGCTGTAATTGTCTATTGTCTATAAATTTTGTTGTTTGATTTAACATTTTTAGATATTTAATAAGAAATCAAATAATTAAATATTTGTTAGGTATTGACCACTTTCTTTAAACTTAATAAGTCCAAAAAAAGCTGAGATTAATAATTGTGGTGGAGGTCATAACCAGAAACAAAGATCTGAAATAGAAAAGGGAACCAAACAAAAAGAAATATTTATTATTCGAAAATATGATGAAATAAACAACACAATGAAACCAAATATGAAAGATAGATAATTAATAAAACCTTGCAGGGGTTTTTGTTAATCTGTAACCTACATATCTAAGTAGAAATATTTTTAATATAAATTATAATATATGTACATTGTTCAACTAAAAAAAATTAAAAAAGATTATCCCATTAATAATAATATAAAAATTATAACATTAACAAGTAATTTAGAAACAAAATATTTAATTATAACTAGAACATTCAAACATTAAATACAAATTGATAAAACTATAAAGGTTAATCGTATCTCATAAAGAAATTAATAAAATATAGTTTTATATATTTTTTAAATAATAATAAAATATGAATACGATATACTAGGTAACTGGTCATATTTTATTATTTTTAAATAAAGTTATATTATACATAATATTTTAATAATCCAACATTAGAAAATTGGTACATACATATTTTTTTAATGGATTTATAAAATAACTAGCATATTTGATGTAGAAACATCACTTTCTCCCATTTGTAACAATCAAGCTCCAGTTCATAATACAGATTCGCCCTCTTTTGCAATTTGTTCACCTGAATCAAAAGCGCTTAAATTTGTGTCTTTGAATCTTCTTAAATGAATCTGAAATTAATAAATATATAGAATAAATCTTAAACTGAGGTTTAATAATAAAACAAATAATCAGTCCAAAATAAATTGACAAAACTCCTTTATAATATTTTGTTTTGAAACCATGGTCCAGTGTACTTCCGATTATCCGCGAGTCTTGTGGAAAAAATAAGTAAAAAATTTTACGGTTCTCTTTACCTGTTTAGTACGGATAACAACCAGTAAAACTATGATAACAAAGTTGTGCAGTAGGGATAAGCTTACTGTCTAGCGAAAGACTGTAAGCCTTATACAAATGTAAGGTTGCTATGGCAGACCGATCAATAATTTTTGTTCAGATCTCACAGACTCACTTTCTCTAACCGCATGGTCACCTTGATGAACAAGGCAGTTTCAGTGGTTGAAGTGTGATGCTAATGAGCTGGGATTCTAGCGTTTGATGAACCAAGAAATAGCAAACAAAGCAAGAGGGGCGAACAAAGAGCAAGTGTAAGTGAAGTGGCTTAGCAACACATCAATGGACTGCTCCAGTATTTAGAGTAACAAGACGACAACGTGCAGTTAGTTGAAAAACTGATGCTAAGAAAAGTTCAGTCAAGAATCAAGAGATGGTGTTTTCTCTCAGTAAGAAACAAAAAACAATGTTTGATTTTTTTTAAACCGTCAAGTAATTAAAATTGCAGTACACTGTACTAGTGTAGCGTAATGTGTTTCCTGTATTGTTCTTTTGTTTCACTACAAGAACTTCTCATTCTTTACACTTTTTTATTTCATGTAAAATGTACATTAAAACGGTTTTACAGTATGTATTTTATAGGTTTGTAATGTGTAATATGGGTTTTATGTACAGTATATTAAAGTCTTTTTGTCAAAACTATTTTTTTATTATTTTCCCTTTATTTTTAGCATTCTTGTAGATTACCTGCGATTTTCGTTATCTGCGATGTCTGTGGTACCCAATTTCGGGGATAATCGGGAGTACACTATAATTTGGTCTTAGGTCTAGTAATTAAAACATTGTTCCAGTCTCAATAGAAAAATGTAAAAATGTTAAATGAATAAAATCATTTTTATTTGGTGTTGTTACAGTGTTGTTATCTATCAATATGCTACCTTCCCCTTTCCCACTTTGACATCTACCAATAACTTCACACCGGATATATTTAAAATGGAATAAATGTTCTTTATTTCTTACTTTTAATGTTCCTAATTGTTTGACCTATATTTTTAGGGGAACAAATTTCACAGTTAACATTGTAAACATTGTATCTTTTTAATTATATTCGATTATGATAGAGTATACGTCATTCCCTTTGTTTTTCTAGTGTGTTATTGGTTAATGTGGATCTTGATCTTTTAATTTTCTTGTCCTGTCGCTTTCCTTATTATTATATGGTCTATTGTTCCCTTTAGATATCCGTTAAACTCTGCTGCTGCTCCGTAGATATATTGTTTTTCAGCTAGATAGCTTTCTTGGGACAGAGGTAGGTTGAATAGGTGGTAGACTTGAGTTGAAGGCTGCTCTTTAGTTTGCAGGTGCATGGGATGAGTCATGGGTAATAAACCTATCAGTATAGGTGAATTTTAAATAAACACTAAATGACAAGTTATTGATGTGTTGTGGAAAAATATAATTCCTTTTTTTATACGATAAAATAATTTCATCTACTAAGATCGATCGTGGTGGTGCTATAATGTTTTGCTTATGAATGATTGGTTATTGTCAATTTATTAGATAAATTTTAATCAAATATTTTAAAATCATATAAACTGAAGTAATGAAACTATTAAAATTAAGAAAAACAATAATTAGGTACCAATGAGTATAAATAGAAAATAAAACAATAAAAAGCTAAAATAAATATAGTTGTTTTATGCTATATTGAATTAATGTAATTTTATTGAAATGAAAAGTGACTATGCCCATTCAAATGTAGTTTTGTCCTAGGCTATCATAAATTAAATGAAATGCTTACTTGCAAATGTAAATTTACTTCATCACTTCGACTTAGATAAGGGAAATTTCCACCAGACTTGAGATGAGCCAATTTGGCATTAGGATAACATTTATACATTTCTTCTCTAACTGCACTAGACAAGGCATAGTCATCAAAGACATCAACGATAGTTATACACTCTATTGTAGTTAACTTTTGTGGTTCTACATAGCACTTGATACAGTTGAGAGTAAGGCGAGATGCTAAGTCCTGTTGAGTTAAACTATCAAGCTGTAACAAGTAAAATATTAAATAAATTATATTACATTACATTTAGGTATAATATAGTAGATCTTCTTTAATACTTGATATTTACGCGGAACTTGCAATTATAAGTATTAAAAGTATAAATATTGAAATTTGTTTTGTCAATATTTTTTTTTCGAAATCATGAAAGATATTATTGAAGGTCTTCAACCAAATCAGGAAATAAATTTGTGGTATCAGAAAAAAACAGAGTGTCCACAGAATGGGGACCAGGAAAATTCGCACATAATTCCTGAATTTTCCCATTTTTGCCACAAATTTCTCGATTCAAGAAATATCCATTTAAAAATAGTATACTTTAATTTGTATACATATTACAGAATAATAGATAACAAAGCCTAACATCTTATACTAATTAACAAAGGTAAACAAACAAACTCAATTAACTCGAACATTCACATACTTAAAATATATTTAAAATTCCTAAATTTTTAAAAGAGTTTTCAGAGTGGAGAAATTAAACGATGTAACCAAAAGATTATTTATGTTTGTTAAAGAAAATGTAGAAGTTTTAAATATAAAAATTATTTATTACAATCATCACTACATAATAAGTATCAATGACAAAATAAATATTCAGTAATGGGGCACAATATAATAAAATAAGGAAAACACACACACACACACACACACACACACACACACACACACACACACACACACACACACACACTAATACGGAAAAGAAGTATTCCTCGAACCACAAAATAAGAAACAAACTAAGGGTATAATAAACATACTAGATTTATTATAATTTATTTGTACATTTCGATGGCATAATTTAACGTTTAACAGGGCAAGTTTGTGTTTATAACAATGATGATAATCATTGTTCAACACAAACTTGCCACACATTTAACAGTATGGTTAATAGAGCCATTAAAATTCCCTCTCACCTAAATGGTTTTATAAAGAATTGAATGTTATTAAAAGTATCGCCCAGTTTAATGGGTTTGAGTCTAAAATTACTTATAATATATTAAGGAAATAGAACTTAAGTATGAAACGGCTACAAATTCTCGGGTAAATACATCAAATGGCGCATTTGAGGACGGGTTGCATAATAAAGTAGGACACAAATTAGCATAACAGCAACATGTACAATTTCTCAAGTGATACTTCAGCACATGCGGTGACATAGTGTTAATTGTTCACCTAGAAAGTTATGTAAACAACAACAAAGTAAAAAAATGAGGACAACAAAAATCTGATGTAGAGGGGATCTCGTACCATTGCACAGACAGTGCTGACAGAACAGAATGATGTTGGTGCATATTCAGCTCAAACCATACAATTAAAAACACCTGTTTGTAACATTAATTCAAATTTGACTTTAACGTTACCGGGAAAAATTAAAGACGAACAGATAGCTATTTTATTTGACACGGGTTTTAGTGTTTCATACTTAAATGAGACATATGGGTATTTGCACACAAAAATTGAGAATGACAACATGCGGTTGACTTCTGCTAATGCTACCATAGCGAAATTTACAGGCAGGGCAATTTTGAAATTTAAAATTCAAAATTATGCATATGAACACCAAGTATACTTAGTAGAAAATTTAACTAGTGATTTATTGGTCAGGGATGATTTCCTAACAGCAAATAAAGCAATAATCAATTTTCACACCAAAACCATTAATTTAGGAGAGAATATTATACCATTATTTCAAAACAACTGGATAGAACGGAATAAAAAAAAAGTAGTATTTGGAATGGTATAGTGCTTTATAACCCAAACAGATAGACAGATTTTAATCAAATTTAAATATGTGGGCCATATCTCAGGACATGTTTTTCATTTTATTATTTTTTCAAAATTTTGGGGATGGGTGAGTGAGAAAGTATGTACAATGTTCTTTCACTGTTTATTTTTAATGTTATTTAGGAGAGAAATGTTGCTTGTGTACCAGTATGAAAGGAATGTCATGACCTTCTTAAATCCTCTGTATGAAGTTATTATAGATATCAGTCTGTATAATCTTGACATATTGATGATTGCAACAGGCTTGAAATTATTATCTTACATTTGATAATACCAATTATTATAACACTGATAATCCTTCTGTATACAATATTCAACAAATCCATCAATTTTAATTAAGATTTCTTTCTTAATATGATGTATTACCCAATCTCCCTCAATAAGATGACGACACCCGAGACTATGAAGCATCCACTTATCCCACCTTGTGATATCTAGAATATGTTGGTTTGATTAAATATTTAAAATCGCGGGTAATGTAGTGGGGATGGCTTGAGTCAAATGTGTATCTGATGATTTTCAGTATTAAACAAAATTAATTTATAAATAAATTAGATTTCCAAATATAAATAAATAATAATGTATAAATTTAAGATAATTTTTCAATAAAATGTTTATTACTTGTGTGTTATATGAAATGATGTGATCGAACACTTTATGAAGTGAGTAGTTATTTTTAATGGAATGTTGCATACGATTAGCTGATGTCGAGAAATTGGAATATATCCGGTACCTAAAACGGGAAGTTGAATATTGAACACGGCCATGTGATTTCAGTCTTTGTGCAGAACTTGAGTGGGTGAGACCTGTTAAGTATAGCTCTCAGAGTTTTCTATTCAAATTAAAAAATGCGTAAGAAACCGTTAATTCGTGAAAGAAATAGTGAACAGACTATGAAGTAAGTTCATAGAACAGTATTTTTATATATTTTTAGCAGTCTTTGTGCAGAACTTGAGTGGGTGAGACCTGTTAAGTATAGCTCTCCGAGTTTTCTATTCAAATTAAAAAATGCGTAAGAAACCGTTAATTCGTGAAAGAAATAGTGAACAGACTATGAAATAAGTTCATAGAACAGTATTTTTATGTATTTTTGGCAGTCTGAGAATGGAGTTTGAGGCTGAAGGACCTATAGACTGTAGTTCTCCGAGTTTTCTATTCAAAATAAAAAACGTGTTTAAAACTATTATTTTTGTTAAAGACATAGTGTACGAACATTCTTATAAGTACTAATGACAATATTATATGTTTTTTTTTTTTTTTAATCGTACTTGCTTGAAAATAAGGAAAAACTAGATTGTGCAACTTTGAACATGTGCTTTGTGAATACGGAGAATAGACTATTGCGTTTTACATGTTGTATGAATCATGTTTTCAAGAATCGCAACACGAACGTTAATCGAATCACAGGTGTAGTCAACATAAATTCAACGCTCAAATTGCAGGATTAGGAACAGTGAAGTATATGAACAATACATTTCTACAGCTTGGTAAAATCGTGTTATATAACACGTTATATTCAAATTTGTAATTTCTGTGTAATATGTTCTATGTTTCTTTTATTTTTATAGATGTAAATTCAATCAATTTTAATTAAATAAGTTTATTAGTCCCAATACCAATCAGGTAATGGATATAATTAATTTTCTTTTTATATATTTTGTACTCAGACAAATGAGTAAATAATAATTTTAATATTTTAACTTCATGAGAGTAATTTTATACTTGCAAGTTTTCTTAAATAAATTCAATTCTTAATAATGAAAATAGACCTTGTTTCAAAGGCATTAAAACTTAAATTCAAATAGGATGTTAGTTATAATTGATGTTCATGATATATTTCTTATGGTAAATGTTCATGTATAGATGTTTTGTTTGTCTAATAAAATGTCTATGTTAAAATTTCAGTTTCAGTGTTTTTCATTCAACCAGGTCACTAAAAGTACACTTTTGACAGAGCTCACACCCGAGATAAGATTTAATTTTAATTTATACAGTAAAAAATTAACTAACATTTCAAAATTGACGATACGTCTGGCGCCCTTAAATGCTGAGCAAACTTTTAAATCTAATAGTAATCGTAAATTCATTTTTATTATTTAAGTAACTTTAAAATATGAACTCTTAAAGGTCGTATTTTTAATTGTTACAATTGTCGCACAACGTGTGGCTATTTTAATGTACGAAGTGGCTTTTCCCTTTCGCATTATTTTTTAATTGTTAGAATTGTCGCTCCAACTGAGGGCTTTAAGTCGAAAATACAGTGATCTTGGTAGAATGAGAACATACAAGGTAAGAGTATCTGTAGAACATGGAATGGTAGAAATATTCTCTCTTTTGAAAATTTTAGAATAAGCATGCTAAAATATTTAAGACTAAATTTTAACCTAAAAAAAAATAAAATAAAGTAAACAATAATAATAACTAAAATGGAGGGTGAAGATAATAATAAGTTAATAACTACACTGGGTAGGATTAATATGGAGTTTGGAGCAATAAAACAGGAAGTTGAAAAGTATTTTTTAAATGTAAATAAAAAGTATAAAGTAGAATTAACAAGGGGTAAGGATGGGAGAGTTTGTAACCTATGGTGCATAATAATGAGTAGGGAAGAATTAGATAAACAAGGGCATGTAAGGGTAGGAAAAAATAATTTAATAGATAGGGAATTGGAATTAAAAGAAATAGAAAACATGATATGTGCTGGGTTTAAAGCGAGAAATGAAATTTATAAAAAAATGAAAGATAGGCTATTAGAAAAAGCACCTCCCTTAACTGTGGTAACTGCAAGAGTAATAATTAATGAAACAGAAAAAGTGTATTATGGGTATTGTGAATTTGATAATACAAAGATTGATGAGGTTATAAAAGTTGATAATAAAGCAAGCAATGGGGTATGTAATAAAGAAAATTTAGAACAAAAAAGTAATGGTGGGGTTAACAATAGTCAGATGGATGAGAGTGATAAAATAAAGAAAATGCGTAGTATTATGAATGATGATCAAATAATTAGTCAGGATAAAAATAAGCAAATAATAGAATAATTTTCTGAAGAACTAAAACAATGTGAGTTAAGTTTAAGTAATGAACAAAGACAATCTCTAGCACAAACTTTTAGGGAATGGGAACAAGAAAGATTAAAAAATAAGATAATAGTTAAGCCTAAAGTAGGTCAGAATGAATCTTTTGAAAACAATAATGTAAATCAGTCAACAGGTGATGTTGAAATTAATAATTTTGATGGGGTGGATAGGAAAGTAAACAATAGTAATGATTCAATGAACAAAGTAAAAGTAAATAATGTGATAACAAAAGAATTAATTGTATTTGTAAGGAAACAAAGCTATTATAGAACAATAGGCTTTGAACATAACATAATGCTGAAATTTAGAAATGTCTTTAAAATCCAGGAACAGATGAATAAGAGTTTTTGTGAACAAAGTAATTTTGAAAGTGAGTATAAAAAGGTGTGTGTGAAAGAGATTTTTGTAAAAGTAAACCAATCTGATGAGGTTAGGAATTCTAAACTGACGGATGACAAAAGTAGGTCATTGTGTCTTGATATGTTTATGAGGGGTGATAGAATGTCTAAGAGAGAGAAGGGTGTGGAAGGTTTGTCAATAATAAGACGTAGAAGTAATGTCAACAAAGGGGAATCTTTTGTTAGGAAAAGGTCGATTGTAACGGTTAGCCTAGAAAAACTGTCTATGTTGACAGAGGTATTTAGCATTACAAGCATGCTAAAAAATATGATTATATTTTTCAAAATGTTTTACATTTCGGGAAATCATCGCAAGAAATAAAAAATTTATAACTGGGTTATATGCGATGAAAATGGAACGACTGAAAATAATGTAAAGATATTTTAATAACACATGGACTTGATTTTGAAAAATATTATTAATAGAATAAGAGTTTTGTTAATAAATTAGTTTAAGTTTGATAATAAATACTTAAGAGTTATGAATATTAATAATTTGTGTGTACTAATAAATTTTGTAAGCTAAGATAGAATTAGAGAAAATAATTAAAAGCCAAGCGTAAAATGTTAGAAGTTTTAGTTTAAGAAATGTTTTAGTATTTGGTAAAGTAAAGACGCTGGATTATATCAGTAAATAACTCTGTATGTTTATTAATAAGTAAATATTGAGAGAACGTGACGATAACAAATTAGTTAGGAGGAAAGATTGTATGCATCTGTAAGAAGCAGTAATATTCAATATTGAATGAAAGAGTTAATATTGAATATTCAATAGTGGAAGAGAAGTTGTACGGGCTTCGAGCTAAAAGCTTTTCGTTGAGTGCAGTTATATATTATGATAACAAGATAACGATTAGGTCTTCATAAATAAAGGGGATTTATATGCGCACAAAGAAATACTGTAGTGGGACGGTACAGGATGTTCAGAAATGCAAGTTCTAAAATAAATTATACGTTGTTGTAATAAAATGTTTCTTTTGTGAATTTGAGTGAAATTTAAACGGAAAATAAGTTGAATAGGATAAAATGTTTAATTGAGATACATGTGTTAATGATAACTTAATAAAATAAAATATAATTTATAGCCGAAAACTTAAAATAATTGAAATAGGAAGTTGTGAAGAAAAATCTTTACGTAATTACGTTAGATTGGAAGATGAGCGACGTATAGGCTACAGACAGGTGGCGACGAGAGTACAGTCGGGTCTAGAGATAATATCTCAACTTCGGATAGATCAATTTTGATGAAATTTTTTATGAATTTTGAATTTTTTTTTCTTGCGTACATGCATTTAAACAATAAACAGATTTAAATGGTTGGCAGGGTAACGGCAGTCGAAAACATGTCTTATTCTTAGAAATAAGGCATGTAGACAGCATTGAAGGTGTGTTATGGTTGTAAGGTGTGTTTTGGGTTTTATTCTGAACTGAGTAGGAATATTGCATTTCAACCATCTCACATCTGAAAATAATAATGCATACTTCGGTGTAAGTGTCTGAATTGTAATCAGAAGGATACAAAGTGTAATTCAGCCGACAAGAAGTGTCGCGGAGATTGGAGATAATACAAGGGACTACTAAATAATTATGAATTTAGATAAAAAAATAAATTTTGGAAAGATGAGTGGAATTGTAAAATTTTGAAATTTTAAATGTCAAGTAATGTTAAAAGTAATTTTTTATATAGAAGATGGATATTTCTTAACAACGGTGAAGATAACGGTAATTTGATGACACATTACATAGAGAGTTCTCATGTAATTTTTAGACAGATGATGAAGGAAAATAAATTGTAGGGTATACAGAAGTGATCAATCTGTATATGGATTAAATCGGACGAGACAGAATAGAAGTAGTTTATGGAAAGAAAATGGGATTTTTCTTGAAAATGTAAATAATAGATTAAGAATAGCAATGCTTGGCATATATGTAAAATACTAATTGATGTTTGTTTTTAAAAAGGTTAAGAGTAATAAGATGAGTAATTATATGTGAAATATTGTTAGATTTAAGTGATTTTGAGGCTTGGAAAAAGATGATTTGCAATGGCATTGCTAAGATAATAATAGTATTGAAGTTTTTTTATTTTTGTTTTAAAATGAATAATGAATTTAAAATGTTAAATTTTGTTTTAAAGAAGGAGATATAATTGAGAAATAATAATGTAATGAAGAGATATTGATGAATTTTAAAAATAAATATTTGAAAATGAGATTTTAAATAAATGATAATGGAGTTTAAGATAATAAATGATTGTTAAGGAATAATTAGATAGGCTAAAGGTATTGATGATTTTAAAGAATAACACACATATTCACTTGTATAATCAAATAAAACACTCAATATAAGAAAATTTGGTTATAGCCTAGATTTACAATTTACCTTTTAGGTTATCCCAAAATAAAATTTGGGAATAAATTTTTAATAAATTTCGACTTTTTACATAAACAACAATTTTTTTCATATGAAAATTTTATAAATTAACTTGTGTTTTTACCAACATTTATGCACTAATAGAGTACAAATCATTTTCTATATCTTGAAATAATAAAAATATTGTATGTGGTAAATTTCAGCTTTCATGTGGAATTTTGACTTCGGTTTTCATAAGAATTTTTGATTCTGACATACTAACTCTAAAACTTTACATCCCCAATTTATATTTCCCGACAACCACAAATTAATCCAAATCAATGACTAAATTTTCCAGTTGTAAAGAAAGAACATCAGAGCAGACCCCAGTCAATTGGACTACAACAAACCACATACCCAACTTCTGAGCAGAGGAGCATATTAACGCCATAGCTGAGAGCTTACACACTCCCGAACACCCAAAATAGAACAGCAGAGAGACAGAACACAGCAGGAAAACTTCTGAGCACTGAGAGAAAAACTAGTTAAATTTGGTTGAGTGATGAGTTTAATCAGAAGATTAAACTCATTATAAGATTGTCAGTGATTAGCAGAGTGGTTGATTCTGGTTACGTATTAATTTGGTTTGGGAAAAAGATGATGAGTGTTATAGATTCAAATCAAGGAAATAATGATTATTTTAATCATGATTAAGAATTTAAGCATGTTACCGTAAGATAACGACCAGGAACCTTTGTAAATAGAAATATGTTTTCTTTTAACTATGTTTAATAATAAGTACATTATAAAATGTCGATAAAATTAGAACGAACTATTTTCTTATTAGTATAAAAATAAGCCAATCAGAAAAATAGTGGGGACTATACAAGTTGAAAAGAGAGTATTCACTCCTTAGCCAGCAGCTGGGCTGGAAAGAACAATAATAAGTATGTGGACGAGTTGTTAATAAATTTAGTTAATTTTTTCATAAGTTAAAATATCCGAACCTACCAAGTGATAGGCAAGACTATTTCTACCAAGTTTATAAATTCTTTTTTAACGTAAGTGAAGTGATAGTTAATTAGAGACAGTGCACAAGCGCCCATGGTATGGACGCAAATATTTAATAAATATCATTATATAAAAGAATTTAATGATTGATTATAAAATATACAAAGGAAAAAACATTTAACAATAGAAGATAATTAAATAATTTGCTAATGGTTTTGGGATTGTAGAATATTCAAATTTATGAATAACTGCTTGCAGTGGAAATTGACTTGAATGATTTGTTTTTATGTTTAATTAGGAATTAAAGGGACGTATGATTTTGAATTATCATATGTGCTTTGTGTTTTTCAGGTACTGTAATAGTATTAGGTATGCAATTTACTTACATTTTGTATTTTTTCCGGAAATAAACATGTATGTATTACATGAACCGAGTATTATAATTTTACCGAGTACATAGTTTGGTAATCCACGACCCTGGGTTATGTTGTTGGGTAATTGCACTAGTATATGTTTTCGAAAATAACATATTGACGCCCTATTAAAAAAATAATTGGTACAAATGAAAAGAGAATTGTTACAATAACCAACTTTGCACGATTTCCACAAATAGTCGAAAACAAAAGAGTACAGAACAGTGTGTCACAATGTTAAAATAAGATAATATAGAATGCATTATCTAATCTGTGATGTTGGCTCTCACCATACTCGCGATAGGAATGGTAAAACAGTGATGTTGACTAACAGGCGATATGAGAGTTATAAGAGTTAAGACCACTTAATTGGAAACATTAAACAGGTTAAATATCAACTGTTTTGAAATTGCTAATTTTCTATGGTTTTCTTTGTGGCCCAGCCAAGGAGCCCACCAAACCAAAACTATAATAAGCATAAATTAGGATGTAATGAAAAGGGATTTTAAATAATAATATATGAATTGGCACTTGCGATTTTGTTGAGCAGTGCAATATGACGTAGAAGGGGGGAGAGACGAGGAGTAGAGGGCTTGAACCAGCGAGCCGAGCGTGAGTCTGTTCCGAGAGCCGCGAGAAGGTAGACCGCTACGGGACAAGGTCAGTCCATTTTCGGCCACGTGCTAGTTAAATTAAACGGTATACTTTTCTGCCACTATTAAGGCTTTATCTTGCCGTTATGTCTTTTTTATAAATTATAATAATTCTGTAATCTTTTAATTCGGCAGTAAATAAAATATAACATTTAATTTCACTTGCGTTGCGTGCGTTCATTAGCGTCCTAACCCGACTCCTTGGCCCATCCTGACATGATTCGGCTAAAGTGTACGCGGTCTCCAGCCAGCCGGAGCTTCCAGCTGGTTAAAAGAAGTGGAGACGGTCACATCTTTAATACTTTCATAATAATTTATATATTTTGATCAAATAATGTTCACTATTAATGTTAACAAAAATTGCCTACTAACAAATAGTTTTGTTTTAAAGTTTTTGTAGTAACTTTTATAAATAGAAAATATGTACCTTAAGTTCATTAGGATTAATAAGAAAATAATTATAATTTTTGAAGTTACAGAGTATTAGATTTTCCTACTAAATTTCTATACTATACAATGAATAAAAATAATTAAATAAAAATAAACACATAATTAAAGTGATTAAACAAATATCTGTAATACACCCCTTCTACACAGTTGTTTCAATGAAATGTCTATATATTTACTGTCTGTATATATAGAGATCCTTAGCACATTGTTGTAAGAAATTATTAAACCGATTTTGGTAATATTATAGATCTAAAAATCAATAGCTTATGTTACACCCTAAAATTCTTTAATATGCTTACATACTTACTCTGTCAACCATGAAATCAACTGACTGAATAATTCGTATATCTGTGTGTTCAGCAGTAAAGTTTCCCATTACCATCTTCTTTAGTACTAAAGATGGACAAACCCAAAATCTACAAAAGAAATATAAACTTAATTTCAACGATATTATATTTACTCACATTATATATATATATATATATATATATAAACTTTTGTTTTAATCATTAATTTTTAAATTGCCTAGATGAAATGTACAATTAATACAACACTGAGAAAGATAAAACACACCAAAGATATTTTTCTTCAACAGCCAAAATAATAATAAACTTGTTAATGAATTTTTATTTTAAAATTGTGTTTTGTGTATGCCTCACAAGAGGATAGCACGCTGTATTAGCAGGTTACCAATTTTATGTTAAGATAAACAATCAAAGTGTTTTTCCATAAATACTCAGACTGCAAACTAAAATAATGTCATTAAATTTCTTATAGACAAATAAAATATAATCACTTACACTGCTGCAGATTCATTATAGTTAAAAACAGTAGTATCAGTAAAAGCATTACATAAGATCAGGGATGCTACACGTGGACAATGACTCGTGTACTCGGCAAATTTTTGAGCTAGAAATCCACCTGGAAGGAGTAAATGTTATGAAGTATATAGACATGAATGTAAATGGCTACAATATATATATATATATATATATATATATATATATATATATATATATATATATATATAATTAGGTACAATATAATGTAAATCTAATACATTTTCTTCAAAATCTTAAATGAGGGTTCTTACATTAAGTAAGGAATTTCGCTACAGAATGTAATGAAGTGTGAGCCAATAATATAATATTATAGAAAACTAAATTTGTAAATATATTTTTTTTTAAAAAAAAGGTGATGATAACCTTCAAAAAAATATATAACAAGAGACAATTAAGTAAAATATTTGTATGTGCAAAATTTCTATTCTCTTAGACAAACACGTCTGACTGCTTCAGGCATCTGCAGAAGAGTGACTGGAAAAGTACTGTCGCCTTCCTCTCCCTCTCTCGATAAAATTCCTATAATTTATCGTATGTTCTGTGAACTTGACCAATCAAAGGATGTTTCTCTCAATATATCCTTATATGCTTGTCACACCATACAGAACTTCTGTTGTAATGTGCACATTTAGAATTTTTGAGTATGAGATGGAAAGTCGCGGTAAAATAGATCTGTAATGTCATTGATTTAAAATGAAAACGGAAAAGCTAATAATGTCAAGCGAAAATAAGCTTTATTGCTGTTTCTAAAATGACGAGATAGATCAAAATAAATTTCCAAAAATGTATTTATAATAATGTGTAGTCTTAAAATTAGCTTAGTATTTGAGTGAAATAGTGTGTAAATGAAGTAAATTTGCTTGTTGTCATGTGATTATGGGTTTGAGGCTATAATCAGGTGATAAGTGAGTGATATCCGGAACTTGAAAGCGTGCTTAGAGTCAGTCTAGGATGAGCGTCTGAAATGGACAGATGTGGCATCGATTAGAGAAAGATTTAGTCTGAGGACAATGGAATTTGTACTAAAGTGATTTTTACAGAATAAACAATGTAAATTAATTCTAGTTTTAAGTCAATTAATCTTAGAAACAGTTGATTGGGAGGAACTGAATAAGACAGACATATTTGGTTTGTGGGAGAAGTTAATTTTGAGAATAATGTAACTCGTGTTAAAACGTCTTTTTAGTGAATAATAAGTAACATTTTTAAAACAAAGTGAATAAACTATCAGTTTGAAGGTGACATGAGAGATGGACAGACGTATATTTTGATTGTAAAGTAATTTAGTCTTTTGAGAGTGAATGCTGAACACATGGCGTGAGTTGAACTTTGTTCGTTACATAGACAATTTTAAGCGGTATTTTAATCTGAAAGACTCTGAATATCAAAACATAAACTTTGTTTTATTAGTGGAGACAAGATGTGTGAAAATAATGAATAGTAAATTGAAATCTGAAACAACTTAGATGCAACGTTGGACTATGGCGAATTTCTGTCAAGAGGAAGGCGGCTTCAAGTTACAAGGGAGGTCTACCTTGGAGATTACTACAATGTGGTAACACAAATAACAGACAATATTATTTTGCTTTCTTTGTACAAAAATATTAATGATAAATTTTTTAAATGTGATCGAGATAGATTAGAATTTTGTTAAACAAGTAAATTAAATGTTGTAAGTATTTTAAGAATATCTAAACTAAAATTTTAATAGAAAATTTCTAATTTAACGATGCATTATAATTTTCAATATGAGACAAAGATGCTCACATAAAAATATAATTAATCAAAGTTGCAACTAATTTTAAAGTAGAGTCATTTACAAGAAACTTGGTCTCTTCAAGACAAAATAATTCTTTTTATTTTGAACATGATATAATTACAAAAAATAAACTAACGTATATATATTAATGATCTATGTTTGAATAAATAATATGTTCAGTTTCAGAAACAAAGAAAAGGACTTTTTATTTACCATACAATCACTTGGGAGTACACTTTTAAAAGAAACACGACCCTGAGAAATTTTTTTTTTTAGTAAATAATAATCAAACTTTTAACTTTTCTAAATTGGTAAGTGTAAAGCTTCCTGGCGCCCATAGTTGAGCAAATTTTTTTCTTTTCTTTTAAAAAGAAATTAAATTCAAAAAACCTTCTTATATATTTATATTACTATACTGTATAACGTAACAGCCTGTTTCTTTCTTTCAACATTATTATTCAAAATTATAGTTTTCACATTTTAACAACTATTTTAATTAGAGGTTTATTTTTATATATTCAATAAACTCTCACCTTACTTTCCTTAATCTAACATTTTATTTATAATTACAATTTATTTATTATTATTGATTGAAGATCCTTATTTACTATTAATTATTATCAATTACCAATTATTTATTGGTTGGAGATATCCCATGCTTACAAATTTAAGAATAAGATAAATAATGTGTTTTAAAATAAAACATTCCACTATTACTCAAACTCTACAACTCTATATCTGAATAGAAATATTAAAAACTCTACTACCATTCCATCAAGTATGAAGAAAATACTGTACTACAGCCAGTCTATGGGTTGAAAGATAGCAACCTAATATCTAGTAGAAGAACATTTTCTTTGATTTCCAATCTTGTAAAATGAAAAACTAGATGGATAATACTGTTTATATTCAAGACCATGATGGGTCACTTGATCAAATATATAGAAAGAAGATAAAGATGATGAGAAATCATAAAATTAAATAATCGAGATTGACATAAATGTCTAAATTGAAACAAATATCCATTTTCAGTTGAGCTTATAGTTAGTAAGAATTGTTAAGTAATTATGTGTTAGGTTGTTTATAGAAAACAATTAGATTTTAGGTTTAGATACCAAGATTTTTGATACTAAGATTAAGCACTACCAAAATGGATGTAGAAATCAACTAAGTGTCAATTGATTCTAGAAAAAAGTGTATTTCTTTTCCAGTGGAATAAAGAGTTGACTAATACTGGAGTACAGGACAGCTGTGTAGTCTGAGCAAAGTAACATGTATAGTATTTAGTTTTTAAATTGATTAGTAGATAGTATACAGTCACCTAATAAAAATCTTACAAGACACAACAAACATCAATTCAAATTAGTCATTGTCAATTATTAACATTCAGTCTTGGATTATTAAAATTAATAAAAACTCAAATTATAAAACTATGAGCATTTAAAAAAAGGGTCTGCAAGTGGGGAAACAGCTTTTGTTTAAATCAGTCATCTTTTTTCAAATATAAACTGTCATTTCTCCTAAATGTGCTGTTTTATGTCTTTATAAACAAAATTAGTCTGTTTTTATAATGTTTCTTATAGTAGTATAATGGATCTAGCTTAGTAGAAACACAATGTTCTAACATTATTAACAGTCAGATGCTGCCTCAAGTGTTTATTCCTGTTATCAAGTTATGGGAGATAGACTATAATGTACAAATTAAAGCTATTCCAATTTCCTTCATGGCAACATTGACACACAGACTGAAATGTTCGCTGATTCTACCCAATGAGAATTCCACACTATTTTTAACATTATGTCGAGTGTCCAAAAAGTCCCAGAATGGTTAAATAAGTTTTAATTTGAAAAAGACAGATAATTTACTTAATTTAATTGAGATTCTATATTTCCACTTATATTTCAAAACCATTTTGTTATTGATTATTATTTGTTTCATCTTTCCTGTCAAGTATTATTATTGCTGTCTCATCCATAAAATGAGAGAGTTATGTAATTAAACATTTGTTTACTGATTTAGAAAGTGAACAGTGTTTACAAAATATTTCAGAACTGTAGTGTTTTAATGTGTTTGAGAATAATAGGCTATATGGAAACACAAAATAATGAAAGAATATAAGAGATAAATAAAAGATAACCCTAAGGAGGAGTTAAATTAAATATGGTGTTATAAAAAAAAGAAGGTTAATAGAATCATTAAAGTTAAATGGGGAGAGATAGAAGTAATTAACCACTAAAAATATGAAGTAGGGAAGTAAGCAGAGATAGGCATAGAATAAAAGTTTGGTTAAGAACTAAAATAAAAAGTATTGAATAAATAACGAAGTATAAGATAAAACTAAAATAAAGATAACACTTCATTTTCATGAAATAACTTTATTAATAAATAAATCACTCTGAGAATACAAAACATATGAAAACGAAAAGTTAACCTAATTTAGGAAACACTGTGAGAATGATGATAGACGCATAACATATTTTGGTTATTCAGAAAGAATAAACCGCACAGACACTAGAGACACTCTACTTGTTAAAAACAAACGTTGTAAATAAAAATGAGATTATAGATTTTCACTGAATCACATTTAAATCTGAAATAAAACAGGTTAGTAAATTGATACAATATATGAAGGGAGAATTAGAAGCGGGCAGCTGTGAAAGTAGGTCAAACCAAACAGATGGCATGCAAGGTTGATGAACTGGGTTGGAGACTATATAAGAATTGAAACATTAAAAAAATATATTAAGATGTATTAGTTAGTTAAGATAATTGTAAATATATTTTCATTTATAATTAAAAGATGGATTGTGATGTGATAAAGTGTATATAAACAGTGACATAAAATCGGTGAATTAAAATTTGTGATTGGCTAAGATATGTGCGAAATCAGTAGTGTCAGTACCAGTATGGTGATATACCGAGGTTAATTTGAAAGTGGGATTTACGAAAAATAGATGCATCAGTGTTTGATCCGAACGAGGAACCTGAGTCAGTCAGCTCCAGATATTTTGAAATTGAACATTGTTAAAGACCAATGGCCAAGCTGAAGAGTAGTAAAAAAATGTTGATTTTAAGTGTGGAAGTATTAATAAAGCATTAATAAGGAGATGATATTAATTAATTGGTAATTTAAATAGAAAAGAAAGAAGGTAACGCCTAGGCTAAGTAGAAGGTTGAAAGACTGTATTTGAATATGATTCAATCACAAACAATTATATCAATTTTTTCAATGAATAAATGAAGAGTAATTTTATTAAATTGGAAAGAAAATATGAATTTTGATTAGTTTGGTATGTATTATAATGAGGAAGAGGATAATCAAATTGTAGATTTAGTAGTTTAAAAAATTTTTTGTTGTAGATAGTTATTGTTGGTTTATAAGATGTTTATATGTAAGAGAATTTATTGCAATCAAAATAAAATCGAGGCCTACTTACCGAGAGACCCCGAGATGAAAAAACCATATTAATATGATTTAAGTTTACAGAAATTTTAAAATTTACTAATTGTTGATTTTAAATAATTGTTTTATTGTGTTGTTGTGGGAAACCTGAGTATGATAACACTCAGGTAATGTGCTCATTAATGTTAAATAAAGTAATTGTCGATTTTAAATAATTGTTTTATTTTGTTGTTGTGGGAAACCTGGGTATGATAACTTCAGGTAATGTGCTCATTAATGTTAAATAATGTAATTGTTGATTTATAATTTTGTTCAGTTGAATAAAAGAAAATCGTGTATGATATATCAATGTTGATTATTGAGTTTTTTATAAAGTAGTATTTGGAAATAAAATATATACAACCCTGAGCTAAGCTGGAGCAAATTAAAAATAAATTAAATAAATCAATTATTTTTTAATTTGTATATTACTGTCTCCTATCCTTACAAATAATTTAACTTGTCTATAAGATAAAAGTTAAAATAATTTATTAAAATAAAGTAGTAATTAATAAAAGTTATCATTTTTATTTTGTTTCATTTATTTTTTCCTTGTTGCTGTGAACAATTATTTAACACTTTTTCATGAGCATCGACATTTCAAAACATCAAGCAGTGTTATTACCCTTTGGAGCATCACCGTTTAAAAACATCATGGAGTTTTCGTTCAGTTAGCATCAACGTTTTTAAACGTTCTATTTAATATATAATGCCCCATGATGTGTTGCTATCTAGCGTTATTTTTCATAACTTTCTAATCTGGCAACACTGCACACAGTCTGACAACATTGCACTGCACACAGTCTGACAACAGTCGGTTCTGAATCATGCACAATGTCTTTTCGTAGTATGCTATTGTGATTGTGTTTATAATGCAGTGAGTTGTAACTAACCTCAAAGTATATATCAGTGATTTTAATGATATTTGTAATTTTATAATATATTTTGTAAGTAACTTTTTCCAAATTGTAAGTTTGTGTTTTTGGTAAATTATGGCTAGGCCTAGGCCAGCGTTTGAAATATCTGACAAAGAAATAGGTGAACTTATAACAGAAAATGAATCTTATTACACATATAGTGATACTGAAACAAGTGAGGATGAGTTTGAAGTCCTGGAAAATGAACAAATAAATATAATTTCTGAGGACCTAAGCCCTAAAATTTTCTTGGTCTCAAAATGCGAACTTTCAACCTGTGTTACCACATTTCAATGACAGTAAATCAGGTATAATTGCCAGTGTTGATTTACCAGATGACCCATCAGAAAGTGATTGTTTTAAAATATTTTTGGACAATGACTTAGTTCAACATATTGTGGAGAAACAAACCGCTATCATAGGTATGTAACTGACAATTTTGAAATTGCAGAAAACTCCAAACTAAAAATGTGGACTTCAACTATTGTGTCTGAAATGTATACTTTTTTGCATGCCTTGTGTTGATGTCATTTACAGTGAAAAATCGTGTCAAAGAGTATTGGTCAATCGAAATTTTGCTTTCTACCCCTGCATTTCCAAAAATCTTTTCTCAAAATCGGTTTATATTATTACTAAGATTACTACATTTTTGTAATAATAAAGATACTCAGAATCAAACTAAACTATTCAAGTTAGATATTACAATTCAATCAATAAGGAAAAAATAAATATGTTTTTTTATTCCTACAAAAAAAGTTTGTATTGATGAAAGTGTTGTAGTTTGGAAAGGCAGGCTAGGTTTCAAACAATACCTCCTTAAAAAACGGCATCGATTTGGAATAAAACTTTTTGTTCTATGTGATTGTGAAACTGGTTATATTGTAGACTATCTTGTGTACACAATGTAGTACTAGAGCTTTTACAGTCATACATGGGAAATGGACATGTATTGTACACTGATAATTGGTACACGAGTCCAAATATTTCACTTTCTACATGAAAATAAAATTGGGGCTTATGGAACAGTCAATCCAAAAAGAAAAGAAATGCCCAAATTTCCAAAAGTTATGAAAGGAAATTGTTCAACATCAAACACAAAAATTTTACTTGCAGAAAAATGGTATGATAAGAGAGATGTTTATATGCTTTCAACAGTGCATTCATATAAAATGGTCGAAGTTAAGAACATAACTACAAAGGGGAAGTTATTGTAAATCCTGAAAGTGTTTTGGACTATAACGAAAACATGGGTTTGGTTGACAAGTCCGATATACTTCTTTCTTACACTGACTCTGCTAGAAAGACAGTGAAGTGGTACAAGAAATTCTTTTTTCATATAATGGATATGTGCCTACTGAATGCATTTGCCTTGTACCAAATGAAAACAGGTAAGAAACCTAAGTTTCCTGATTTCAAATTTAGTGTAGTGCGACAACTTTTAGAAGAATTTTTAAAACCTGGATCGTTGCAAAACCTGGAAGGAAATCTTTATTGCCAACTGAAAATCCTCTACGACTTACTGGCCGACACTTCATTTCTCCAATTCCTCCAACAGAAAAAAAAGCAAGGCCACAAAGAAGATGTTATGTATGTGCAAATACCAGCAAACGCCCACAAAAGAGACGTGACACTACATGGCAATGTAAAGACTGTGACGTTGGCTTATGTGTACATTCGTGTTTTGAAAGCTACCATACTAAAAACATGGTACTAAAATATGTTTTAGAATTAATAAAATTTATGTTTAGAAATAGAATTCAATAATTTTATCTTATATATAAAATTCTCATGTCACGGTGTTAGTCATTTATACTCCTCCGAAATGGCTCGACCGATTGTAATGAAATTTTGTGTACATATCAGTTAGGCCTGAGAATCGGACAACATCTATTTTTCATCCCCTAAATGTTAAGGGTGGTTCACCCCTAATTATACTCCACCGAAATGGCTCCACCGATTTTCGTGAAATTTTGTGTACATATCCGTTAGGTCTGGAAAACGGGCAAAATCTATTTTTCATCCCCCTAAATGTTAAGGGTGGTTCACCCCTCTTATATATAAAATTCTCATGTCACGGTGTTAATCATTTATACTCCTCCGAAATGGCTCGACCGATTGTAATGAAATTTTGTGTACATATCCGTTAGGCCTGAGAATCGGACAACATCTATTTTTCATCCCCTAAATGTTAAGGGTGGTATAAAATTCTCATGTCACGGTGTTAGTCATTTATACTCCTCCGAAATGGCTCGACCGATTGTAATGAAATTTTGTGTACATATCCGTTAGGCCTGAGAATCGGACAACATCTATTTTTCATCCCCTAAATGTTAAGGGTGGTTCACCCCTAATTATACTCCACCGAAATGGCTCCACCGATTTTCGTGAAATTTTGTGTACATATCCGTTAGGTCTGGAAAACGGGCAAAATCTATTTTTCATCCCCCTAAATGTTAAGGGTGGTTCACCCCTAATTTTATTATTTAATTTTTCCGATATATAAAATTCTCATGTCACGGTGTTAGTCATTTATACTCCTCCGAAATGGCTCGACCGATTGTAATGAAATTTTGTGTACATATCCGTTAGGCCTGAGAATCGGACAACATCTATTTTTCATCCCCTAAATGTTGAGGGAGGTTCACCCCTAATTATACTCCACCGAAATGGCTCCACCGATTTTCGTGAAATTTTGTGTACATATCCGTTAGGTCTGGAAAACGGGCAAAATCTATTTTTCATCCCCCTAAATGTTAAGGGTGGTTCACCCCTAATTTTATTATTTAATTTTTCCGATATATAAAATTCTCATGTCACGGTGTTAGTCATTATACTCCTCCGAAATGGCTCGACCGATTTTAAAGAAATTTTGTGTACATATCCGTTAGGCCTGAGAATCGGAATACATCTATTTTTCATCCCTTTAAATGTTGAGGGAGGTTCACCCCTAATTATACTCCACCGAAATGGCTCCACCGATTTTCGTAAAATTTTGTGTACATATCCGTTAGGTCTGGAAATCGGACAACATCTATTTTACATCCCCTTAAATGTTAAGGGAGGTTCACCCCTAATTATACTCCACCGAAATGGCTAAAATTCTCATGTCACAGTGTTAGTCATTATACTCCTCCGAAATGGCTCGACCGATTTTAAAGAAATTTTGTGTACATATCCGTTAGGCCTGAGAATCGGACAACATCTATTTTTCATCCCCCTAAATGTTAAGGGTGGTTCACCCCTAATTATACTCCACCGAAATGACTCCACCGATTTTCGTGAAATTTGGTGTACATATCCGTTAGGTCTGGAAATCGAGCAACATCTATTTTTCATCCCCCTAAATGTTAAGGGTGGTTCACCCCTAATTTTTTTATTTAATTTTTCCGATATATAAAATTCTCATGTCACGGTGTTAGTCATTATACTCCTCCGAAATGGCTTGACGATTTTAATGAAATTTTGTGTACATATCCGTTAGGCCTGAGAATCGGACCACATCTATTTCTCATCCCCCTAAATGTTAAGGGTGGTTCACCCCTAATTTTTTTATTTAATTTTTCCGATATATAAAATTCTCATGTCACGGTGTTAGTCATTTATACTTCTCCGAAATGGCTCGACCGATTGTAATGAAATTTTGTGTACATATCCGTTAGGCCTGAGAATCGGACAACATCTATTTTTCATCCCCTAAATGTTGAGGGTGGTTCACCCCTAATTATACTCCACCTAAATGGCTCCACCGATTTTCGTGAAATTTTGTGTACATATCCGTTAGGTCTGGAAAACGGGCAAAATCTATTTTTCATCCCCCTAAATGTTAAGGGTGGTTCACCCCTCTTATATATAAAATTCTCATGTCACGGTGTTAGTCATTTATACTCCTCCGAAATGGCTCGACCGATTGTAATGAAATTTTGTGTACATATCCGTTAGGCCTGAGAATCGGACAACATCTATTTTTCATCCCCTAAATGTTGAGGGAGGTTCACCCCTAATTATACTCCACCGAAATGGCTCCACCGATTTTCGTGAAATTTTGTGTACATATCCGTTAGGTCTGGAAAACGGGCAAAATCTATTTTTCATCCCCCTAAATGTTAAGGGTGGTTCACCCCTAATTTTATTATTTAATTTTTCCGATATATAAAATTCTCATGTCACGGTATTAGTCATTATACTCCTCCGAAATGGCTCGACCGATTTTAAAGAAATTTTGTGTACACATCCGTTGGGCCTGAGAATCGGACAACATCTATTTTTCATCCCTTTAAATGTTGAGGGAGGTTCACCCCTAATTATACTCCACCGAAATGGCTCCACCGATTTTCGTGAAATTTTGTGTACATATCCGTTAGGTCTGGAAATCGGACAACATCTATTTTACATCCCCTTAAATGTTAAGGGAGGTTCACGCCTAATTATACTCCACCGAAATGGCTAAAATTCTCATGTCACAGTGTTAGTCATTATACTCCTCCGAAATGGCTCGACCGATTTTAATGAAATTTTGTGTACATATCCGTTAGGCCTGAGAATCGGACCACATCTATTTTTCATCCCCATAAATGTTAAGGGAGGTTCACCCCTAAATTATACTCCACCGAAATGGCTAAAATTCTCATGTCACGGTGTTAGTCATTATACTCCTCCGAAATGTCTCGACCGATTTTAAAGAAATTTTGTGTACATATCCGTTAGGCATAAGAATCGGACAACAACAATTTTTCATCCCCCTAAATGTTAAGGGAGGTTCACCCCTAATTATACTCCACCGAAATGGCTCCACCGATTTTCGTGAAAATTTGTGTACATATCCGTTAGGTCTGGAAATCGGGCAACATCTATTTTTCATCCCCCTAAATGATAAAGGGTGATTCACCCCTAATTATTTAATTTAATTTTTCCGATATATAAAATTCTCATGTCACGGTGTTAGTCATTATACTCCTCCAAAATGGCTACCCGATTTTAAAGAAATTTTGTGTACATATCCATTAGGCCTGAGAATCGGACAACATCTATTTTTCATCCCCCTAAATGTTAAGGGAGGTTCACCCCTAATTATACTCCACCGAAATGGCTCCACCGATTTTCGTGAAATTTTGTGTACATATCCGTTAGGTCTGGAAATCGGACAACATCTATTTTTCCATCCCCCTAAATGTTAAGGGAGGTTCACCCCTAATTATACTCCACCGAAATGGCTAAAATTCTCATGTCACAGTGTTAGTCATTATACTCCTCCGAAATGGCTCGACCGATTTTAAAGAAATTTTGTGTACATATCCGTTAGGCCTGAGAATCGGACAACAACTATTTTCATCCCCTTAAATGTTAAGGGTGGTTCACCCCTAATTTTTTTATTTAATTATTTCGACAAAAATTTTTTATTTATTATATTAATGGTACAGCATATAGAAATACATACAAATTTATTATTCTATCTACAAATCCGCAATAGCGTTTCTAGATGGCAATATAATATATAATCGGCAGGACAAGGAGGATTCTTTTTTTTTTGATGCACCAGGTGGAACTGGCAAAACATTCCTTATTTCGCTACTACTTGCCGAGATACGATCAAAAAATGGCATCGCATTGGCCGTTGCATCTTCTGGCATTGCAGCAACTTTATTAGATGGAGGCATAACAGCTCATTCAGCACTTAAGCTGCCATTGAACATTCAAAATAATCCAGATGCAGTGTGCAACATAAGAAAACAATCGACTACGGGCATTGCTGAAACAATGTAAAATTATTATTTGGGATGAATGCACTATGGCACATAAACATTCGCTTGAGGCATTGGATAGGACATTGAGGGATATAAAAAACAATGATAAACTATTTGGCGGCACTTTGTTACAACTTTCAGGTGATTTCAGACAAACTCTTCCCGTTATTCCACGTTCAACGTACGCTGATGAAATCAATGCTTGCTTAAAATCATCGCGACTGTGGCGTAATGTTGAAAAAGTACAACTGACGATGAACATGCGTGTTCAATTGCTTCGGGATCCATCCGCCGAAACTTTCTCTAAACAACTAATAGATATTGGCGATGGGAAAGTTGCTGTACATGAAAATACTGGATGTATAAAATTACAAACAGACTTCTGCACAATCATCGACTCGCAAAATACTCTCATCGATCGCATATTTCCCGATGTACACACACAATATCAAAATCATAAGTGGTTGGCAGAAAGAGCGATTTTGTCAGCAAAAAATGTGGACGTCAATGGATTAAATTTAAAAATACAACAGTTGTTGCCTGGGGATTTGGTGTCATACAGATCTATCGATGCAGTTTGTGATACCAACGAAACTGTGAATTATCCAATTGAGTTTTTAAATTCATTGGATTTGCCAGGCATGCCACCACACAATTTACAATTGAAGGTTGGAGCTCCGATCATTCTACTTCGTAACTTGAACCCACCACAGCTGTGTAATGGTACACGATTAGTAATTAAGAAATTAATGAAAAATGTCATTGAAGCCACCATTTTGAATGGGAAGTTTCGAGGCGAAAATGTGTTGCTGCCACGAATCCCTATGATTCCTACAGATGTGCCAATTGAATTCAAACGCACTCAATTTCCAATTAGATTGGCATTCGCTATGACGATCAATAAGTCACAAGGCCAAACATTATCTGTATGTGGCTTAGATTTGGAAACACCATGCTTTTCCCACGGACAACTTTACGTGGCATGTTCTCGCGTGGGAAAACCATCCAGTTTATTTGTGCTGGCTAAAGACGGACTAACCAAGAATATTGTAAACTCCATTGCGCTGAGAGATTAATCTATCTTTTTTCAAACTGTCATAATTAATAAAGAATTGTTGTAATTTAAAATATATTCGTAAAGTTAATAAAGATTAATTTATTAACCTAAATAAAGTATACTTTAATTATTTGCAACGCCTTCGATTATAAGTACATCCCCGCACACTTATAGTAAATAGTTATTTTTATTAAACTAAAAAAATGTTTTCTAAAAAAAATATAAATGGCAAAACAACGTTTGCCGGGTCTGCTAGTATTACTATGGTATTTTGATGTTAATAATTTTGTCTCATGTTTATGTCTAAAACGTTTTGCTTATCATATGTATAAGAATAAAAAACTAATATTGCTGACCTAACCTAACCAAATTTTCTTTTTTTTTTAAACACAAACAAAATAAAATTTTTAAATTTATTACTTATTTTACAGTTTTAAAAATATGTTTTAACCATTTAATAAAAAATAATAACCTTGCTCCCCGGGGTAAGAAATTGTCCCTGAAAAAATTGTCGCTCATCAAAGGGTTAAAATTTGTTGCAACCGTCCAATGCATATTAAAATTTTAATAAATTTAAAACATTTCTATATTCAAAACAAATGAACAATTAAACATTAATAATATTATAAAACCACCAATAAAATCAACAATAAACTATTACATTACCAGAAAAACAATGGGAACACTGTGTAAATTTAAAAGTTAAGCATATGAATAAAGTGAAAGTATCCCACTATTGTAAATGTAATCACTGCAAGAAAACATGGTGACCACACCACCACATTTACCCTTTGTGGCTACCTAACAAAGACTCCTCTTAAGGGTCTCCTAGTCTTGCGTATTTTTAAGGTGTAGTGAGGGTTTGTTAATAAACAAAACTCCTGCATGTGAGGGCAAATTTTTAGACTTGACAAGTCTATTTTGCCTAAGTCGTAGGTCACTTCCACCCCTGTAATATCATTATTTAATGTTGGAGTACATTTAAATTTAAAATAACAAATTGTTTAAAAGCTATACATATGGAGAAGTGTAAGTATAATCAACTCCTTAAAAGCACCTTTGCAAGATTCCAATTTGTTTTAATACTCTGACAAATCTTACAGTATTTTTTAATATTTTGAATAACCTTTGAACATTTTGAGCTAAAGAGTTCCCCAAAATAAAATTCTATAGTTCAAATGTGGGTAAATGAGCCCACAGTAAAATTTCTTTAAAGTGTGAGGTTTCCATAAGATTCCATATTTCTTAGTACAAAAATTCCTGAACATAATTTGTTACAAATGCTGTAATCTGGTTATATCAAGTTAATTTACTGTCAATAACTAGACCTAATAATTTTGCTGATTGAGCCTCCTTTATAAGACTGTCATGAGACAGTCCATCTAACATGAGACATGGTCCAGAAATCTTATTTATGGTTTTTAGTCAAAAATACATCAAACTAGTATTTTTTACAATTAACAGCTACATTATTTTCAGCAAAGTACTAACTTATAATATAAAGTGTCCACAAAAATCTGGAAGTATAATATTGTTATGTGTGTAACACTATTTTTTTAAGAATGCGTAAGACTACAAAAATTTAATTTGGTGTACATTCCCTCAGTTTACAGTCAAACCCTATTGATTTTTACCAATGTCCTACAAACTGGAGTGCCACTAAACACAAACAAATACACGTTTACACATGTCTTCTGAACACATTAAGCTTTAGAAAGGAAATTTAGTAAGCATATTTTATTCTGTATAAATGGTTATGCCTAAAATATTTTGTATGCCCGGTAACTAATAAAGGTGAAGGGAATAGCAAAACAAAGAAGAAAAATTACACTACCAACTGGGTGTGAAACTGCACAACATTTAACAGTTCACAACTCTAGCTGCAGTGAGCTAAACATATGTCTTAACCAATACCGTAATAATTGGTTGTAAGTAATACAACATAAAAAATACTAGATAAATTAATGTTATTTAATTAAAGTTTTACTAAACTTAATT
This sequence comes from Aphrophora alni, assembly GCA_963513935.1. Taxonomy (NCBI): domain Eukaryota; kingdom Metazoa; phylum Arthropoda; class Insecta; order Hemiptera; family Aphrophoridae; genus Aphrophora; species Aphrophora alni. The sequence continues at coordinate 53,521,558 of OY740770.1, read as the reverse complement.
ACCTATACAAGTCTAAAACAATTACCAAAACTTTAAATAATTACAATGGAAAATACTAATGAATTGTAAAGTTTTTAAATCCGGAATCCGGAAAATCTCCAATCTGGATCAGGTGTCTATATCCCAGAGATGGAATATAGTTTCTACGTCTCTTCAGTCAGTAACTCGAGCATAAAGACTGAACTTCTGGCCATCCTTGCTGCTCTCCAACACTGTGACGATTTATCCAAGGAACAGATTTGCATTCTTACAGACTCCAAGGAAGCCCCCGTTACAATAAACATGTATAAACCATCTCCCTACTTTCATTATACACAGGCAATACAAAGTCAACTCCAGAATATACAAAAACATAAAACCATTCACTTCCAATGGATCCCTGGGCACAGTGATATACAAGGTAATGAGGAGGCCAACAAAATAGCAAGAACTGCTTTTCAGCAACATCCAAAGTCACTACATGCACCGATTCTAACTACTAGCATTCAAGAAGCGAAACGCTCTCTCAAACTAAAATGGATCGACATGTGGAAGAATGATACAACCGGCAGAGGACTGTTCAAACTGCTGAAATGGCCAAACGATTTGGAGATATACAGGAACCACAATAGGCAGACCCAAACTTTCATCTCCCGATCCAGAACCGGACACATCATCACCGAGGAATACCTGTACCGTTTCGGTATGATGGACTCACCTCTGTGCACTAGATGTGGACAGAGGAGCAAGAGTCTGGAGCATGTGGTCCTTGAGTGTACCCATGGTGATGGAGCAGTCAGAGAGGAAATGCTGAGACATCTTCAGGTTGGCAACGCCACACGGGATCTTATGTCGTCCATACTCACTTCCACGAAACTTATGCAACATGCTGCCTATCTGTATAGAAGACATCGTGCAATCGGCGCTGAGGCTGGACGCACGTAGTAAAAAGTAAGTAAATTTTAAAAGAAAGTCATATTTTACCTAAATATACTCGTTACTTTATACATTGTTTATGATAATTTCACACCATATCCTTTTAAAATGACAAACTCATAAACTTTCATATCACATAGAATAAAACTCGAACAGAGGACCTCACAAAAATTATGTCTTCTTAATCAAATGCGTTTCAATGACAAGTCGCGATCCTCAGTGATACACGAGCTACAATAACTAACTTAAGTTTATTTATAAACTTGTATATCATTTAAAACTTATAATTAGACCTACAAGCAATTACAAAAGGGCTTATTAAAAAGTATTAATAGTAAACATCCTGAATTAAAAATCATGGTTGTTTTTATAGTGGCCTATACAACTATATTTTTAAATATATATAGTTTTAGGTTAGAATTTAATAGGGCACATAGCCAATTAGATTGGTTAGATTTAGTATGGACAGGAGACAGGCTTACCTTGGAAAATGGTCCTTGGTATTACCAATAGTACATAAGTTAGAAAACACACATAAAAAACACTACAGTTTTGAAATATTTCGTAAACACTGTTCACTTTCTCAATCAGAAGAGTTAAGAAGAAGACTGAGTCTATATATATAGTCATTTGGATAGCAATATATTAAAAAACATCATCAAAGAAAACTGTTAAAAATCTTGTTCAGAAAAAAACTGAATGATGTTTTCTTATAAAACAATGATAATAATAAGTATTAAATTTTAAACTATCATATTTTCTTCTTAGAGATATGAAAATAAAATAAAAGGCTTACCTAAAGATGCACCAAAAAGATGGATCTTATCCACACCCAAATAATCTAACAACTTCTTGAGACCCTCACAAAACTGATTTACAGTCCAATAAACTGGATGTTCTGCCTTTAAACAAAACAATACCAAAATGAGGCTGATAACTGCTGCAAAAATAGATTCGAATTATTTTACAACTAATTTCTTCAAATATTAGGCTTTAATCTCATATTAAATGTTCAAATAAGATCTTAAGGTATACAAACACAATAATTGTTATATTTCTAGTTAAAACAATAGTAATTATATTTTATTTGGGAGGGAAAAAAGAAAAAAAATCAAATTTAAGACAGTTTATTTTTTTAAATATTTAAATGTAAATATTTAACGCTTGGTATGTGCCTGCACATTTGTATTAAAGTCCAGTTGACAAATGTTTTGTCTAACAGCAACAGTTCAAGAAACTATGTGTCAAACTTTTGTTTTTTCTGAGCAAACTTTTGTTATTTTAAGTTTTACAATATTCAGTATCCATTTCCAAGGTAAAGTTTGCAATTTCCCTACCTTCATATCCTTTCTGCCCTCTAAATTAATATGAGATGTATTTATACATATGAGCAACAATAGGAACTGATATAAATTTAATTCAAAAGTATAAAGAAAGCTACAATCAAATGAGGGTTATCAAACATTAAATCCAGTGTTAACAACCCTAAATTAACATTGAAATACAAATTCTGTGCTGATATAAGGATTTATGTTTAATATTTGGAAAAACCTATTTATTAAATTATTGATTTTTGTGATGCAGTGTACATTCAATCATGAAACATTTACATTTCAAGGTAGGCTCGTTTTTGGTTAACCCTGTACTTTTAGACAACAATCTTGACTATTGCAGTAATGAGCAGAGATGTGTACTGTATCTTACATTTATGGCAGTGAATTCACCAATGAGCAACATGTCACTGGGATACGGTTAATTCTATTAAAAATAAGAACTTTTTTTTCTCTACAAACTGTATCTGTGTACTGTATCTTACATTTATGGCAGTGAATTCACCAATGAGCAACATGTCACTGGGATACGGTTAATTTTATTAAAAATAAGAACTTTTTTTTCTCTACAAACTGTATCTGTGATGAAGCTACGATCATTTCCAAGAAAATTTAAATAACTTCCAACTTCTAATTTTTTCCACAAAAAACATCTAATTAGATACTGACTATTTAAAAAGTTAATCGCTTATCTCCTTAAATTATTGTGATTAAAATGTCTTTTCAAATAGTTATACAATTTCTGATAAAAAAAGGAGAAAGATACTCATTACAACTGTTTATTATCTATATAATATATACCCTCCTTCAACTTGGGTAATACTTTGGACAAGACAGAATTATCGGATTTTGAATACTTACGGAAATTACTCTAATTCCTTTTGCACTTAATCCCAATATTTGCTTAAAATAAACATCAGCTGTTCCACTTACAGGAGGAAGGCAAACTAGAGGTGTAGCAACTGATTTTGGACCTGAGTCATAAATCTTCCAACACTAAAAAAAAATAATCTAATTAATTTTATTTTTTCAATCTACAACTAAATCTTAAAAAAAAAAAACACGTTATAGCTATACATGTATAAACTGAAAAATATAAAAAAACTTTATTACTACGAATTAAAATGACATGTATAGCGCCTTCATTCCCTCTTCGAAAAATTCTGTCGCCTGTTAAACCAGTCACTTATACTATTTATCAATAATTAGTCATCATCAAACCTCTGTAATACAAGCCAGAGTTTAAGGTGCAGGGGGAGAAAATAATTGCTAGAAAATAGATTAGGGCTATAGTATGGATTATTAATTGCTCCTCTTGAAATTATCAAAAATTTGAACATTAAACCCATAAATTTTAAATGGAAATTAAATTGATAAATTAAAATATACTTGGATAAATTAAAATATATTCAGAAGGCGATATTACTGCCTTCGCAGACCTAATAAAGACAGTAATAATTATCATGTTAAATAGTAATATTTACCTGTTGTTAGAAGACAGTTAATGTGCACATATCTAACGACACGCTATTCAGTTAGCTATGCTTGACTTACGCATAGACTTATTGAGTATTCTGAACTCTGAACATAGAATGTAAACTTATAAATTGCTTATTTTTGACAAAAATATTGGGTTTATAAAGTGTCTTCCGAAAACAAATATGATCTAATTTTTTCAAATTAAGGTATGTAGTAACCAATTTCATGATTTTTCTTCATTAAATTCAACCGAACTGCACACTCTAAAATTGCCTCTGCAGATTATGTATTTACATTGATTTAGGCCTAGTTAAGACACAAATCATAATTAGCATAGACAAACCTTATGTAACTATACCTCTAATAACTCCACAATTACCAATTAGGTATATCATTTATTTATTCAAATCATATTTATTTTATTGTAAGCATCAGTTGAATCTTTCCAAGTGTAAAATAATTCCAACTTCAAAGGCAATCGCCAATACAAAACGTAAACAAGCCAGGCATCTTTGTCTGTACCAGATTTTACTTCCTATGAATAAATGTTTTCCTTGCACAAATCACTATTTTTCACTGAAAAATCACAATCTAAAAACTATCAAATCCAACATATTTATAGGTTAGACATATTGGCAAAAGTTCACATTTAATTCTCATATATTACTAAAGACATTTCAATCTAGTGTATATATCCGTGATCACAGATCACGAAAAAAAACATAATTTCAAGTTTTCTAGGTTAAGGTCCATTAAGTGAATTACATGTTAAAATAGGTTTGTACACGAATTTTTTACCTTGCAATATATTGCCACCTACTTGACCTACGCGTAAATAAACCTAAATACGATATGACAACACTACAGTAGACTCCCTCTAGTTCGGTACCTCAGGACCACTGGCCAGACTTCAAAATGGCCGTCCCTATCCGGATGTAGGCTACTATAAAAATTAAAAATATCCCTATTAAATACATTACCTATGCTTAAGAATCAACAAAAGACGTTGTTTAAACATTTTTATGTTATGTACTTACCAAAGAGAAGATTTTGACGTCTCTTGGTCGAATTGTCATGTTGTGCCACTTATAGATACGTTTTTGCAACACATATTAAAAAGTAAATACCGACACCGTACTAAGAGTAAAACTGAACAGAAAAACACATTACAGTACGTACTGTAAAAACAAACCAGAAATGTATTTGAGGAAATTACTGTACAACACGTAGCCTATTACATGTCTCATAACCTATAAAAATTAAAAGAAATCTGTTATTTTCTTTTACTTTTTCTGATTAAGAGTGTTTATGAAAGCATAGTCACGCCATTTTCTCATAAACATCACGTCGACAACTGTTGCAGCGGCTTGTTGCTCTACATACATTTTACGTTTTTCAATCATTTTAGAAAACATTTTTATCAAAGCTAACTCACACACGTACTACTTACACTTACTCACAACGTTCACTCCCGAAAACAGTCCTACATACTAAACAGCAAAAAACATTCACACACGAAATTACAGATCAATCAATCTCACTGTACAGTACGTACTACATACTGTATAACCAAACCGCCTGTCACAGGTTAAGTACGACCGATCAATTACAAGCTTGCCCGTAAACTAAACTGACATACATTAAATAGTTTACTGTACAGTACTTCTATGGCCGGAGTAGACTAAACATTCAAGATAAACGTGACGTGACGGATATGACACACACTCCTAGGACCGGCCGAACCATCCGGCGGCCGATCCAACCGAAACCGAACTAGAGGGCGTCTACTGTAATCCTAATTGAATTTTTTCACATAGTATACTAAATGGTCTCGCATCCAAGTACTGACTAACCACGTTTTATGTTGCTTGACTTCAGCGAACGAATATTGTTTGTGGTGATTACCACCACTCCCCCTCCCCTTTGTGAATCTGGACATATCCGCCCGGCCAGCTGATAAGAGCAGAGTAGTGCTGGAGACAGCTGTGACTAAGGACGTCTTCAGCGATCCTCCTAATTATATCATAGTGCGGTAAATTTCTATTATGCCTTGCTAAACCCAAAGGAATAGGGCCGTTCGGCCCTTGGGTTTATATCTGGGCGCATCGCGACTTTTGGAATATCGTATAATTATTAGTCGAACTATACGCGGCTACGTTAGGCCCTGCTATAGACCGACATGTTGTTGCAATACAGTGTAGTTAATATTAATATTGGTATTAGTGTAATTCTCTTATTTTAAGTAAATTAGTTTCTAGTAATACTTGTCAAAAATGGCTAGCCTAAGTTGAGATCCGCCCAGTGTACTTAATTAATTTTACCACGCGATCGGGACCCGGTAATACATTACCAAAGTATTGGGATTGCATTTGGTTTACGATTTGGGTGGTCCGCGGATCTACTTTGGTAATGTATTACCGGGTCCCGATCGCGTGGTAAAATTAATTAAGTACACTGGGCGGATCTCAACTTAGGCTAGCCATTTTTGACAAGTATTACTAGAAACTAATTTACTTAAAATAAGAGAATTACACTAATACCAATATTAATATTAACTACACTGTATTGCAACAACATGTCGGTCTATAGCAGGGCCTAACGTAGCCGCGTATAGTTCGACTAATAATTATACGATATTCCAAAAGTCGCGATGCGCCCAGATATAAACCCAAGGGCCGAACGGCCCTATTCCTTTGGGTTTAGCAAGGCATAATAGAAATTTACCGCACTATGATATAATTAGGAGGATCGCTGAAGACGTCCTTAGTCACAGCTGTCTCCAGCACTACTCTGCTCTTATCAGCTGGCCGGGCGGATATGTCCAGATTCACAAAGGGGAGGGGGAGTGGTGGTAATCACCACATGTTTTTACCTACATATATCTATTCAGACATCTCACACTCCATATTGACTGTTCAATGGTTTGAACAAAACTAATCCCACGCAGAAGTGGCAGAATAACTATCACCCATCCAAGTAATAACCATGCTCAATCTTGCTTGACTTCGGTGATAAGTCAAAACATTGTGTTTGCTATGTAAACTTAATCCACAAATATGTCAATTTCGAAGTGATAAACATTTTTGCTCGCTAAAAAAATGTTACTAGCCTATTCTTATAAAGAGAGCTATGTAGTACAAAAATAACGTTAAAAAAAATAAAATTGGGGCCTTACAGTAAACAATTACCATACAAAAATAATGGGGGAAAAATATATCTAAATTGTGGTGCTACACTGAACAATTACCTTCGGTACTGGATGACTATATTAAAATATTGTTGGCTTTGGTTAATTAAAATAGTTCAAAAACTCTATATCCACATTAAGTGAAATTGTAGGTACCTAAGTAAAATAGGCCAAGTAAAATTGTGGGTTAGTATATCCTTTCCCTTTAAATTAAAATGTATATCAGATATCTAGCAATTTTCAGAACTTACCCTGGAAGCATCCGAGTCAACAACTATTTTCCTCAAAGGTACACTACTTCGAAAACTAACATATTCCTGAGAATTCGCAATGTCAACTAAACTCATGATAGAAATACGTTTTTCTCAAAGCACTGAATGTATTATTAAACAATTTATACTTATTTTTAAAGTTTTGATTAGACTTTATAAATAACCAACTTTTAAACGTGACCATCTGCCTCGTTTGTCATGTCAAACAATGATGAATATATTTTAAGTAACACAAAAATGACAACTTAGGCTTATAGCAGAGCATCAAAATCCAAATTAAGAACAGGTAGACGAAGAATAAATCTCTTTTATCTCCTTATCTATTTTTCTATTCTCACTGATAAAAATCTTACTTTTTACTTAGTGTCTTAGTGTATGTTAAAAACATAGATTATAACTGTCAAGTTCTAAAGCAGAGAGATATCACCTGTTTCCATACAAACAAAGTTATTAAACTACACGTTTTTCTGGCAGTGAAAGCAAAATTTGTAGTATTTATTGGTCAACTAAAAATATCATAAATATATAAAATCCAAGAATATCACCAATGATTTTACGTACAACAATAAATATTAATATATTGCTTAGACTAACCTAGAAAATAATATAAGTAAACAATATATTATGAAAATTAAAAGGAACACAGTTCTAGTCGGCTAAGCAGAAGAAAACAAATTTTGTTGATGACAATTTCAATCGCTTTCTCTTAAGACGAAAAACTTCTGGTTCATCTAAAAAGAAAAATAATTAAAACGAGATGTTAATAACACAACTATATGAGGATTGCTTATTATTATTTTGTCTATATATTTTCAGTGTGTGGTAACGTTAGACATTATTTCTTTTTTAGTTTTTTTTCATAATATCCTTTCTTATTGTAACTTTCCAGCCAGATTAGCAAGAGCCCAAAGTCATGATTTATTAGTACTGTATATACAAAGAACGAGTGAACTATATGAAAATGTATTAAATATCGAAGTGAACATGATACCCTCGACAAATTAAAAACATATACAGGTAACTAATGTTATATTTTTTACAGTAAAGTTGATTCTAAGTAAAACTTAGATTATAAATACATAAAGCGGTTTGTATGGAATTGTAATATGGATACTTTACATGACGAATTGTATGCATGACTTTCCAGATTCCAGTGTCTTAAGAAAACGACATGTCAAGTTAACGGACGCACGGAAGAGGTGCCGCTTAAGTGTTATCTATCTTTACTGATTGTTTAAGATGGGTTAATGTTAATGTATAGAGTTTACAGTGGAGTTGAAAATTATAAGATGAAATCCACCTCTATGTTTGGCCTTAGTTTTGAAATTAGTTATAACGGCCGCAATAGATGTCATTTACCGTATTTTTAAACAATAACAAATTACTGTTTCTTTCTCTTTTTACTGTGATATTGCTTATTCAGTTAACTCACATGCTCCATGTAACTTATCGCCAAAATTTCAATTAATGAAGTTTGATTTACACAATTTTGAAGTTAACTATATTTTATATGAGAATCAAACGGACTGTGATAATGATTGTTGAGGTTCACAAAATTCGGTTTAATAGGTGGTACTCAGTAAAGTCTGCACTAAACAATCTTGATTGTGATCTCACATTAGCGTCCGTATTGTTCCGACATTTATCTTCATGGTTTTTAATATCTAATCCTAATCTATGGTTTTAGTTTTAACTTTGTTTTTATTGATTGACGCATCTGATTACCGACTGACATGTACTAAGTTAACATTACTATTATCATCATATTCATAATCTTATACACCGCTATAATGGCGGACCCAAATAGAGGGGGTCCGAGTTTGATTGTCAAAAGTAAAACATTACATTGCAAAAATTTATACGATTATTTAAAGACGTTATCAGCTGGGACCTTGGAAAGGTTGTACAACCATCCAACCACATGTTTAGCTGTCTACAGGTTAGATATATTTAATTTTTAGGTTAGAAAATATGCTTTGATATGGAAAACTAACTGTTTTGAAATTATCCTCCCTTGATAAACAGTAATCCTAAAAGGTACTACTTATCAATTGTAATAAAAGTAGGTTGTACCTCATCCTCCGATTTTTCTATAAGAAATTATGAAAAAGTAAAGTATTTACCTTTTAATCAAAGGATCATAATACTATTTGTTGGAAGAAATGTTTCAAGCCCCAAAATGCATTTCTTCACTATTATAATAACACAGAAAATAAGGGAAGGTAAATGTCCAGTTGATACCACATTGCAATTTAATATAGAAATGCCACGAAATCATGTTTAATATACCTCACTATTAAACAATTGGATCATCCTAATGATGGGAAAACCCTTTTTAAGTATCAAAATACATTATTTCTGTCAAAAATAAGCAATTTAAAAGTACGAAATCCTAGGATTATGAGAATAAGTCATTGGTTACATTAATTCCTATGTCAAATTGAATGATATATATAAATATATATATGATATAGGTATATATATATTTACTAATATATATTAGTATATAATATATATATATATATATATATATATATATATACTAGTTCGCATGATTTTGAAATCATACAGTGTAGTAATATTTCCCTGTTAGAAGGCAGTTAATGCGCCTATATATAAAGACACTGTAACATTTTTAATACAATTGAAGAGTAAATAAATAAGAATTCAAAGGTAAAGAATCCTGGCTGAGATTTAAAAGAACAATGAAAAGATTCAAAGATAAAGCCTAGAAAGTGAATATAACCTCAAAATTCGTATTTGGATAAAAATTCATATAAATGAAAATTTAAGTATTTCGGGATATTAAAATAATAATTAAATAACATTAAATTCACATATTATAACCAGTTAAAGCTAAATTAAACTAAACTAATCAAAACAAATAAATAATACAACCAAATTTTATCCATAAGCCTAAAGTTAGCGGTAAGAACGTTTTCATTGTTCTTACGATGTAAAGTCAATCATGTTTAGTGTAAATAATATTAAGAATTGTTTTAAAAGCATTGTGTATAATTTAAATAAGTAATTAGTGTTAGAATATTAAAAGAAGGTTGTAACTTGTAACATAACCAATAACAAGTGTGATTGAAATGATTAAATAAACTGTGACTACGGAAGGATTAATGGTAGACGAGGAATAAGCTTCTGAGCCATCGAGTTAAAATAACGTCGAATAAAGTACATTCTATATGAGATATTAAAATGGACATTCCAGAGTTTAAAAGAAACAATAATAAGTAATTCGAAGTTAGATATGTTAATAAACAGTTTAAAATATGTAAAATATACAGTTAAGAACAGTGAAACACATTTTGGAAAATAATGTGTACGTGACCCAAAAAAGTGTGCTGTTGGGCATAGGATATTCAACACAATGATAGTAATGGCCGTGAGTTAATTGTAGAGTGTCATATCTTTTGGAATTTTTTGTGGCGTCCTTTGAACACTTCTAATTTTGTATCCATCAAGTGAAGATGTAGTTATTGGTTGTTGTTAAATTTCATAAAAGAGAATAAAGAAACAGTGAACATATTGTACTTGCCTTGTAGTGGTATAACTAAAATGCAAGAGTAATATTATTTTCCAATAGTACAATCAATGAACAGTAACTAAAACACAGTCACCAACATTAGGTAATATCCAGCTAATTTTGTTACATACATCCAAGATTATAATTAACTTTGAATAGGCCTAAATAAAAGTGAATAGAATTGTATAAAATCTCATATTAAACCAATTAAACATAATTTTTTTTGAACATTTGAACTTTGCAACCTAATAGAAATTAATTTTAATAATCCAATTTGTAATATAGTTTTAAGTATAGATTTAAGTGATTGCCTATTTAACAGCCAGGGGTTCTTTAACCCGAGAGAAAGAGATTTGCTTAAAAAATTTAAATATCAGTATTAATTGTATATTAAATATATCCAGAGGAGATAATATATAATTGTAAAAGTAATTCCGTTTAAAGCTAATTCTCAAAAAAGAAATTTTGTACATAAATAGATAATTGAGAAACAGTGATTAAACATTGAGTTTATAAACAAAAAGCAGTCAGTCATTTATAGTATTAACAATATTTTCACTATAATTTAGCTCACAACGTGGGGCAACTTTTGTTTCTGAGAAGGAGATATAGATATCAATTATTTTATTATAAATTTGGCACCCCAGCGTGCTGGCTAAATTGAATATAAGAAAGATTATAACACACTATCTTCTTAAATCGCCATTTCATCTCATCTCACACAACAGATGCAGTTTTTAATTGCATGTTATAAACATATGACATAGAAGGCAGTGGTATCAAACATCTGTGGTGTCGTTCTGGAGCTGATTGTTAGAAGAAATGCAAGGAGAGTTGACCATATGATTTCAAGGAGGAAAGATGCCCTTGGATCACTCTGACAAAATTAGGAGAAAGTTTTACCTCAAGGAACCAGTTAATCCAACTCAAATCCACCAGAAAGTATCATTTTTCCATCCAAACAATATTTTTCCATGGAAACTCATTTCTTAACATAAATTTTTGTGTCACTTAACTGCTTTAAAAACACATTATTTGTCAAATGGTGTAGTTATCTGATTTACTAAATGTAGTACAATTATTGTTTTAGTTTTATAAAATATCCTACTTTGATTGTTGATCAGTTATGAGTTTCGTAACCTTGCCTAGTTTGGAAAGTCGACTTCATTCCTACTTTATATAATTATGTATGTAATTACTTATACTATACCTAACTGGAACTCTGTTTTTCATTAAATTTGAAAGAAGCTTACTAACCTCATTGGTGTCTGAGTACCCAATGAATACTTAGTTCGAGACTCTGGACCTATTGTTTTGGAGAAAACTTTCTATATTTACTAGAATTTAATGGAGCAAATCAATTCCCATCAACCACATTTTTAATTTTAAGCCTAGTTTACTATATTTTTCTGTTTGTAGTATACACATTACCCCTCAATGTATCCAGTTAGGCTTGATGAAATTGGCATACTAAAAATAGCTTCTTGTCAGCTCATTACCTCAATTGAAAAAATACTTATTATTAACTAATCTTGTTATTAAGAAGTTTGTTAAATGTTTTCTGATGGTTTCAGAGAACTGCCACCAATAGCAAAGCACTATGTTATTAGATTACTGTATGTTGAACAACCTGTTCCTCAAGCTGTTATTGCATCTTGGGTCTCGCAAGCCTTTTCCAAGTAAGTATATAATTTTTAATCTAATCTAAAGCAAATATTTTCTTCTTTGTATTTCCCCCTCGTTTGAATATTAAATTATGCTATAGTATGAGTTTTTAAAATATAATAATAAATAGTACAAATTAAAAAACAAAAAACTTGTTTTGTGAACCTGATAAATGTTTAACACTTCTTTAGTTTCATTCTTCAAAAGTTATTTCAGCTCTTTCAAATGAACAAAGATCAAATTCAAACATAGGCTACACTTGATGCTTTTAAACAGTGACAAAACCTATTCATTTAAACATGTAAATATTATAAGCCTATTAAATGGACTTACAGTATTTGTTTACTGCCTTCTAAATTTACTTTAAATTTAACTTAATCTTAAATCCTAAATCCTAACAACACCATCACCTTTTGAAACGTCATCACAAAATTTGGTTATTGTCCTAGAAATATGGTTTTAAATGTTAAGACACAGCTTCTATTATCTTACTCATTATATAACTTAAATTCTAGTTACATAATTATAAATGTTAGAGTAGAAGTCCTAGAGCAATGTTGCCGTATTCACCAGATCCACATGGTCTTCTTTCACTGTTAGTACATTCAGCTCGTTGTCTGTGGATCAATGGAAGACATCGCCAATCATATTGGTGATAGTTTTTGGAAATTTGTTCATTTTGTTACCTTTACAGTTTTCTGAAAAAACTTGTAGAGATATTATATTAGCTAAAAAAAACAAACAAAAATGTTGCTGATCTGTAGTGTTGCTGGAACTGAGAAAACATCATATGTAATTATTTTGTTTTTCACTCGCAACAAGGTTATTGAAATTTTATATTTAAGAAAGACCTAACATTATTGGAATATTTGATTTGAAAAAAGATATAGAATTTTAAACATTTAACTTACATATCATTCTCAAATTATCTTGCTATTTTTCACTTTACTAATCAACTCATTTTAATATGGCTTAATTAATTACCATTTTGAAGTAATTGCATTGTATATAAAGAGTATAAAATTTGCTTTTACAGCACATAATATTTACACTCTACACTATATTAAATGTAGTTGATTATTTTATATCTACACAATATTTTCTTAATTCTTGTGGTCTTTCTAATGGTCCAATCATACTATCATCGCTAATTAATTATACTCTCATTTTGTTCTAGATTATTTGTTTCCCTATTTTCCTCCATTTTTTCTGATAATGGTATTAAAGCTTGCCCACATTGACTCCAATTCATATACATAGAGTTTCTACTAAAAGTGGTTGCTGTGCTTATTCCTTCTGTGTCAAACTTAATAATTTGATGGTCGGAAAGAGAAGGTTCACTAGAAACTCCAATTTCTGATTCAATCTTTGGGAAGTGGGCTTCCTATAGATAAGTCCAATACCTGTTGTCCTGACCTTATTTTGATGAATTCTACATATTGAAATAGATTAAATTCTACTGTAAAGTCAATTAATTGCTCACCTTAGTGTTTGTGTCCGAACTGTCCCAGATTGTGTTATGTGCATTTATGTATCTCAGCTCACTATGTTCCCACTGCAGTACTCGACTAGCCTTGTGATTTCAGCTGGAGGGATATTTCTATCACTGGGGGAAATAACTAGGTGCTATTACTATTTCTCGGTGAGTGGATCCAGTGTTCATGAATATTGAAATGGCACCAGGTCCTATGTCATAAATTCTAAAATACACATAACATTTATGTTATTTTTTATCATTATACAAGCTCTGACATTAACACACCTATTATCTTGTATTAGCTTACCTACTGAGACGGTTTGGAAAAAGCCAAAAGTCTCAAGCCAATTTAAAACATTTTAAATTCCCGCGATAAAGCCATGTAGATGGGAGACGAGGAGGGACGATGACGTCACGGCAACAGGTGTTGAACACTGCATGTTGGATCGTGTACAGTCGCTCTGTCTTGTTTCTTATTTTATTAAAATACTAAATTATTAAAATAAATTAATGTTCAGTAGAATCAACCGATTAATAATATCGAAGAATAAATTTAAAAGCAATTAAAACAAAAAAGTTATTCAAGTTTTTATAGGGGCTCAAAAACCTAAAATTTGGAAAAAACTTAAATTCAAAATTCAAAAAACGTAGAGTCATAACTCAAAGGGGAACTAATAATAATCATAAATAAGAAATATGAATTAATAATAATGAACAGGTGAAAATGGACTTAGAAAGTCATTCTTGGGGAGTTTTTTGGAATTTTTAAGTTGAAGGGGGGATTATTTAAAAAATAATAATAAGTACTATTGAAGAGACCACAATAGGGCACAATAATATGTACTTAGAATCAAATTTGAAAATAAAATAAGGGAGATATAATAATTACAAAACGTAAAACTTCAAAGCCCAAAAGCGGTTAAATTAAACGTTAAAGGGGTAAAGTAACATGGTAATTATAGATATCTAGTATGTAAAATTGTAAAACATCAAAGCAGAAGTAATAATATATAATGGGGGGGTTTTTATGAACATAAACTCATACGATGCAAACTTTAGGACTTCAAGGACACATAACTCAAAAACCAAACGAGTTAAGGGAAAAGTACAAACATAGTTTTTCGTCGTAGTAGAAAAGGAACAAGATTTCGTCAAAAGAATTTTGAGAAAGGACTTATCTCAAAATTTGGAAAGAAGAAAAATCGAATTTCGGGAAAAGGGCGATAACTCGCGAACGAAGCGCAGTAGAGCGATGAATCAAGTTCCACAAGACCCACAAGATGGAGAGGAAGAAGAATCCGAAAGGAACTTTAAAATCGGTTCGAGCGTTCGAAAGTTATAGCGAGTTGAACGAAAAAACGAACAAAGTAGAGATTTTCATGCAAAAACATGAAAAGTGGCGTGCGCATCCTCAGCAGGAATCCAAAGTTTAAAACATCATATTGCCAACTTGGATCACAGATAACGTTGAAGAAAAAATACAATAAATTATTAATTAAAAGGTGTTTTAATTAATAATAAAGGAAGAAAACTATTCATTAGTCAAAAAATATGACTAATAAAATATATAGTGTAAATATTTCAGACCAAAAGGGCCTGAAAACACATAATATATGGAAAATACCTTTTTCCCTAAAAGGGAGGAAAATTGGCTCCAGAAAAGTGGATTGATTCCCACTGACAGGGAGACCGTAATTTGTCGTTCGAAAGAAGGACACTTTTGATTTGGAATCGACGCGAAGTGGACGTTTCTTCTGCAACCGACTCTGAGCTGAGAGGAAGATTCAACTGTCACTCTACTTAACTGGACTTAGAATAATTTCAACTTTAATCGATCTTCAAGGCAACTTAGAAGAATTCGAGACCAGCATTCAACTACATAGCAGCTTACAGACTCTGGATCGAAAACATCATCCTAATTACACAACAAATTCCAAATCCAACTAGAACTTCTAATAAAGTGTGAAGGTATCTTATACTTAAGGAATAATTCGCAAATATTAACTTCATTTCAAATATAACGTCATTAGGGGAATTATTAAAAATTAAATTCATTTTTAAACCTCTGCTTTGGTGTTGAAAATAATTAATAATTTAAATACGACTTTTTCAGTACAGGAAAAACTGTTTGTGGTTCTGTCTGAAAAGTCAAGCGTTTTTATTTTGTTTAAGATATAGAAAATATTACATTGATAAATTTTGTCAAATAAATAAATAGTTGTATTGTTGTTTAATCAAATTGTTTGGTGTTATTAAAAAAGTTTATAAAGTTAACATTTTTTCTGTGCAAAAGAGAAAGGAATACATAAATAATTCATTTCTAAATTTTGTTGTGTTTTCAATATATATCCATTCTGTATATGTTATTAACCTTGTTTAAACATAAATCTTATATATGTGCTCTGGTAATATAATTTAAAAATTTTAAAAGTTATCATCAGAACTTAAGAGCCGATTTCTCCCAAAAGGCACGACCTTAGAGAGAGAGAGTGTTAATCTTAAAAAAGAGTCAAATAATCGAGCATTGAGATAAAATTCAGGGAATTTTGCGTAAATTAGAAGTTAGTAAGTTTATGAGGACAAGCTCATACTTACTAGAGCCAAGAGTTGCAAAATCTTTGATTCAAAAAAGTAAAAGTGAGCATTTTGGCCTTGCCCGCGCTTGCTCTGAGAAGAAAGGTGGTTCGCCCAGTCGGTGGTGATCGTACAGCGAGTTTAAGAGTTCGTGATAAATAGTGTTCCAAAAAGGGAACAAAGAATCTTAAATTCGTGAAGACAGAACAGAGTGGTTAGTGGGAAAGGTAGCGCAAAAAGAGAGGCGCAAAGAGAACCCACGACCTCGAGAGCCGGAGCGCGGCAAGTGGCGCCCAATAGCGTGGAGCACGAAAAAGCAAAGTTTTGGAACAAATTTTCAAAATTTTGAATTTTTCAGTGTTTCATACGAACGAGAATATCTTAAGTTCTGATATAATTTATATGTACATGTGTGTTAGTAATAAGTTGTGCTGGTAATTACAACGACAAATATACTAAATTGCAAAAATAATAATAATTAAAAGTAGAGTCCAAATTAAACCGAAATTTAAATTTTTTAATTAATCAAATCAAGTGAATAAGTGAAGTGAAAATGGGACCAGCGAAAGATCCAGCAAAACAGGAAGGTTCAAAGGAACAGGAGACGGAAATGCAGAAAATGGTGAGGTACCTGAACCAAATGGAGGATAGAAGAAAGCAAGAGAGGGAACAGGACAAAGCGGAACAACAGAGAAAAGAAAAGGATAAGGAAGACGAGGACAAATTAAGAAGATTAGAAGAAAGAATCGAGAGAAACCAGGAGAAAGAAGAAATGGAAGCCAAATGGATCCAGATGGAGGAATTACGGAAACAGGAAAAAGAAGAGTTGGAGGCCAGAAGGAAGCAGGAGAGAGAAGAAATGGAAGCTAGATGGAAGCAGGAGAGAGAAGAGAGGATGAAGAGAGAGGAAGAAATGGAAACGAAACGTATCCAAAGGGAAGACGCCCGAAAACAAGAAATAGGGAAATATATGGAGGAAATAAAGGAATCTATAGACAGTAATATGGCCGAAAATACGAGACGAATAGAAAATTGTGAAGAAAAAGTGGAAGAGTGCGTAGGGGAAATTAAAAAAATGACGGACAGTTTAAAGGAACAGGGAAATTCAACTAAAGAAATTGGGGAGAAAGTTAAAAAGTTAGAAGTTAAAATTAGGGAAGTCGCCAAAATTAAAGAAACCGGTGGTAATGCGAAAAATATAATTTATTTAGATAGGGCAAATTTAGAATCAAAAACTATAGAATTTTGGGGAAATTCAAGAGATAATCCTGTTAAATTTTTAAAACAAATTGAGGAAGTATTTCAAGAAATAAATCCTGTTATGGAAGAAAGTGATAAATTAAAAGTAGTGGAGAAAAAATTGAAAGGAGCTGCCATGGAATGGTGGGAAATAATCAAGCGAGATACAGAAGAATATAGCCAGTTTAAATTGCTATTTTTAGAACATTATTGGGGTTATCAAACTCAACAAGTAGTTAGGAATCAGATAGAAAACCATAGGTATAATCCAAATGGAAATATGAGTAGGGTAGATTATTTTTGTAAAATGGTACGAAAGGCCGAGTATTTGGAACCCAAAATTCCGGAAGAGTTCCTTATATACCAACTAATGAGGCATTTTGACCAAAAAGTTCAATTAGCGTGTATTGGTAGGGCTAGTGAGCATTTGGAGGACGCCATTAAGTTTTTGAGGACAATTGAAAACGTAGACGGGATGTCTAGAGAAGTTCGAAGACCCGATAGTTTCGAAAGGAGGGACGGACAAAAAAGAGATCAAAATTTCAGGCAAAGGAATCAAGACTACTCAAAACCATCCCAAAACCCTAACCTTCGATCCTATGGTCAAACCCAAAATAAACCTCAACCACAGATACCTCAAAACCCTGGTCCTTCAAACCAAAAATTCCCACCCAAGGTCACAAAAAACTAAAATACGAGATCTCAAGGCAAAATTTTAGGCAGAAAAAGGAAAATACAAACGGAATTGAGATCGAGGATAAAACCAAATTAAGCAAACATAAAAGGGGGGATCTGAAAATAAATAAAATTAAATTGGGGATTTTAAATACCGAAATTAAAAAAGATTTAATGAAGGAAAGAGATAATAAAATTTTAAATAGTGAAGTTCACGAAAAATGTCCGGAAATTGGGATAGAAATTGAAAATATAAAAGTAAATATGTCCATTGACACCGGAGCTCAGTAGATGTCCTGTGTTCAAGAGGATTTTTATAAAAATGTGCTAAAAAATAGGAACGATAAAATCTTGGAATTGCCAGTTGTAAATACGGAAATGGTGACGGCGATAAAAAGCCAGCGACAGAAGATTAAATTACAAGCATTATTGGAGATTAGAATAAATGACCAATCAATAAGAGGGGTATTTATGGTGGTACCAAAGCTGGAGAGTAAAATGATAATGGGTTGTGATTTAATGTGCAAATATCGAAGTCGAATTAATATGGAAAAGGATTTCCTACAACTGGTAAAAGAAAACGAATTTATTGTAGTAGATTTTCTTAAAGAAAATAAATTAAGATTGAGCAAAAACAATGTGCAGAAAGAACATCAAGATGGCGGCGAAACCGACAAAATGGTAGCGTCGTCAGCTGCAAATAGAGGAGGCTCAAATTCGTATAAGCGAGTAACCGGGGCTTATACGTTGTCTACCAAAATGCCGGTAGACATAAAAACAAAAGCCAAGGACGTGTCTAGACTGAAGTGTGACAATAACGGAAGTAAAAACAAATGTGCGAATAGGGTTAGCCAGTTTTTTACAAATGTTAAAAATGAAGAAGTGCTTAGAAAAGCGGAGACTAAGAAATTAAGATTGAGCAAAAACAATGTGCAGAAAGAACATCAAGATGGCGGCGAAACCGACAAAATGGTAGCGTCGTCAGCTGCGAAAAATGGAGGCTCAAATTTGCACAAGCGAGTAAAAGGGGCTTGTGTGTTGGCCGTAAAAATGCCTACGGACCTAAAACAGAAAGCAATGGACGTGTCTAGACCGAGTAGTGACGAAACCGATGGTGGTCAAAAGCGAAGAAAGAAGTTAAGTGTAAACAATGAGTCGATAAGGAGGAAAAAGGCAAATTTTAATAAAGATGAGGGGCTATTTAAAGCGTGGGATGAAGGCAACCAATTATTTAATAAAGACGAAGGGCTGAAAGAAGCGGAGAATAAAGGAAATAAAGTGGGAGGAATAAATAATAGTGGGCCAAAGGCCATAATCTACGAAAATAATAGTGGGCCAGAGGCCATGATCTACGAAAATAATAAAATAATAAATTACGATGAAAATTTGCAAAATAACTCCGAAAACGATTCAGAACTTACACAAGACAAATTCGACGCAAGAGACGGGAAAGAATGGAGAGCTATAATCAAAATGGCGGATCCGGAGAGGCAAAATGGATGAAATTTTCTAAAGGAGAAATGAGATACCGAAAGAAGAAAGTTAAGTTTAAAAATTCTACGAAGTGTAAAATGAAAGGAAGGAGGCCCGAAGGGAAAGTAAAATTTAGATGTGAAGGACTTAGGAGATATTAATAGAAAGTAAGAAATTTCATAAATAAAATGTATAAATTGTAGTGTTAAATAGTTGTAAAATATAAAGTGTAGAAGCGATTATGATAAAGGGAAATAACGGATTGTCAGCTGATTAAGGGAATGTAGCCTAGGTCAGTAAATAACAGGATAAAGCTTGAACAAATTCCTAATTGAGTAAGGCAAAGAGCATAGCGGTAACACATATCCGCTGTCGACACCTGAATAAACAAAGTGTAGATGAAGAGGGGAAGCGGTGAACCGGACGTCAATCAACCAATATTGACAGACTGCTTGTTCAACAAATTAGCCGAGGGTGATAGGAATGAATGAAAGAATAAATGTGTACTGTTTTGTTTTTTATTAAAGAAAGATTTCCGAATAAAATAAATATTTTTTCTTTTTAACTGCAATTAGGATAGTAACCGTTGTAGTTACCAAGTATATTATATAAGTAAGGCATAGTTTTAGTTCAACCAAAGCAGATATTTGTAATCATATAAGACGAGTTATTCCTTATATAAATGTAATATGTTTTGTGTGTGATAATGTGTTTATTTACAGCAAAGACGTTTAGAAGAAACGGCTGTGATGGACAAAAGTGAACGATTAAGCAAATTTGTATGTATACAGTAATAAATAACATGTGTTTTGAATATATAAATATTATACAATAATAAATAAAATGTGTTTTGAGTATATAAATATATGAAATGATGGAGGAGATGTTTTTTAAATTGAAATATATGTGTTTATGTATATTGTTAGGTTATTATGTCAAAATTTATGAAGATGAAATATAGAGATGAATTTGAATAAAATGTTGTAAAATATATATGAATATCAATGCAAAATAATACATTGTTGATATATATGTTAATAATGTAAAATGATAAAAGATTTAATGAAGATAACCATTAATAAATAGTTAATATGAAATGTGATATGTCGAAAAGGGGGTTTAATACAAAAATTTTAGTTTTTTAAAAAATGAAAAATAGGAATTTTTCATTTTTAACCGAAAATTTTAGTTCAAAGGGGGCATATTGAGACGGTTTGGAAAAAGCCAAAAGTCTCAAGCCAATTTAAAACATTTTAAATTCCCGCGATAAAGCCATGTAGATGGGAGACGAGGAGGGACGATGACGTCACGGCAACAGGTGTTGAACACTGCATGTTGGATCGTGTACAGTCGCTCTGTCTTGTTTCTTATTTTATTAAAATACTAAATTATTAAAATAAATTAATGTTCAGTAGAATCAACCGATTAATAATATCGAAGAATAAATTTAAAAGCAATTAAAACAAAAAAGTTATTCAAGTTTTTATAGGGGCTCAAAAACCTAAAATTTGGAAAAAACTTAAATTCAAAATTCAAAAAACGTAGAGTCATAACTCAAAGGGGAACTAATAATAATCATAAATAAGAAATATGAATTAATAATAATGAACAGGTGAAAATGGACTTAGAAAGTCATTCTTGGGGAGTTTTTTGGAATTTTTAAGTTGAAGGGGGGATTATTTAAAAAATAATAATAAGTACTATTGAAGAGACCACAATAGGGCACAATAATATGTACTTAGAATCAAATTTGAAAATAAAATAAGGGAGATATAATAATTACAAAACGTAAAACTTCAAAGCCCAAAAGCGGTTAAATTAAACGTTAAAGGGGTAAAGTAACATGATAATTATAGATATCTAGTATGTAAAATTGTAAAACATCAAAGCAGAAGTAATAATATATAATGGGGGGGTTTTTATGAACATAAACTCATACGATGCAAACTTTAGGACTTCAAGGACACATAACTCAAAAACCAAACGAGTTATGGGAAAAGTACAAACATAGTTTTTCGTCGTAGTAGAAGAGGAACAAGATTTCATCAAAAGAATTTTGAGAAAGGACTTATCTCAAAATTTGGAAAGAAGAAAAATCGAATTTCGGGAAAAGGGCGATAACTCGCGAACGAAGCGCAGTAGAGCGATGAATCAAGTTCCACAAGACCCACAAGATGGAGAGGAAGAAGAATCCGAAAGGAACTTTAAAATCGGTTCGAGCGTTCGAAAGTTATAGCGAGTTGAACGAAAAAACGAACAAAGTAGAGATTTTCATGCAAAAACATGAAAAGTGGCGTGCGCATCCTCAGCAGGAATCCAAAGTTTAAAACATCATATTGCCAACTTGGATCACAGATAACGTTGAAGAAAAAATACAATAAATTATTAATTAAAAGGTGTTTTAATTAATAATAAAGGAAGAAAACTATTCATTAGTCAAAAAATATGACTAATAAAATATATAGTGTAAATATTTCAGACCAAAAGGGCCTGAAAACACATAATATATGGAAAATACCTTTTTCCCTAAAAGGGAGGAAAATTGGCTCCAGAAAAGTGGATTAATTCCCACTGACAGGGAGACCGTAATTTGTCGTTCGAAAGAAGGACACTTTTGATTTGGAATCGACGCGAAGTGGACGTTTCTTCTGCAACCGACTCTGAGCTGAGAGGAAGATTCAACTGTCACTCTACTTAACTGGACTTAGAATAATTTCAACTTTAATCGATCTTCAAGGCAACTTAGAAGAATTCGAGACCAGCATTCAACTACATAGCAGCTTACAGACTCTGGATCGAAAACATCATCCTAATTACACAACAAATTCCAAATCCAACTAGAACTTCTAATAAAGTGTGAAGGTATCTTATACTTAAGGAATAATTCGCAAATATTAACTTCATTTCAAATATAACGTCATTAGGGGAATTATTAAAAATTAAATTCATTTTTAAACCTCTGCTTTGGTGTTGAAAATAATTAATAATTTAAATACGACTTTTTCAGTACAGGAAAAACTGTTTGTGGTTCTGTCTGAAAAGTCAAGCGTTTTTATTTTGTTTAAGATATAGAAAATATTACATTGATAAATTTTGTCAAATAAATAAATAGTTGTATTGTTGTTTAATCAAATTGTTTGGTGTTATTAAAAAAGTTTATAAAGTTAACATTTTTTCTGTGCAAAAGAGAAAGGAATACATAAATAATTCATTTCTAAATTTTGTTGTGTTTTCAATATATATCCATTCTGTATATGTTATTAACCTTGTTTAAACATAAATCTTATATATGTGCTCTGGTAATATAATTTGAAAATTTTAAAAGTTATCATCAGAACTTAAGAGCCGATTTCTCCCAAAAGGCACGACCTTAGAGAGAGAGAGTGTTAATCTTAAAAAAGAGTCAAATAATCGAGCATTGAGATAAAATTCAGGGAATTTTGCGTAAATTAAAAGTTAGTAAGTTTATGAGGACAAGCTCATACTTACTAGAGCCAAGAGTTGCAAAATCTTTGATTCAAAAAAGTAAAAGTGAGCATTTTGGCCTTGCCCGCGCTTGCTCTGAGAAGAAAGGTGGTTCACCCAGTCGGTGGTGATCGTACAGCGAGTTTAAGAGTTCGTGATAAATAGTGTTCCAAAAAGGGAACAAAGAATCTTAAATTCGTGAAGACAGAACAGAGTGGTTAGTGGTAAGTGTAGCGCAAAAAGAGGCGCGAGAACCCACGACCTCGAGAGCCGGAGCGCGGCACTCAATGCTCGATAGTCTAATAATCTGTCCCTTGTAAATCCAGGTTTCTTGTATCATCACAATTCCCAGTTCCAGTTTGGTAAAAAACCTCACCACGACGGCTGCTGCCTCTCTGGCGTGATGGATGTTCACCTGAACCACCCTGGTGCGTGCTGACTCAATGTCATGATGAAGTGGGTTGCCAACCCTGTCCTCACACACCAACCAATCTTCTTCTTCATCTCTGATGATGTCAAGGTTGAGTGATGTCTTTGTCTCTATCAGTGATCTTTGCCTAACCGGTAGGAATGTTCAGATTTATTCCATCCTCCAATATGGATGTCAGAAAATCATAGCTTGCACTTCACACCTGACATTATTTCTTCTACAATAAATAACGTCTTCTGGAGTCGAGGTCTGTTCAAGATTCAAAGTCGTCTCTTGAATTGTCGAAAGTATCACCATCTTCACTAATATTCCGGCTGCTTCTGTGTAGCTAGTGCTCAAGGCCTATCTGTAAATGCTAAGCGCAAGCTAAGCTGGTTGTAAATATCTTCCTTTTCTTAGGATCAGGACGTCATTGAGGGGTCGTGTTATGGGTCCCTCTCTTTGCTCTGTCTCCCGTGAAGGTTGCTTCTGCAGAGGGCTTTGCTTTACTACCTTATTCTCTACTACAGAGATAGGCAATGTAGGTACCATCTAGCTTTAGCCCCCACTGATGTCCCTTCTCAGTGGGTTATCAAACCACCTGCTTTGTCTCAAGATGGTCGATGAGTAGCTCTTCTCCTTGTACTTTTCTGGAGGTGCTTACAGATGCTTGTTCTTACTAGTAAAACTTCCTTTCAAAGCTGAAACCACACGTTTTAGAACATCCCTAGAGTACTAAATTTTTTGCTTCATTTGCTCAACAAGGTTAGAGTCAACTCTTCCTTTTAAATTCCCTCTCAATTTTAGATTCGCAACTAAACTTGTTGTGGGATGATTTTTCATGGTCCTGTACTCATTGGGAGGGATTTTTCCAATCATTAAAATCATTCATGAATAAGCCACTGGCAATGGAATTTTCAAATAGCAAACGTGAAATATAAAACACACATCCTTTTAATTGTGAGTAATACCAACCAATACCTATTGTGTACTTCACCATTATGAAGTTTTCTTGAAATATTATTTTTTAGAAGAAAATCTCACTTTGCCTGTATATTGTCTTTTTGACCCGATGAAATCACTATCACAATTTTAGGGCATACCATGAGCAACCACATAATCTCTTAATTCCTCATTAATTCCCCAAATCGGAATCTAAATTATAAACAAAAGTGGTAGGAGTATGATTTTCCTCAAAAGAAATTTCAGTTAATCTGTTTTCACAAACACTATCTACTTTATTATTCCTAATCACATTGACATTGAAGTAGTTGGATGCATTCTGGAAAGCCTTGTGCGAATCGGCACAGCTACACTTGGATTTGTTGGTTTTAATATCATGGTTGTCTCGCCTTGTGAGATATGTGTTTGGTTTCGTATTGCGAGACAAAAGGGGGTAATTTCCGGATTTGATTTATTACTTCCCTATCTTTCATCTCCCGCTCTTAACACAGTTTTTTTATATTATGCTCCATTACACTTTTGTTTACCATTATTAATAATTTTATTATTGTTTATATTATTTTAGGGTTCATAAAAAAACCCCCCTCTTAACTGTCCATTGGCACAACGTTACTATGATTGTGGCAAACAGAAAACTAAGGCTAAAAATAAACTAAACAGTGATCAAGAATATAGGCTTCCGGCTTATAACAACAACGTTCTTAACTGAACTGGACACAGGCCACTGACATGAACTACCATGACTAGAGTCAACAAAAAACTAAGAAACTGAAACTAAAAATAACTGGGGTGACAGTTGATTTCAGCTTCCCCGAAAAAAGGGAAACAAACAGGGAGAGACTGAGGGCAAGACTAAATAATTATTGTACTTCCTTCTTAGATCCATAGAGGATTTATAATTTTATTACATGGTAATTCTTTGCTAGGCCTATTCTCTCTCTTCCGATAGTGTTTTTACCAAGAATTGTGTGGGGTATCTGATTTGAGTTAGCCTGGTAGGTGTTGTTATTACATTTCCCAGTGGGTATTAATTAACTTTTATTTATTACGTTGATTAATTAATTAATCTATTATTTTGATTTGTGAGTGATCTGCATTGATATTCTTGTAATGCCTGTGTGTTTCTGTGTCCTTGTGTTTGGTTGAGGTTAGGTCTGTTGTGAGGTGAGTTTGTGTGATAGGGTGTTGTCTTTGGAAATAACTGGTTTGATGTGTGTAATTGTGATGTTCGTTATATTGGTGTGGATGGTGTGGTATATTTAGGGTTTTTAGTAGTGTTCGCTGGTATATATTTGGTTCAAGTCTGTGTTGCATAGGTTGGTTGTTAGAAGTATAACATTGTTCGGATTGGTTAGTGTACGGATTAGCTCTTTGTATGGTTGAGGTTAGGTCTATAGTTATTTGCTGTGTAAGATCGATTCAGTGGGTGTTGTAGGTTATTATTGAATTTATTGTTTTTATTCCTTGTGTATGGTTGAGGTTAGGTCTATAGTTATTTGCTGTGTAAAATCGATTCAGTGGGTGTTGTAGGTTATTATTGAATTTATTGTTTTTATTCCTTGTGGACACATTGGGGCTTGTCGAATTATATCATTATAATGTCGGGTTATAGGATATTACTGGGTGTATAATTTTTTCCTCACCTATGTTTTGTTTTTGACTTTGTTATGACTTTAGGGTATTGACTTTTTCTATAAAATAGTCACAACTGTTCAATCTCCCATGTCTGTCATATTTTTCATTTTGTAACTGTTGTTTTATATGTGTCCGAATTATGGTATTTCAATATTTTTCTAAGAAGAGGGAGCAAAATGTATCTAAATATGTGACTTGTTCTCGTATCATTTAGTACCACTGCAGAACAGAACCTTGTAAGCTTGTTTCCAAAATGTTGTATAACGATAGATTTTGTCTTGTAGGTAGTGGTTTGAGGTAGGCCTAATGTTTTTATAGTGTAGTTCTGATCTAATCGAGGTATTTTACAGCTTCAGTGATGTTCCCATGAAATTGGCAATTTTAAGGTAGGTGTAGTGTTTTCAGTGCATTTGACATGAATGTGTTGTATATTTGTGTTAGACATTGTTTGTAGGTTAGTTTTTGTAGTATTGGATATATCTTTAAATCCTTTTCCACACATTTTAGTCGTAGATCGTGTTGCAAGTTTATGTTATTTTATGATTCGATCCATGTGATTAAGTGATTTGTAAGAAAAATTTTTAGTCCTGTATTTCTCCCTTTTGTGTCCATATTTTCCGTAATGGTATTTTGGTGGATTTAATTTTTGAGCTAAGATTTCTCCATTTCAATCATTTTATTCATATTTGTATGTGTTTCGGTGTTGTAATCACTTTGTACCTTATTTAAATCAATTTGGACTATTTGTTGGAGTCTCTGTGCTATTGCGCACTTGAATTTCTAAGTACTCGTATCTTAACAACCAACTGATCGGTACAATGTGATTCTCTACCAAGGCCTGATTCATTTGCTGTTCGTAATCCAATTGCATGGAGCTCATTTGAGCCCTTTGGGTTTAGATTTTATTAAGTTGAGACCTGCTTTAATTTGTGATTTTTGATTTTCAATATTGTGTTTTAATTGTGAACTTTGTGTTTCGATGTTTCAAATTTGGTTCAACAACAGATGTAAAAGTTCACACATTTGGTCATTGGGTGATTATATTGCATTGTCCTTATCTGTGTTCGGAGATATCCGGACAACTTTGGCAGTGACAAGAGGCTGAATAACCTCTGACCCCTAAATAACTAACTAAATAATCCCCCCTCCTCCTGCCTGCTTGAGTCCTTGTGATGATTTCTTCTTCTTCCCTTTTTGTAATCCACTTTACTACTCTGCACTGAATATTATTTTCTGACACTAAATAATTGTTATGGCTATCTCTATGAAATCGGCTATATGATTTCTTTGGTCACGACTGTTTTGGGTGAGGTTTGAAATTTATGGTATGAGCCCTGATATGAATTTTATATGTTTATTTAAAAAAGTAAATTTCAATACCGTTACAGAACTGTGGTCATAGTAATATAAAATTATTTTTGCGTGTTTTTTTATACTGTAATCATCAAGTGACTTTTTAATTTTTTTAAAATAAACATTTCAAAATTTCAATATTTGCTATGATATACAACTCCTTTGCTAGTTTTGTGAAAGAACTTAGGACTCGTCATGAGGAGTGAGGTTGCTTGTAAGGTCTCCTATTGATCGTTCACCCAACATTGAAGTCTTAAATTATTTGTTTTATTTACAAAACTGGACAACAATTGGGTGTACTGACAATACCATCTTTTTGATCATGTCACAAGATAATTTCACTCTTCGGTTATTTTCTTCTTACTCCTTTTGAGAGCTTAAGAAGAAACAATATCATGTCAAAGTGGGGAAGCTGCAGGTTGATCTGGTATTACGAGTGCATGTTCTGGTAAAGTATGTATGTTAAGCCTAATCTCTCCTTTGAAAATAGAGCCTCAAGTTCAGGATATTCCTTTTGAAGTCTCTTTTATATGCTTTCTTCATTTTTCATTTTTATAATTTCTTTCTTTTCTTTATTTTTAAAGTGTATTAAAATCAACAGTCATCCATTGATCTATCAGGAAATTATGATCCTGTCACGAAACCTTTTACAAGTGAAAAAAAGAAATTTAATTACTTATCATAGCCAAATCAAATAATTAATTTGCCTCTTCCATAAATGCTGTTATTTATTATGTTCTAAAATTTCTTTATGTAACATATCTTTTATTGTCTGGCAAGAAATAACAGAATAGTCACACATCGTGTATGGTATCTGACTTCGTATCGAGAGTTAACATTACTTTACATAAGAAATAGGAAAAAGAGTAGACAAATACAGAGTCCAATAAGCTGAGGGAAGTAAAAGATACTGTCTGTCCATGTCATACATCCCAGTCATCGGGACGAAATGGTGGTTACCCGTGTTCATATCGGTCATTCCATGATCACTCATGGATTTCTGATGGAACAGGAGAATCCTTGATAAAATGCCCATTTTGTCAAGGCAATGTTGTCAATTAAGCACATCCTCATTGAATGTGTTGTGTTAAGAAGTGTGCGATGAAATTTTGCCATACCAAATTCAATTCAGATGATGTTGGGGGATAATGCTCAGATCCTTGATCGAGTATTGTCCTTTTTGCGTTGTCTGAAAATTTTTGATAAAATTTAAAACCAATTTTTCGATTTGATTATTGCATACCCTCTTTACAGCTGTGTAATATTTTGTGTTATATAATTAAATTTTTGTGTGTTAAAATTCTATCTCTCATTACTCGTTGCAGAACCCTTTTACAGCCCTGTAATATTTGTTTTAATTGTACTGTAATTTGCCATAGTTTGTAATTGTTCAGTTGTTGCAAGGTTATTTTACAGCCTTGTAATATATTATATTGTTGTTTATTTTTGTATGTTATCTGGTTTTGTTTTTTTTTAACTGTTTTTAATGTGTTATTTCTAAGTTTTTAAGGTAAAGTATCTTCTTGTCCAATTTTTTTGAAGGTGATAATGACCGAAATGGTTTTTCGCCTTAAAAATCAAAAAAAAATTATTTAAAAAAAATTGATTCCATAACCATTTACCTTTTCTAAAATAAGCCAGTTATTTCAAAAAACAAGGGCTCTTGTCATTATTATCACATTGAAAGTTGTAATATCTAACATCACAGTATGTAAGCAACACTGCTGCACTCATTTCTTTGTTGCTGCCCACAATGTGTTGATCATTATTTCTAGTTTTACACATCATATTTACATAACAGCAGTAGGTTATGATCTTCAGCAGTCGTAAACATGTTTTCATTAAAGTACTAATGACTACTATTGTGAAACAATGGACTTAGTGCCAGTTGGAGGGAGACAGCTAAATGGGTGCAGATGACACTTGGCTACTACCTGTCGTTTACCTAAAATTCGTTACCCTGTCATTTTGTAACTATCGTTTAGCTACTGAGAGTCGAATAAATATTTACGTAATACATTACTAATGTAATGGAAAATCTATTAAAATTTTTAAATCTTTAAGTAGAAGTTTATGTAAATTATTTATACTAAAAAATTTTAATTAGAAATTTCTAAAAATTTCAAACTATGCCACTTTTGCAGACTGAAGAAATTGTTTTGCTATTTTGGAATTTTACACAGTTACTAGGTAAAGCAAAACCTCAACATTTAATATATACTTGTTCTAAAAATTTCTTATTATTTCACTCTTCCATCCTATTGTAGGTTTATTACTAGTATTTTCAAAATTTATTTCAGTTTTGTAATTTAATTTCTTCATATGGGTTTCAACTTTTAAGATTTTTTTCAACCAACAAATAATTTGTTTACTTGTTTTTAATTTAAATTATTCATGGGGGGTGATGAGAGTACAACTATATATCTTTACATCAGCTTCAAGTAATTAAAAATTATATTCAAAAATGAATAATAGTAATTATAATGTGGAAAAACTTCTGCAATTTTCTCTCAACTGTCGATAAAATGTTTCATATATAAACATGTGTATACATACTTTTATTATTTAGATTTTTTTTTTAAATTTGAACTGAGTATATTGAAAGATGTTTCTTTATAAATAAACTTTTTTTTTTTGTTTTGTTTAGAGATCATAATGAAGTTACTAGAGTCTTGAGCGAATTAAGAGTTTGGCAAGAGGCAAATATTCCTGGAGGTCTACTTGGATGGAGTTTAAATCCTATATTCAAGAAGAATGCCAAAATTGCTATCAATGGAGGGTATGTATTTTTTTTGTTATATTTCTATCTCACAAAAAGTATATATTTGTCAAATTATATAAACAATTACTTACCACATAACTATTGATGTAAAATTGAATTGATCTCAATAGCTTTGGAATTTTGTAAGGAACTACTAAAATGGTTTAGTTTAGTGGAGGGCTAAGAAGATGGGCTTTCTACTATGTAACTACATACAAAAATTATACTTTATACTTATAAAGTAATCGTTTTGTTTTAAAATGTTCTAATAAAATAACAATATGTTTTGGAGACATTTGGGGGGGGGGGGGTTAGCTCCCTTTTGATCATAATTTGGTATTACCATGATAGCATAGAAAATGTCAACAACAATAATAACATTACAAATAACCTAACAATAAACAAGTACAACAAACTACAAAGCAGCAAGTACACAAGTAAATTATATTATAAACAGTTATTGTGACTCATTCACCTCTAGGCTTCAAAAACTCTTCCACTGAATAAAAAAAATTCCTCAGTTAAAATTTGTTTCCATTTCTTCTTAAATTAGGTAACATTTGAGCTATTGTTTATATCGAACTGCAATTTATTGTAGTCTGATTCCCGTATAAAATGCACCTGCCTCGTAGACAGACAGGCGATGCCCGGTATACTGTAGACATGTTTGCCTTGGGTTTCATGCTCATGTTGTA
The DNA here is from genome assembly GCA_963513935.1 of Aphrophora alni. Classification (NCBI taxonomy): domain Eukaryota; kingdom Metazoa; phylum Arthropoda; class Insecta; order Hemiptera; family Aphrophoridae; genus Aphrophora; species Aphrophora alni. The sequence continues at coordinate 53,490,455 of OY740770.1, read as the reverse complement.
AAATTGTATCTTGATATATATATGTTTATTTGCTTTCACAAAACTCAGTATCTCAAACATAAATCCAAGGCATTGTCATAATGCACATTACTTTAAAGAATGGGTTACATTATTCGTTACCCTGCTCCTACTACAATTCTAATTATATGTTTTTGCATTTTAAATTATATGTTTTAGAGTCTGTGACCTAGGATAATTGCCCCACAATATTATGCCATAATAGAAAGCTTTTAGAGTTTCTTTTACCACTCAGTCAGAGACAATTATGGGACACAACAGGTAGTATTTAGTTTCTGAGGTAGTGCTTTCATATGGTCTCCCCATCTTACATTTTTAGTCCCAACAAATTTACAACATCGGCTGTGACAATATTACTGGTTTCTAAATTTGTATCAAAAGATCTAAAAATCTAAGACACAGGATGGACTTGTTCATATTCATTTGTAATGACGGAAAATACGTCATTTTGTAATGGATCCGAGACACTTTGAAAAAGATACATTTAAAGAATACAAATTTGATTCCCATATCAATGCTGATGTATCGTATATAATGAGTAATAAATTATTTATATTACCTTTATAGTTCCGTCATGTGACTTTGCGTTTGTCTTAATTACAAAGACGCATTTCGGAGTCGTAGTTATCTTCAGTTATTTCACCCCGTAGAGGTCGTTAAAACATTAAACACAACAAAAACATTAACACTATACACACAAATAAATAAATACACGTATACGTTGATTTTAACATTTTTTTACATGCGCACGGTTTCATGGTTCGCGAACTACTGGCAAACTACTGATGTATCATCTGCGAAGAGAAACATTTCTTTAGTTTTCACACCATTGGGTAAGTCATTATACAATAAACATAGGATAGGGCCCAGAACTGAGCCTTGAAGCCCTCCTTTGTGGTTTATAGTTTGACTCTGAAAAATATTTTAAGTTATTTTTAACTTTAATAATTTGATAATGATTTTTTACATAGGATCTAAACCATCTTAAAGTTACCATATATCATTATACCATAAAATTGCATTTTCTAAAGAAGTATCTCAGGATTCACTCACTTAATGGCTTTTAGGCAAGTCATAGAACAGTCCAAGAACATATTGTGGGCTGTCTTAAAGCTCTGAGAATTTGTTCAGAAAAGTTAAATATTGCAGAGGATGTGGATCGACCTTTTAAAAACCCAAATTGAGCCTCAGATAGAATATAGTTATCTTCAAAATAAAGTTAAGCGATGCTGTACTACTCTTTGATATATTTTTGAAAAAAAAAACCAATAAAAAAAAGGGTCTGTAATTTCCCATTTCAGATTTTTACCCTTTATATAAATTGGTCTAATCATTGCATACTTCAAATTTAGGAGGGAAAACACTTGTCTTCATTGATACATTTATGATAAATCCAGCAGTTGACTTACGGCTAGTGCTACTGTTTTCAAGATGTTATTTGAAATGTTATCCCACTTAGTTGTTTTTTTTTTTTTGATTATTTTTAATATTTCAGTTTAATTAGTAGGTGATCATTTAAAATAATGTTTATTCATTTTATTGATTGACTTGATGAGTACCCTACTAGTCTTACATTTATCTTGACCTCTTGTTAAGCCTTTTTTACTATTAACAAAAAATTATTAAAAGAAACTGCTGTGCCTTTAAAATCAACAACTTTTCTTCCTTGATTAATAATTTCTGTAATAAAATGATAGGACCCAATTTACCCGTTTCTTTGTGTACAAATATTCCAAGCCACCCCTGATTATTCAAAGCTTGGGCTATAAATTAAACATTGTGTAGCTTAGATTTTGTAAGGATAGGAGACATAGGCTTATCTTCTATAGTGGTCCTTGGTATTACACAAATAAAAAACAATAAAACACTAAAGTTCTGAAATATTTCTTAAACTTTCATTTCTTAGCTGGAATAATACATTTTTGCAGATTTTATAATAGAGCCTGTAGTAGTGTAGAGGTGCCTTAGCACTGTACACCTTATTCCTTTCAAATAACAATCTTTTCCTTTTACACAATATTTTTCACTCCTGTGACATCCAAGTATTTATATTTTTATCAAATTTTCATAGATAACATTCCAATTTACGTTAGTCAATATATTGAAATTCATTATATTATTTTTTTTTGAATTTTCTTATCAATGGTTTAGAAGTTTTATTTATGCATGGCTTTGTTTGTTCAATGTTTATGTTAGCACTTGAGCTAGATCTAAAACTTACTACAGAATTCATCCGATTTTACAATAATGTAATCCATAGTTTTGTTTGAATGCTTAGTAAGTATAATTGCTTCATTTATTTTGTGTTCTAAGTTAAAGGATTATAGAGCACCGACTAATATTAATTTGTCATTACTAATATTAATTTGCCAGAGAAATCTATATTTAAGTCCCCAGCTGTTATTCAATTTTTTTTTCCCTAATTTCTTTGTGTATTTTGTTTAAAACTGAATTCAACAAATCAATAACATTTCTCAAATTATTACCAGTTCAGGCCTAATAACATTAGTTTGTAAAAGTTTTTTTATCTATAATTCGTACTATGTAATATTCAAAAGCACCTTCAACCCTAATTTTCAATGTTTAGTTTTAACATAATTCTCTTTTTAATAAGAATTTGATTCGGGCTTAACATGGCTGTCCTAGAAAAAGTACTAGCTATAGAGTCTCCATCAAGAGTATTTAGTATATTTAATATAAATATATTTTTCTGATATAGCCAGTGTTCACATAAACACATAATCATATACAAGGGTTGCTATTTATATTTCTGGTCTTAGCAACATGTGTCGCCAGATGCCAGCTGACATTTCCATGGTAATTTTTCATTGTTGTGTAATAACTATTTGTCAATTGAGTGCAATTCTTATTGTTTACAGTAATTTGAAAAATTCATCATTGAAAAATGGAATTAACTCGTGAACATTTCCGTGCAATTATTTTTCATAACTTTCGACGTTGATTGTCAAGTCAAGAGTGCAACGATGAACTTAATTCTTTAAATAGTGATGAAGAACCATCCTACAGCACCGTAAAAAACTGGTATAACAAATTCAATCGTGGTCAACATTCTCTCCAGGACGAATTCTGTGAAGGTCGTCTAAAATCGGTTGTTGGGCCAAAGACATTGATGGTGTGCTTGAACTAATAAAACAAGATCGTCATGTGACATACCGTGAGATTGGCTCATCTTTGGGCATTAGTATCACAAGCATTAATTAAATTATTGCATGATCATTTGGCCGTATAAAATATTTGTTCGTGTTGAATTCCGCATAATCTGACAAATGCTCAAAAGAAGCTCATGTCGATTGGTGCAAGAAAATGTTGAAAAAATACGATCTAGGTGTATCAAAGGCTGTGTATAACATCTACACAGGTGACGAATCATGGATCAATGCATATGAGCCCGAAACATAACAGCAGTTGACTGATTTGCTTCCAAGATGAGCCAAATCCAACTAAAATTGTTCACAGAAGAAGCACATCTAAGCAAAT